>VZTB01005220.1:2041126-2156407 GCA_013397245.1 Thryothorus ludovicianus | reverse complement strand
ATCTGGCTTCATCAAAACTAATCATCTACACCACAAACTATTTGGTCCAATGAGTGTACACAAGGATTTCAGACTTCTTTCTACAGATTCAAATAAAAAAAACATCTTTGGATGCAAATGAAATAAAGCTTCATGTTTAATCTGCAGATCCTAATGGTGCAGTTAGTGCTATATAAAAATACATGAGAAAATATTGCCTTCGTGTCATTGAAGACTTCAGCCTAAGCAGCCTCTTACGTTACTTACAGTGTTAACATTTATTGCAAAACTTCAACTATTTATACAGGATTAGCTAAAAACATGGTAAAAACCGCTTCCACTCCTTGCTCAAGAGAGCCATGGACAGAATAAAGCTCATGAGGCTGTGTTGGAAATTCAGCTTACTGTGTAAACATAATGGTTCCTACCTTAACCTCACTGTATTCAGAAAGTGCTTTTCCTTAAATGTTTCCTTTAAAACAGGCCACTGACTGTTCTATAACTTTAGACGCTTCATTTCAATTCCATGATCAACTCCAAAAGCTCATTTTTTATATCTTACCTATCCTAACAGCATTAAGTTTGTGGCTATAGAAGTACTCTGGGATCCTCAGTAAATTAAAGTTTTAAGATCCCTAGTAATCTAGCAGTTATGCCTAAAAATCCTCTGGAAAAGACACAGATGTCTTAAATTATGTGACCTACCACTCCAAATTAATATTTAAATATCAGAAAGCATACTTGGCTCTTGTCTCTATTTCTGAAGCTCACAGAGAAAGCTGACAGTGTAAGTTTATATCCAGAAAATTCAAATTACAGGTAAGTAAGTTAAAAAGCATAATGTATTTCTTCTCCATATCTTTGAAGACAAGTAAAAAAAGATGGGTTGAAGATAAAGTAGTTAATTAAACATCAAGTGAAAGACAACATTACAAAAATGCAGGGTTTATTATTGCAAGAATTCTAAGGAGCTGTCTGAAAGGCTTTGGCACTAATTGAAAATAGACTACAGAATCAATTGCTTCTGCAGTCAATGATGAGGAACATTTTAATTGAATTATAAGACAATATATACATTCTTCAGAACAATCTGACACTTGAGAAAATGGCCAGCACCTGGACTTCTCTTTAGCAAAAGGGAAAAGACAGGTGGAGGCTGAGCAAGTTGTCCTCATATTACTGCGAGGAATAAAAGAATGATTAATTTCCAGCCCACTCCACAAAAAAAAAGCTATACCTCAAAAGTTTTAAGAAGCCAAGTACTTGCCATGTTAAAAGAAATCACACTTCAGAAATGGTATAGTAATCTAGAATAAAATATATAGTCTTACTTTCTTCCATACTGCATTCTCTGGCATATTTACAGAATAACTAAACATTGGATTAGATCACCAGCAACACGTAAGTACTCTTTCATTTCACTCTTCATTAGGGTTATAAAAAAATCAAGCAGCACAAATGATTTGTGAATATACATATTGCCAAGGAAGTGATTTATATTGCTTTGTATTATCTATTTCCCTGATGTGAATTGAAGTCCTGGAAGTTTTAATGATGACAGTGAAACCAAATCTGCTGATAGAACAGCTAGTCAAATTTGGATCAAAGCCACACTCTCCAGGGCCACTCACTACTAATGTCAACAATGGGAAGAAGAATTTGGTGTTGATCCTGCAAGTGTGTGAAATGATTTATAAACTCAACAATGTTTACACACACTATGATGCCTATTAAAGGTAGACTCAGGCGTCAGTTTGCTACTTTTAATTTAGTGTTTATCCAGCAGCCAAGAAAGCTGAACTACCCACCTTTATTACATAAGAACCTTAATGACAGTCTTTGCCACTGCTCTGTTAGTTGTTGGATACTGCTATCTTTACCCAGTTCTGTGCCTAGGGAAAAATTTAAATGGTGCCATTCATCAGTAAATGGAGCAATACATCCCAAAATCTTATCTCTACTTGCACACCTGACATATAGCAAAGTTCCTTTACTATAGTTTAAAGGCCAGTGTCTAGATAACCTTAGGCAAAGAACTGCAAGTTAATCACACAGTTGGGCAACTGACATCATCCATAAATTCTTCGGATATAATGGCACCAGCATGCTAATTTATGTGAAGTGATGTCCATTTGCTTATCATGGACTGGAAACTGTTTCACATAAAACAAAATTCTAATGCATCATATGGAGTTATAGCCTATGCTAATTGCTTTTGGCATATTTCCCTGTGTAACCATTTAGCCAGCTCTTGGAGAAGGCTTCCAAAGAAGTCTTTTCCCTTAAAATTAAATACATGAACTGCACTGAGAAGTAATGAAATTTATTTTCATGAATATATTTATAAATGCAACCATCCAACTAATCTATATTGAGATAGAATACAATATATATTTGTACTTAAATGAAAACAGATGCTACAGATGAAAATTTATTACTAAAATCTAAATAACAAAATACAGTAAAATAAATATTTAGGAACAAGTTACTCGCTTGCTTCATTAAGGACTTCCTATATCTTTTAGGCAAAAGAGAACTCAGGACTAATGAACCCATTTCATCAGCACACTGAAGATAAACTGTACAACTGTTAAGGAAAGTCCGAGTATATCTTTATGTAGACAGAGTTTATGGTTCAAATTTGCTCTTTACCATCTCTGAAGGGATTCTTTCAAGCTCTTCTCAACATAACTCCTAGGGACTTTACTGGGACATCAGCAGCCATCAGACCTAGTGATTCTGTAGCAGTGGGAAGTAATAGGAATGCTGGAGGAATTTAGCCAGTCCAGGAGCTAAAGCTGAGAGTTATCCTCAGTTTGTAGAAAGGCAGTGCCTTAAGTCTGTTAAGTCTAACAGTGCCATAACAAGTCTGTTAAGTGAGTGGAAACTCACACATAATATGACTATTATTATTTAATTATATTTTAGGTCAATTTCTGTTAAATCAATTTCTGTTAAACTTAATTACATTCCTCTATGGCTTTAAACTGGGGCAGCTTCTATTAAGTTTACTTTCTCCTGGGGTTTTCACACTAAAGACAAATGATAAAGGTCTGGCTACTAAATGAGGGCAGCTATTAAATAAGGACGGTTTGTATTAAAGCTGAATGGTAAAGATGTGGCTACTGGTTGAGAAAACCACTTAGTAGCAAGTGTCCTTTGTTTAAAAAAAAAATAGGGTAAAGGAGGAATGAGGAGGAAACAAACTTTAGTCGATAATTCTTTTAAGATATTCTTATAAGAAACTTAACAGAATGTCTAAGTTTCATGAGAACTTCCTCCGAAGTTTTTCTTAGAAGTGAGTGACGGATGATTTGAAATAGGCTCCTCCTTAATGAAAGAGGAGAAAATCAGGCACAAATCCTGGCCCTGGTGTCCAAAAGATAGAGACTTGCAATGTGATTTAAGATAGGTGTTGACAATTAAAAATCCTGCCAGTGTTACTCTAGAACAGATAAGACAGAGAACTGTGCAGTGTAGTTCAATTCAGAATTACATCATAATTCTAGAAAGAATAAATTGTAAACAAATATATGAAATTAAAAATATCTTTTGGGGTTTTTTTTTGTGGGGGAGGCAGGGGTCAGTTTCATGTATTTATGTGCTTTATGTTCCACACTGTGCTGCTTTATGGTGTTCTAGAGATGTGAAACACTCAAAAGCAGTCTAATCTGAGTGAACAAGTGTATAAGTCCCTCTGTCCATCAACAAGTAAATTTCCATAATTGATGTTTTAATAAAACCCAGTCATTTCATAAATATATTCCTTCTATTTCTGACAATTCCTTGTTGTTTTTACAGTGCACAGTTGCAATAATTTTTATATGCGAAAATGCATATGAACAGTGATGTTACACTTGTCCAGAGCCAATGTGATGGCTAATGAAAATATGAGGAGAATCTTTCTTTCACCTGGCTCAATATTCCACATAAGAAACACAGTGGGCCACCTTGGGGCCAAAGTAGTTGGCAGCAACTTAGCCCAATGACAGGAAAAATCTGTTTGGCTGAGAGCCTACACCTAATCCTCACTAAACATCTGTTAGATTTCATAAGAAGAATGTTGAAGGTGATATACATATCAGTTTTCAAATGTACCCCAGTAAAGCGATTACTGCAGTGATTCTTGATTGCACTTGGGACCTCCTGCATTTTTAAAACAGAAAAAAAAAAATCCATTTCTCCAAATTGGCTCAAAAGTTAATTTTTTACATTTTTTTACTGAAAAGATGGATTTTTTTTTTTACCTGAAAGATGTATTTCTGTCAACTCTGGAATATAGGAATAAAATTAGCAATATATCAATATATCAGTTGCCAGGTAAGAGTTCACACAGATCAACTTTGACACATTTTGGTGTACCTGAAGTCATAATGCTCATCTTACCTGTTAAGGAGCACAGAAGTGTTTCTTGGTTAAAATATCTACACACTGCATAGGCTTTATGGTTTTCAATAACCTGAACTAAATACTAGGGAATTTGATAGATATGTCAAAGTACTGAAACCCAAATATTTCTTGTAGTCTTCTGAAGCTAGGCATACCCAGCAGAGCTCTATTGTGGGTGTGGGAAAATAAAACACAAAACTCCAACAAATCCATGTTCACAGTGCAGCAGAAATACCACTTGCTATCTTGTTTTGTTGGCACACATCAAAACTCAGTCTAAGCAACAAGTTATGAGCCATGGTCTAGGTTTTGGCAGAGAATGGAGAAAAGTGATAGAACAATTATGAACAGAGAAGCAGTTTATGTTGCTGTAGTTCATCCAGTGATAAGGATTTTAAACCAGAGAAGTTAGGGATTCACTTATTTTCCAAGATTTTGTCTAGTCTTCCAAGGATTCTGCCTTTTCAAGAAGAGAGAATATTTCAAGGATTTCAGACCAAGAAGGTACCATTGAAACTATAACAGAATGTCTATGTCTGGTTTTGTTGAGTTGTGACCTAACTTTCTGCACAGAATACACTTGAATGAATAATAATGAGAGATGAGAGGTAGGTGACTATCAGTATGGTTTATTATAGGTAACAATGTAGTGCACATGAAATTATGTTATGACAAAGAGGATGTAGTACCAGCTGTACTGTGGAAGAATAACACTATTAATAACTAGCACACAAAGAAGTTGGATAATCCTGGGTTTTTCATATATAACTTGCATGTGCTGCTTTATGTAACACTCTTTGCCATGTGACTTAGACAAGAAATACTGGTTTACTAGACTCCTTTATATTTCTGTGCTTGAGAAAGCAAAGATTTGTCTCAGACATTCTGAATGGCAAACACTGTGTTGATTTTGTCCAACAGCTTTCATTTACACTGAGAGAGTAATGATCATGGTCACCCAGTATTCTGTCTGTTTGTTTCCACTGTCATCTGACTAATGGTCACGGATCAGAATATCAAATACTGACTAGAGGGAAATAATTACCCCTATTTTAGAGAGGTTTCATCTTAAATACAGGGAAAGACAATGGATGGATAGAAGAAACAGAGGAACAAAACAAAGCAACAACAGTTCTAGACAGATATTTGACTATGGGTTTTTGGTTCTCTTCTGTAACTTTCAAAAGAATCTGCTTCTCTGCATCCACACCAGTATCTTTCCCAATTAATATTCATAGTATGGTTTATGCATGAAACTTAAATCCAAATCTGCCCTTGCATTCATTGTCAATAATCCATATTCAAAACAAATTATAAAAAGAAATTTTTGGTTAGCTTGTGTATACTGAGAAAACAAATGTAGTTCAATAGACCCTATTGAGGGCATAATAACCTATGAGTTCTGAGTATAGGTGAAGAGTCAAATCCATTTTTATTAAACCAGTACAAACTCAGAGCACACCTAATTAAGTCAAAGAAATTATTCTGAATTCACAGCAGTGCAAATGAGAACAGAATGTGGTGCAACATGAATAGGCACAGGATAAAGAGAATGATGACTGACAGATATATATATTTGATAATGGAGGGGAACCTACACTCAAAGAAATAGTTTAATTAGTGCCACAAACTTTCTACAAATAAAAGAAGAGCAAATTAATGCTTTACCACATGGAGCTTTTATCTTTACCTGACAAGCTCGTTGTTCACAGAAACAGCTTTCAGGTATTTCTTCAGTGCATAAAAATTATGGATATACTTCCGAACGTAATAGCCTCGCCATCTTTTCTGGATCTGCAGGAGAGAAATATTTGCTTAGTATATTTCAAATCAAAAGTTTGCATGCATATCAAATATATATACACTATATCCCAAGTACCTCTTCCCTTAAAAGTGGTACCGAGTAGAAGCACCCATAAGTGTCAAGGAAGAAAATCAGGTTGTAACATATTGTAGCACTGAGTCACCACCTCACCAACATTTCCTGCTACACTTTCACCTTAGTGCTCTGCAAGGTGTAAACTCAATAAAAGCCCTCCCAGGAAGACAATGAATCAGACTTTCTGGAAATTTCATTCATAAATTGCAGTTCTTTCATCTTCAATGTAAAATTATTCATATCTACTTGTTCCACATTCTTTTCATTCCTCTCAAGAAATACTATTCTTTTGCATAACAGAGAAAGCCTAACCTCGAGAAAGCCTAACATGGAGAAGCAAAGCTCTTTATCTGTAGCTAGTTAGAAAGTTGTTTTACAAATAGAAATTAGGTAGCATGCTCCACCAAAAGGGGTTAATATTTTGGTGCATCAGTTGAAAACAAAACAAACAAAAAAAATTTTTAAAAAGAAAAAAAAAGAAAAAAGAAAAAAGAGAAAGAAAAAAATGAAAGAAGATGGAAATACTTAGTCTACCCAACTTTCCCCAAGAACTGATTTCAACAAATGTGTTTAAACCTTTCCTGCTACTTGAAAATTCTAATCCTGGTGTTTCCAAAATCATTACCTGTTTACCAGCTATCTGCTTTTCAGCATGGCAAAGTAAGCATTAAGAATGGACAATTAAGCATGGCAATGGGCTGCCCAGGGAGGTGGGGGAGTCACCATCCCTGAAGGAGTTTGAGAAACAAACGAACACGGCACTCAGTGCCATGGTCTAGTTGACAAGGTGGTGATCAGCCAAAGGTTGGACTCAATGACTTTAGAGGCCTTTCACAACTAAAATCACTCTGTAATTCTGTGATTCTGTTATTAGGTGGAAAGCCAGCAGGACTGCCATTTGGTGAGTCATATTTATCCCTATGCCACGACATGTAGAGGTGAAAGATATCACTTTCTTTATTCAGTCATACTGAGGGCTGCTCTTGCTCCTGATTTTCCTTGCCATAAGAGGTCAGTGTATTCTGGATCTCTACATCTGAAAAACAGAGCAACCATCTGTTCCTCTCTTCTCAGGGTCTAGTTCCAGGGTCTCCATCTTTACATTCTTCCATCCCTGAACTTATTAGTTTTCCTGCAAAATATTCTTTACTTCCTTCATTGCATTTTGTCTCCTTTTTTTCTTCGATCTTCTACTTTAATCTCTCAGTTTCTATCTTCTAGTCTGCAGTATTTTCATTTGCTCCAACATCCATCTCTTTGACTTTTATGGCTTTGAAATCTTAAAAGACATAACAGGTGAAGGGCAGAATCTACATTTAAAAAGCAAGAAGTTGAAGGTTTTACTATCCAGAAGCTACTCCCCTTATCTAAATGCGTAGAAGAGTAAAATGTTGCAAGGTACTAAGAGCTCTCCTTTAGGTGTGGACCCCTAGCTACCAGACTTTTCAAGAACTTACAACACTTCAATGTATCTATAAGGAATATTATTATATTTTTTCCTTTACATCAACCTTTCTCTTTGCAGAACCAAGGGAAGACTTTTTGAGTGGAGTGAAATCCATGTGCTAGTGCTATTGGGCTTCTTTTTCTTAGTCTAAGCCTCTTTCGAAATAAGCACCATCTTTTAAAAAAATTGTGTTTGGTTCAGAAAGAAGGTAAATTTTAAAAAGCTGCCCACATTATAAATAACCACTGCACTCAGTAATTTCAGAATCTTTATCATCAAGCCTTAGGAATGCTCTTCAGTAACAGGCAAAATTCTCTACACTCCTACCAGTTCCAGTGCAGTCCAGTTCTGTACCATTGTTACAACTTACAAAAGCTTTTTCAATTTTTCCACCTCCAGACTTTTACTGGAGCCATGTAAAAGGAGACCAACTAATGCAGGGCTGAATATTTCATATTTTGGCACCATTTTGCATTCACAAACCCCTGAACACTACCTTTCAAAGTAAAAACCAACATTTGGCCGCAATTGATGGCACCTTGGGGTACAGTTACAATTTTCTTTTTATGTAAGATTTAACAAGAATCTCAGAAAAGCTTTCAGTAATTCTTTGAGGTATGTGTTAGTTATTAAGAATAAAAGGTTATTAACTTCCAGTGTTAATGCATTTTTCTATTTCACCTTTGTGCATCAGCATGGATTTTCCTCCCTTCCCAAACAAGACTTGAAATTAGTTTCAAAAGTTGGGGGTTTTTTTACCTACATGTTGTTATTTGTTTGTGATTTTTTGTTTATTTTCCTTTATTTGGAATTTTTTGTTGCTTTTTGTTGTTGTTTTTTGGGTTTTTTTGTTTGGGGGTTTTTTGGGGTTTTTTTGGTTGTTTTGTTTGTTTGGTTGTTGAGTTTTTTGAATGAAGAGTGTTTAGACCTCTAGATACTGTTCTAATACAAACAAAGAGTTCTGGGGACAAGAAAGGTTCTAGACAAGCTGCTTTGCACTAGGTGATGGTAAATTTCATATTCTTTGCAACACTACTTTCTCATACACAAGCTTATTGGGTTAAAAAGGAATAGAGAAAGAGCAGAGAATGAGTATGCCTTCAGAGATCTGGGATTAAGCAAAATCCTTTGCATGTGAATAAGGATCTTAGCTTTGTTTCTCTGTTTGGCTTCAAAATTTCTCAACAAGAGGAACTTGGCTCCCATATAGCCATGTGCTCATTAATGCAGGATTATGGTCCCTTTGAAACTCTTTCTGACAGTCTTCACCTCACAGTTATAAATGCAGAACTGGATATTTCTGGGTTAAAGGATCAAAACTCAAAGTGAAAGACAAAAGGCTCAAATAGTATAAAGCTATAATTACCTCCAATGGGCTCCGTGTACCAATTAAATGCTGCACTCTACCTTTATTTACATCACTTTTTGTGCAGAATAAACTCAGAGATTTCAACTGAATGAAACATAAGTAAACATACTGCATTATGTCTCAAATTATTTTATGCCTGATTTCTGTTTCCTTGATACTGAATGTCAAAGATCCCAAAACTGAAGATCAATCTTTTTAGGAAAGATCATTTCATAAAAAGCTTCTGATGACGCTCATATTTTCAATGTGAAAGTTCTAAATGTTTGCTTTTATAATGTTGCAACTGCATTTCTTTTGATTTCCAAGGTGAATGTTCAAAAAATTCTTGAAAAAGAAGAGACAAGTGTGTGTATGCCCTTCAAAGTAATTAGCAAGTTTCAACAGTGATTGGTACAAAACAATTATTGTCATTGATCAGCACTGAACAGATAATTTTAAACAAAGTCATTGTGTGCTCAGCAGATTACAGCTTGTTAACGGGCAAGTTCTAAATGACCTCTTAAGCTAGTCAAATCAATGATGCATATTCCTCATTAAGTAACATCAAAATGTAAGTGGTCTTATAAATAATGTTTATTTTAAGCACTAAAACAAATGGCAAAACCTTGATATATCAAAAGCCATCTGCTCAGGGAATTTTTTTTTGCCATAGGATTACTTTTGTTGCTGAAAATTTACAGCAACCTTAAATCTTTTAAGAGAGAGAATCATATTTTGCCTCAAAACTGATTTAAACAAGATCTCTAATTTAATTTTAAAAGGTAAAACTGATAGCTCTGATTGTAACCAAATGCAATCCAGAAAGAAAAGATATATAGATTGGCTTCTAAACTGTGAGCATGTGTATGCCCTCAATGATACTTCAAATGCCAAAACTGAAACTGCTTTACTAAAGAGTGACTATAAACTGAAATAAATAGTTAATATACCATGAGACAGAATTAAGTGGGTAAATAGAAAAGCATACACAGTTATTGTTATTTTTATAGAACTCTGAGTTATGTTAATCATGACTCAAGCTCATGGTGTGTGAATATAAGGAACTGTTGGCTTAGGAAGCCTTAAGTTTGAGCACACATCATCTATGCAGAAACTCAAGAGGCCTGATTTGCTATTGGACCTTGGTTAGTTCTTCAAGAAACACGTGACAGAAAAAAAACCCAAAAGCATTCAGTGTTTCAGATTGGTAGCATTTTAAGTCTGCTCTGCAGATATGGCTGCACAAGATTATATAGAGGAGAATCAGATTCTGACATTTGCAACTAAATAAAGATCTGTTCTATTGTTTTCTACTGATTTAAATTTCCATTAAAGAAAAGGACATGATTGAAAAAATGGTACTTTGAAGATTTATATCACCTAATGATTCAACATTATATTTCCATTACAAATGAATGGGAACACATTCAATTTCTTTTAAAAATGAAAGACCGAATGCAAAACTCCATTTGACTAGAATACATAATTACCTCTGAAATTTGGTCTTCAAATGTCTTCTGAAAGTACAGAGGCAACTTTTAAGAGCTGGCTTACATCGTTATATTTTCTCACTGATCTCAGCTGCATGAGTAAACAGCATTTATCCACTGTGGAATACTTTCAAACTAGCTAAGTAAGGAATGAACTTTAACAACAACAAAAAGGTACATTCGTGAGGAATTAGACTGCTGTTAAACACCTTCAGTCCTTTAACATGCACCAAATATAAGATTCTACTTTGTGCCTTTGAGAGAGCACGTGATGAGTACAGATTTCTTGACTCTAAATTATTCTGGACTCAGAGAGGCCACAGAATTAAAATCCATTCTAAGAATTCTACATGAGCTTCACTGGATTAATCCCTGGGTAAATCTCCATTGTCACCATATTCCTACATTTGGTAGAATTCAAAAGGTAAGGTGCCTGGCCTAAAAAGATACGTTTCGAAAGTAAAGCAGTTTTACATCACAGAATGAAAGAAACAAGTAACATAAAAAGGCAATCCCAAAAATTATTTTATGTTTTCCCTATATTTGTTTTACATATTTTTTCAAGTGTAGTTTCAAAGTTCAGGAAAAAAAAAATCTAGTTTCTAGTTAAATATGTTTTGCAGTTTCTCCCACACCAAACTTCATTTGCTGTAGATTCATTGAAATTCAAGGTCTGCTTATACTCTTCTCAACTAGCAAAATTCACTCATAATATCATCAATGAGATCAGTTCAGTTCCACCTCTATGATTAAGCAATGAAATTGTCCTGTGCTTTCTAACTCTTGAGATCCAATACATCAAATGTCATATACTAACAAGAGAAAAAGCACAGCCACATCGACAAGCTTAAAGGCCCTGTAGTTTGTCAGAATTGTAAATGTATGTCTAAGTTTGTAGAATAAGTGTTCTTGCATTTGTAAGAACACTGGCAGATAGAATGTTTGGGGGTTTTATCAGTATTATACAGGACAAGGTCCAATGGACATTTAAATGGGGCAAGACACATTCAGGTACCTCAAATTTAGCTACAGTTTTCAAATACAACCCTGACTACTCAGTGTAACTTTAATTTTTAACTATGTAGTATTTCCTGCTGTTGCCATCAGCATATCAATCAAGTATATATTATTCTGCTTTGCTCATTTTATTAAAAGCAAATTCGGAGCACAATTGACTTTTCATTTGTTTAACAAGTGAAGAAATATTTACCCTGACAGCCATTGCATGGTAGAATTCCAGCTTCTTAATAAAATATGCTCTCTGTGAATCAAGAAAAAAAAAAAACATGGCATATATTTCAGTTACACAAAGACAGTCCTGCTATTTTTACATATAAAAGATAAGAATCTTTATACATAATACATAATAAGAGTTCTAGGCTTAGAGAGAATAAAATCAAACTTTGTATTGAAGAGATAGGCTTCCTAATACATAATGCAGACTTAACCAGAAAAATCTATGGTAGTCAAACTAGGAGCTAATGGAGATATATGATCATAAAATGCTCTCCGCTGAGTTTGATAATCAATGGTGCTCTACTGAGAGTAGAATAACAAAGCAGAAATATTCACAAGTGCTGGTGACATGTAGTATTGTATGATTTATTCACTGGGGTTCTTTTAGCCAAAACTCACAGAAACATAAAAGGAATTCATATTTCAAGATGTCTGGTTTAATGAAAAATTCAGAGAAATGCTGTCTTCAGTCGAAATCGTTCAAGGATACGGATGCAGTGATGGAGCAAAATTGTGCCTTCCAACCATCTGTACTAAATGTTATGTACTTAGCTGCCTCCCGAGTAATCGTTGGGAATTTTGTTTCATTTAATATTCATTTTAACATCATAAAATCATAAATACAATGATATCATGTTACGGTGAATCCCCTGATATAGAAAACATTTCCTGAAGTCCTGGTTTCCTTCCAATAAAGTAGAATTCCTCTCAGAGTGAACGAATCCCCTATTATACTAAGCAATCACTTGGCACATAGGTTATTTTAATGGATACATCACTTTAAACTAAGCTTTCACATCTGTTCCGCCCTCTAATTACAAATGCAAAATGAACATAATTCACAATTGTATCATAAAAAGTAAAATATAAGTACTTTGAATGCAAGACTATGTCCTTTATTTAGCACAACATGCAGCTTTTATGTGTTTCTCATGTTTTAGACACAAATCAAAGGCAAAAGTGCTTTCCCCTGATATAGTGATTTTCTCCCCCATGGCAAACAGGAATTCACTATAAAAGGGTTTCACTGTAATTAGTGTTATTTGAATTGCCTAGTCTGATCCAAAGCAAATTGTCTGTGGAGAGCAGCAGGACTGGATTATTTATCAACAGTCTGGGCAATTAAGAAACAGTTGGCTGCAATATGTTATTTACAAATGAACACAATGATGCTACTTCATTTTAAATTCTCTTTCTTCATTACATTAAGCAAGGCATAATTCCTGCAGTTTAATTAAGGTGCATTTTAAATGCTCACTTTAATATCATACCAATCTACTAATAATGGAAACAGTACAAAAGATTTTTCTTATGTGAAAGAAAATTGCAGAATTGTTAAAGTTCAAAGAAGTTTCAAACATATGTGTGGATGTGTATACATACACATAGATATATACTTATATATATATATTCAAGGAAAAATCTACCCTAAATGTACAAATTGGAATAAATAATGGTCTGTCTCTCTAGCCTTTATCCTCCATAAGTATTTATGGAAACTGAGAGATAGTAACTGTGGATAGCTAATAATGGATTGAAATAATGGTTGCCTGAGTTAAGCATATCCCTAACTGCTCCATTAAATTGATAAAACTTTGGACTGCAGCTCATCTTTTCTTTCTTTGGAAGGGAACATAAGAGTTACCACACCACCAAATAGATAAAATATATTTCAAAGGAAGATAAAAATGTTTCTAAGCTTAAAAATATTCATCAGATTTCTGTCCATCAGTGATTAAACAAAATAATTTTACATGTTTTTATTTATTCTTCTCATATTTGAAGGCTGTGAGCACTTAGGTCTAAGTGCATCCCATTTCATTGAAGAACATAAATTGGAGAGCTAACACCATTAATGCTCTTTATATCATCCATACTGAGGGACAATGTGGGACCACTTTGAGCTTGGCCAAATATTGAAGAAATATGTCTACTATTTACAGAGACAGTCAACAGCAACTAAGGTCTGAGCTTGCACTTCCCACTAAGGAGTGAGGAATCCAGGCTTTACCTTACAACTTAGGAAGATCACTCAAAGCAAGGAAGTTACAGCTTCCTGCTTTTACCCAACTCTTGCTCTAAATCACAAGTCTCCCAAATGCAGAATTGCTCATGCAGCTGTCTTACAACCTTATTCTTGCACCAAAAGCTGTGTCATCTATGTTCTTTTGCAAACGTATTTGCCCTCTCTTTTCTAATCCTGATTAGAAAGTTTTGCTGTTACAAATTATGGAGAAGGTGTTCATTGCTATTCACAAAAACAGATTTAATGCTCCAATCCAAGCCTATGTTTACATGCTAGCCTAATAAACAAAAGATTCTTTCCTGAACTGGGGTCAGAAGACTCTTTTCATAGGCTTAAGTGGAATTTCATTCAGTTCAGCCCATGCCCGGGATTGCCTCTCATTTTTTTCACTAAGTGCCAATTCAAAGGTGACACTGCCAGGTTGATTCTCTGGAAAGAATTACTTTCCCATCTCATCCATGTGCCATCTCTACTTCTGAATCAGGATGTCTTTGTCTTTGTCATGAAGTCTGACATTAACACACAGGCCTTTCTACCAGCTGTCTTAAGTGTAGGTTTTCAAAACTTATTTGAAGCCTTATATATATAAAACTTTGTATTACCTTCTCCTTTTGTATTTAAAAACATTCTTGGGGATCATCTACAAATGTGCTGTCATTGGTATCTTCTTTTGCTTTAAAGAGTAAATACAAAATGACAAATTCTAAGAGAAGCAGAATTTTGATTGAGTTTGAGAGTGAGAATAAGGTTGAGAGAAGGAAGCAACACGGTCTAAATTGTGCATGGAGTCATGGTGTATTTTGGGGGTTTTTGTAGAGCAAGTAGGCATTTGCCTAATTCCTATTGGACTGGAACTATTTGAAACTGGTTGTTGACTTGAAGCTAAATCACTTAGGATGGTGTCAAACTATATAACATAAAATATTCACTTTCCTCGACTGCATCTCCTTCCAAAGTAAACTGAAAATATGGTCATCATGCATACCAGCTTCATATAGTAATGATATTACAATTCCCCTTGCTTTAGCAAATGATTCCCTGGCTTTGAGAAAACAGTAATAAAGAAACAATGATGCACGGTTTGTTTCATGTTCTGGTGTTTGCCTGGTTCTAAAATTCATACCTTCCTGCAGGTCATGCTAACTTTTAGAGTCCAACACAATCAACATAACCAAGTTATTAAGAAAACTGCAGGAGAACAGTTCTTAATTTTAGCTTGAGAATAATTAGGAAACAAAGCTTTATATCAAGCCACCTATGTTTAGAATAGAAAGGCACATAATCATATTAATAATCATATATTAATCATATAGATGCCATCAATAGTTGTTAGGATTTTTTAGGTTTTCTTATGGAATATATGTCTTAACAATGAAAGGAAGAGCCACTAAAGGAGAAGCAAATGAAATACTAGTGGTGATGCACATATGGACAGCCAATCTGATGAGCCTCAGCCTTTGTTATTTTCCGCATCAGTACCATTCACATTTCACAATTTTGAATATAATCATTAAAATGATTTATTATCAAGCAATCATGGGTATTTTGTGCATATGCTTTGCCTTGTTTGCTGGCAGCAGATACCAATCCAATCATTATCAGCAGACAAATTTTAAAGTGACCGGTATTTAAGGAACTATCATGCCAAAGGCATCATTGTGTTTCATAGTCAGGAATCATTACAACTGTTATTAGCAAGAGTTCATTGCAAACATTGCCTGAGCCTCAAATGTGACAATTATGTCAAGCTGCTGAGATTTTGCTTTTTACGTATTCTAAGTTCAGATATTAATTGAGTAACGATAGTAAAACAACACATATAAGGTCTTAACTCACATTTTGTATTTAAGTCTACCCCAAAACACACTGAAAACAGCAGGCTAAAGGGAGTAGAATGTGCCTTTTTATTTGTGTAGTACTCAGGTTGGCTTCCAATCAAGCTGTCTATTTAGCATTCTACAATCAAAGAGATGGCAAGAACAAAATATAGTGTTTGAGGGAGAAAGATCATTTCCTGTGCTGACTGCTGAAAAATTTATAAGCTTTCTAATGAGGTTCTCTCCCTCTAGAGCTCTGGCTAGCAGTGGATAAGTACTGGAATCCAGAACTTGGATGAATTCATGATCTGATTTAGAATGTGTGTATTAAGTTGCAGAATTTTTTGTCCTACATTGTTCCACAGACTCCAGATTTGGCAAGTTTTTCAGTTATGTCTATTTGAAAAACAAAATATGCACAAGGCTTTATTGCTGAAAGACTTTTTATTTTATTTTTGAGAATTATATTCAAGAAAAAAGCTGAGGGGAGTTTATGATGTTAGCTCTCTCAGGTTTGTGATTATAGGAAATTTGTTTGATCACATTGATTCCTTCCTTCCATTTTCCCGGTGACTGCTCAGATCTTCTCTTTTCATTAACAAATTTTAAGATAGATTATCAAGTCTTTCCTCTGCAGAAGCTTTCCTAGATTAAACAAACCTTTCCTAAACTCAGGAACAATATTTAGGTGAAGTCCTACTTTTTTCAAAGCAGAACCCAATGCAACCATGCAGCTATCTGCTCTGTATTCAGGAATTACTGTTAGAAAATGAGTGAGAACTCAACAGACTGAAAGGATTGCTCATCATTGTTTAGTTAAGCCAGTTAGTAAATTGGAAGAGAGAAAATCATTACATAGATTACTGATAGACTTGAGGAAAAAATAAATTATCATTCATGTACATGAGTCCTACTACTTGAAAACAAAGTTGAGTAGGGAGTATGAACTTTGGTCTGTAATATATGGTTAATTATAGCTCTTTTTTTTACTTCTTGAATTGTCTGTTTTGACTTAAAAACAGCAATTTAACAAAACTAATCAAGAATAAATGACTAACAAGTTGAACACTATTGTAAAACATTAACATAAATTGATAAATTAGAGAATTAAACTACATATTTTATGCTAAATTATTTTCTTCCTAGTCCCCTAAACCTGTTAACAGAGTTTTTAGCTTGCGTGCTATCACACACTTTTGGTCTCTTCAGGTCGATCACAGGAATTAGATTGACTGTGATCTGCTATGTGCCTTTAGGCAAAACTTCAAATACTTCAAGGTTCATTAAGCAAAAAATTTAAACCACTAAAACATAAAATAGCAATGTGTAGACACATTGGCTTATTTTATTTTCAAAAATAAAGTTCTACCAGGAAAAAAAAAACAAAAAACATCTTGTAAAGCTCCAACCCTGCAATTAGTATCATGTGGGCAGACTTCTGCATGAGCAGCTCTCATTGCTGGTTTGGGCACCAATACTCCAGAGCTGCAAACACTTAAACACTGACTTAACTTGACTGTTATGAGTAGGCTTGCTGAAATTAATGGTGCATTTCATTACAGTCAAGTTAAGAGTGTGTCTATGTGTATAAAGGATCAAGTTTCAGCTTTTTAATTTCATGATGACTGAATGAATTATTCATATGTATTCTACAAATATCCAAACAAAATATTAAACAGTACTTTTTTACCTCCACTATTTCTCTGAAGTGTTTTCTTCTCAGATAACCTCTCCACCACTTCTGTATCAAAATTGCCATTTTGCTCAGATGTCTAAAATGACATATATATTAACAAAATAATTACTTTTTCAGACTTCAGACCTAACTTTTCATATTAATAAAAATAACATAGTGTATTATGCATCATACAAATTATCACTGCAAACATACCTTATACATATACATATATATATATACATATGCACACATACACACATAGATCATTATATATATATTTATTCATATACACTTCTTTTATGGAAAACATGGGTTATTGCAAACTTATTTGTATACTATTATAAAAGTTTAATGAAAAAGCCTTATAAATTTAATTCATTAATTAATTACAATTAATAAGTTGTTTTATTTTCATGGTTTTAACCAACAAATCTGACCAGGTCAGAATTTTTTCTGTCACATGCAACATTTTCACAGCTGTACCATTTTTAAATATTTGACAAAACTTACTGATACTTGCATTTTTAGATACTTTATTCACTTTTAGACACCTTTTTGCTTTTATAACTTAGTTGTGAATATTTACTTTGTCCTTTATTTATTTATTCATTTCTTTATATATAGACATATAGACATATAGACATATATATTGCTACTAAAAATTTCATAATTGATGTCACATAAATTTTTGCAGAAAATAAGAATCATTACTTTGGGACTGCCTAGAAAAAGCTGTACAGAGGATCATTAATTCCCTCTAACTATGGATATCAAACTTATAATCCTGGCACTTCACTCAGTGAAGGCAGTCTTTGGGTAATTCAGAAAGCTGAGAATTGGCTACATTGAGGCTGTGCTCCTAAGCAACTCAGACACAATCACAGAATTACAGAATCAATCAAGGTTGGAAGAAACCCTCAAGATGATCTAGTCCAACTATCCACCCAGCAGCACCATAATCACTCCTAAATCATATTCCCACGTGCCACATCCAGACACATCTTGAACTTCAGGAGATGGTGAGTCTGCCATCTCCTCAGGCAACTCATTCCAGTGCCTAATCACTCTTTATTGAATTTTTTTTTTTTCTAATATCTCATCTGAACCTCCTCTGGTGCAGCTTAAGTATATTTCTTCTAAGACCACATAATGTCTGCAGCCTATCTTCCTATGAGGGAAATATTGGCCATTAAGTAATAAACTTTATTTAAGCTAATAATTCTTCAGGTTTCACACAGTAAATCTGGATGATGTACAATTACTTGCAACAGGCAAGAGGTCAATCTAGAAGATGTAACAATCCCTCTCCCTCAACTGCCCTGTTTTGAAGATACAGAAGTTTGAGCAGATGAGTTTGGCCACTTGGGCTTGCGACATAAAAAATGGAAGATGGTGTTCTGGGAGAATGGACCAACCACAGCTCCCAGGAAATTTGTAACAATGTAATAAAATCACAGAATCACTAAGATTGGAAACTACCTCCAAGATCAAGTCCAGTGTTGACACAGAATTTTCCCAGAACAAAGCAGGTGAAGAGCATAGAGGGGAAGCCACACGAGGAGTGGCTGAGGTCATTTGGTCTACTCAGCCTGAAGGAGACTGAGGAGACCCTTCAGTGCAGTCAACACACCTTCCTCACAAGGGAAAGAGAGAGGCAGGCACTGATCTCTTGTCTCTGGTGAGCAGTGACAAGACCCCAGGGAATGACCTGAAGCTGTGTTGGGGAGATTTACATTGGATATTAGAGAGTTTTTCACTCAGAGGGTGGTTGAGAACTGGGGCAGGCTTCCCAGAGAAGGGGTCACAGCCCAAACCTGCCAGAGCTCGAGAAGCATTTGGACACTGCTCTCATGCACATGGTGGGACTCTTGGGATTGTCCTATGCAGGGCCAGGAGTGGGATTTGAAGATACTTGCAGGCCCTTCCAACTCAGGATATTCCATGATTCTATCTGAAAAGTCTCTGAAACAGCATATCCAAGGGACACCTAGTTGGTTTTTTTTCTTCCAGACATAACAAAATTTCTTAAACAATTATCTATTCTGAAGATAATTTCCATGTTTTCTAGCATCACGCCTTTTTAATTGTATACATTTCTGAAAGTCCAAAATTATGATTTCTTACAATGCCACAGCATATATTTAATTCTTTTGAAAAACTGGATAACAGTTATTGCCTCTTCTTTTTTATTTTTCAAAATGTTCCAATTTTATTAAAATCAAGTGAGATTGATTTCCATGAGAAATTCTGAGGAAAAATTTAATGCTGAAACATGCATTAAGATAGGTTTAATATACTACCTCAGATAGGCTCGGACTCTGCATGCTCGAAACCAGCGCTGGATCTTGACAACAGATTTGTACGTTGTTTTTCTCTCTTCATCTATAGCTCTGAAAATTTAAAGTAGTAATACTTCTCAGCATGGTAGTGTAGAGCCAAAGCAAAAATATTATTCTAAATATGTTTTATTGTTGCAGCTTGGGATCCTTTTCGCCAGGTTTTTCACTTTTAATTCTACATAATTAAGTGGTAGTGCAGAAAAATAAAATTTACATTAGTTGCAAAGTATGAAGGTAATAAAGAATCTTGCAGCTCATAGAGGATGTAAGTATTTGGAATGGGCATTTCTTATTCTCATACAATACTTAGATACATGTCAGCACGTCACATGGACTTCTTCCATTGTAGGTGAAATATGCGGATAATGCATTAATGAAAATTAGGCCTGAGTTAAAACAAAAATCACATAACTGTATGAAATTGTGAATCTACAATGTTTGTGACAAAGCTAAAAGTCATGTAAGGAAAACCATGAATTTAAAAGAGATTAAAGAAATATATTGTTAGTCTGGAGGAGATTTTTCAGAAAGTTCAGAAAGAAATCATTACCATTATGAGTTTCAATGCTGAGGAGTAGAACTCAGCTATGAGATCACCTTTAGCTTTTATTATTCTTTCGTTTGTTTCAAAATGTCAGCAATTTACAAGTCCTTGAACTTAAAACTAAATTTTAATTTTCATGGATTTTTATTGTTTCCCATTTTTATTGGACATACTCACCAAATTCTTTAATTTGTTACACCTGACAAAAAAATAACAATTAGGTTACTATTTTTTAGTTTTCTTAATTAGCTCTCCTAGCAAAGTTTCATGTCAACATTAATTGCCTCAGTAAATACCAACAAGATTATTGTTTATCTGATAAATTAGGATTATCCTCATTATATTTCTGAAAATTAAATGAATTGCAGATTTACTACCAGAGATCAAGAAACATTAGCTCCACTCATTTTATATCATCTGGTGCAGCATGTGCTCTCAAATCACATTAAATGGGCACAAATTTTCACTGTCTGATATGCATCAGGCATTCTCAGTGCCTGAAAACTCTGAGAAACAGGCTGTTTTACCTAAAATCACAAAGTGAATTGTTTTCAAAACTGGCTAGAGAGTTTTCTTGCTCCTTTCCTGTGCAGCTTCCTAGTCTTCACAGGAAGCAGACACCTCCAGAGTACATTTACTTAGAGGAAAATTATTTTAATCCAAAGAGTATGAGCGATTTGTCCCTGGACAGGCAACCACAGTTACAGCCTGGAAATGAAGGGGATGTGGGACTGGCCAGGTCAGAGATGCCAGCTCCAAACCCAGTCTTATCCACTTGGCAATGACAAGAGTCTTCTGGAAGACCAGAAGCCTTCTCCTCTCTTACTCCCTGATCATTTTTTTTCTAGCTGGCATTCAATCTTGCCTAGCCAGGATGGGATAAAAGTCCTTGTAAAGTTTATTGAAGCAAACCAACAACAGACTTATTTTTCTCACAGGGTAATTCCACGAACACTTCCATCTGTCCTTGCCAGCAGAAGTGTTTTGAAGTGTAAGTTTCTCGAGCAAGTATCTGCCCTTTTGATCAGATTGCATGGTTGTCATACTCCTTGAACTAAGCTCTTGAGAGTCACAGATACTTCACAGATACAGTACAAAGGCTGTATTGAAAGTTAGAAAGGTCTACTCCAGCACCTGACATAATATAGCAAATAAAAGTAGGTTCTTGAACAAGTAGAGTGATAAAATGGTGTAACACTTAAGAGAATCAATTAATGGATCTTGTATATTCTAATCCGCATGCTGAGGGTCTTTCTCAAAATGTAGGCTTATGTTATCCTTGCATTGTGGCATCATTGGGAAAGTTCTTCCCTAGAAAGGTGTTTTCCCTGAAAAGACAGTTTAGGACTCTTCATATCCCTCATATTGTCCTGGTTTAGGGCAAATTTGGGAGAGAAAAAAAAACAAACCTCTGGATGGAGTCCCTCTATAAAGCAAATCTGAACGGCCCCTCCCCCAAGTGGTTCAGGAAAAAAAATTCCTTGGAGGAAAGCTGAAAAAAGTTGTTTCTTTAACAGTCAAAGCAGTCCCCAGCACAACAAATGAACAACACTGAACAACAAAACCTCTCATTGCCCCACAGAGATGCCAAATTCAGAAAGTCTCTCCCGTGGCTGTAGCTCGGCTCAGTTGCTGTCGGTCCCTCAGGGCTGGGAAAGGCCGGGCCCAGGCCAGGCCCGGTGGGACACAGGTGGGAGCTCCTGGGGCCCTTTGGGTGTTTAGTCAGAGCAGGTTCAAACAGTTCCAAGGAAAAGGGAAAAAGAAACCCACAATCTGGAGAACTTCTCTGCCTCAGCCAGCCAAAAACTAACAAAAAGCCAAGGAGAGCTCTCTTCTGCTGTCCACACACTGCAGACAGCACAGGCTGTGTGTGAGAGAAAGCTGAAAACTCTGATCATTGTGTTTTGAAAACAACCACCTCAGACATTCCACCACTTCTTCTTCACTCTCAGATCCAGTTTTAAAGGTACAAAACTTATTTCTGAGCTAAACAGATGGATGGGGATACAATTCAGTATCAACCCAGGACACACATAAACAGAGTTCTGCATAAAGAACAACAGGAATGTTATTAAGATCAGAAAAAACATTTTAAGACTTGTTGCTGCACTGGACTCTTTGAAGTGTGGACTCTCATTTGCATTCACAGCTGCAAATCTGAATTTTCTGAAACTGACGGATCATAGTTCATTCTTGAAAGGGAAAAAAATTCATTTTTGGAGAGCTCTGCCAAAAAGCAAATCCCCAAACATCAAGCATGCTGCCCTCCAATGGATTTCTAAGTCTGGCTCAGACTGCTCTTTCTAACCTGAAATATGTGAAATACAAGCATAGCCTCCCGTAACTGATGTTTGTTTAGTGAATTGCTGTGTGTACAGCCACAAGAGTCTGAGTGAAAGTTCAGGCAAAGAACAGAAAAACACAACAGTTTACATGCGGGCAGGACTTGATCTCTGTAACTTTTAGCGACGTTCAGGAGCTTTGTTATTCATGCCAATGATGTTGTAATTAGATTCAAAAATAAATGATTCATTAATTAGTGAAGAAAAAAATCACAACTATGCTAAACATGTTTGGTGGGTTTTTATGTTTGAGCTTTTGCATTACATATACAGCAACAGCGCAGCTGAATAAAATGATTTGTAGGACAAATCTCTGCAGTATTTAAGTAAGTCTTAAAACTTTTAATTTCCTAAAATCTAGTCTGGGTAAAGTTTGCCACCACCATTCCAGGAGTCAGAAAACTTGGCACAAACCATCGCAGTTGGTGAGGACGAGGTTAATAGATCTGACTTAATCTCTTTCAAATAACTTTAAAAAAATGATTTTTTTTTTTTTTTTAAGTGAAAAAAGCAGTAGTGCCCTTGCCAGAGGGCAAACGTCCAGGCCCAGTCACAGATGCGAGCCCCGAGAGGAGGGACTCAGGGCTGGCGTGCCGCATCCAGAGGGATGCTCAGGGAATAACAGCGCTGCTGGGGCGGGACAGAGGCGGGACGGGGAAAGGAGGTCGGCTCCCGAGGCGGGAGAGGGCGGAACTTGCGAGGCTCTAGCGCGTTTCAGGAGTTTCCAGAGGCTCCTTTCCCCTCGAAATTAGCAGGGGGGCGGGGGAAGAGCGGGACACTCAGTATTTTCAGCGCATACACGGGGCCCTTAAAGACGCTGCGCTGCGGCCACCAGGTCTCCTCAGAACGCTGTGGAAATGTTTAGGAACAAGGCGATGGGATGGTGCTCTCGGGAGAGATTTTAAAGAGAAACAGTTTCACAGAATCGTATAATCACAAAGTGTATCAGGCTGGAAGGGACCACAGTGGGTCATCTCGTCCAAGCTCCCTGCTAAAGCAGGGTCATCCCGAGCATAGGGCACGGGATTGTGTCCAGCTGGTTCGTGAATATCCTCAGGGAGGGGGACTCCACAACCTCTCTGGGCAACTTGTTCCAGTGTTCGGTCACTGCACACTAAAGTTCTTACTCATATTTAGATTGAACTTGAAGCACATTCAGTTTCTACCTATTGCCATTCGTTCTATTGCTTGGTCCCACCGAGAAGAGCCTGTTCCATCCTCATCACACCTTCCCTTCAGATACACAGACACTGTTGAGGTTCTCTTTCACTCGTCTCTTTTAGAGGCTGAACAGGCCCAGCTCCCTCAGCCTTTCCTCATAAGAGGGATGCTCTAGTTCCTTAATCTTCTACATAGCCTTCCACTGGACTTCCAAGGACTTCCACGGAGCTTCTCCAGGAGCTCCGTGTCTCCCTCGTACTGAGGAGCCCAGAACTGGACCGTTTCCAGGGGGGCGGCCTCCATCTCGTTGCTGGCGGAGAGCAGGGCCCGTCCGCCCCAGCCCAGCATAAGGCGTTGTATCCCGCCCCACCACCAGCACGGCCCCAAGTACCTGTACGTAAGGAAATACTCCTCCCGGAGTCCCTCCAGCCTCTCCAGAAGCCGGGCCAGGGCGGCCATGCTCCCTCCCTCCGCCCGCCCTCAAGACGCTGCCGCCATGGCAACGGGACCGGCCCAGTGCGCTCGGGCGCGGGGGTGTCGCTGCTCCCGGCGGCGCCGCAACCCGGGACGGGCAGTGCTCCGGAGGCAGCGGCAGCTCGGCGGAGCTGTACCGAANTCCCGCCCTCGGCCCCCGCCCGCCTCCCCTCGCCCAGTCTCTGCGAAGCGGCGCCAGCCTCCTCGGGGAGCGGCCGGGGGAGGCGCCGGGTTCATGTTCCGGGTCGCTGAACCTACCCCGACCCGAGCTCAGGCGGCGAGGAAGAGCTGGTAAGCCCGGGGGGACACGCGTGTCCCCGTGCCCGGCCGCGGGGCCGCTGTCTGCGGGACGGGGTCCGGACACCGTGCCCGCCCCACGGGTGCCCCGTGGGGGCGAGTGCTGGCCCCGCTGCGGCCGGGGCTCCCGGCTGCTGCCCCTGTCGCTGGGGGAAGGCGATGGAGCCCGCCCCAGGCCCGGGGGACGAGCGGCTGGGGGGTCTGAGAAGTGTCACTGTCGTGTCTCGTTGGCTGGACGAGCGTGCAGTGGGCTGGAGGAGGAAACTTCCGCGCCTTGTTGGAAAAAGGATAGAGGGTGAAAGATAAATCAAAACTTCTGTCCCAAGCTTAGCTAGGTTTTCCTGTCTGTGTTTTTCCACTGGTGGTAGACTCGCTAAGGCCCAAAGCCCTTGCAGCGTGTGCAGCTGAGCATCCAGTGCTTGTGTGTGTTTCCTGCCCTAAAGCTTTTCTACTGCAAACCAAGAATCAACAAGTGCTGCTGTAGCCTTCGAGCAGGGAAAGTACGGGTAGTTCTCCTGGGAGAAATGTTCATACGTTTACTGGTTTTTGTAATTCCTTATACTAGCATAATGACCTCAAAGGCTGTATTATTTTTCTTGTAGCACTGTAAGGAAGGGAGGCTGAGTAACAGAATAGAAAAGGTCAGTTCTGTTTGTAGGCCATGGAGATACAAAGACTGGTAGTGGAGAGACTTGATGGAAACAAGATGTTCCGAGCAACCAGCTGGGAAACCTTTCATTTTCTTCCAGAAATGCTGGGTATCTTGTGATATGTTTGGTATCAACTGGTGTGTGTAGCTCCTCGCTCATTTCACTTATTAATGGAAGCAAGGAGAATTGTGGAGAGGTTTTATTTGTGGGATTTTTTTCAGAAGTTGATAAACATCATTTAGGGGCTATGTTACATATACAGATACCTGCTGGTAGATTTCCCAGCGGAAATAGATTGGAAATAGATTTCCTTTCGTCTTTTTCTTTGTTTATTTTTTGGGGATGGGGAGAAGAGGAACAGAAAGGTTTAGTGCTTCATTTCTCTTCCACTTTTGCTGACCATAATTTTTTTTCGCTGTGGGTATTTTTCCTCTACGTATTTCTAAATGAGAAAACTTTCAAAGAGAGATTTTATTTGTCCAGCTGATAATTATTTGCAGTTTTCTGGTGTTGCTAGGCATCCAAGTGTGCATGGTGTAAATATAACAGCTTCTGTTGGTGTAATTCAGAATGTTTCAGAGAATGAGGTATGCTCCAGTGGCACGAGTATTTTTATTTGAGTATTTATGCTGCATACAGTAGAAACATGGCTCAAGACATTTCAAACGTGTTCTGTCAGTCTTCACTGTTTATTTGACCTGTCATTTGTCTTTAAATTTTAGTATTTTGTGTCTACATAAAGTAATTTAGTTTCAGAGGCTTTTAGAGTAGCCCTCATCCACATGAGGTGTGGGCATATTTTTCTGTAGTCTAGTTGTCATCACATAGTAATGATTTTTCTTATGCTAGTACATTGCTCAGAGGAATTTAATGAAGAGGAAAATATTGAAATATTGTCTGTTAAAAATCTGAGCACTCCTCAGAGGTGCTCTCTTATTCTTCTACACAAGTAATTTCAGAAGCTGTCTGTTAAAGGAGGCCTGTTTGAGTGGGATGCAGGAAAACACTTTTTATAGTGTCTAATACTTGATGTAGAAAATTAAGAACTTGTGCTTTCTAAAAACATTAAGATCCTAAAGAGGTGAGTAGGTTCAGAACAGAAAGAGTAGAATTTTTCACTATGAGTTGTAAGGCTCGTCCAAAGCAGAATGTTTTTCATTTAAATGGTGAATTCATGTGGCAATTTAAGAGTAGTTTGCAGTTTGGATACTTGCTGGGCACTCTGATTCTTTTGATAATGACTGTGGTGCCTTAGCATATTACCATGATTTGACAGGTCATGTGATTCTGCACCTTGACAATTAATTAATGAAGTCATACTTCTGAAAAGGGCAAGCATATCAGTAAATGGCAGCAATGGGATTGCAAGAATTGCTCCCTCTCATGATAAATTGCTCCAAATCTCGTTTCTGTCTGCCCAATTCATTTGTGTTAGAGCCTTGTTAAATGTAGTTCATGTCAGCATCTTTCTGACTGTATGCCTTTGCTCTATACAGATCACTTTTTCACTGTTAAATATGAGTAGACTGATAGTATTTATTGTTGTGCCTTCTCAGATAAGCAGCAGTTTTAGGAAAGTCAGATGTACTTACTACAAGTTAGCCAGGTCCTAATTTTTAGGGAGATCAGCAGTATAATAGGTGATAAAATTACATCATTCCTGAAATACTTTTTATTGTATAGGACAGAATTACAGAAATGGTCAGGCTGAAAGGAACCACAGTGGGTCATCTGAAAAAGCAGTGTCATCCCAGAGCACATGGCACAGGACTGTGTCCAGACAGTTCTTGAATATTTCCAGTGAGGGAGACTCCACACCCTCTCTGGCCAACCTGTTCCAGTGCTTGGTCACCTGCACAGTAAGGAAGTTCTTCCTCATGTCAGGAAAATCCACAAATGCCAGAGGATTATATCCAAAAAGGAGACAGAGGATTCCTGCAACTTTATTTGCATAAAGGGAGAGAGTCCTCTGGAGCACACACCCATGGTGTTTTCTCTCCTGAGGTTTTGGAAGGCTCAGCCTCCTTTCATCCCAAACTCCCAGCTCCTTGCTCTCTTCCTTTCCCCACTGGCTGAGGTACTGGGAAGGTACAGCCTTCCCAAACTGCCTGCCACATATTGCCCCATGAACCTACGGTTTTACCCCAAAGCTCAGAAACTCAGGCTTGTGCAGACCCCCACTTTGGTTTGGTTCAGGAGCCGAGCTGCCTGAGCTCTGCAAGGAACCTGCTGCCCAGAGTTAGTAGAGACATTAAGCCCCATTTCAAAGATGTTAACACTAACACCTTCACCCATCAAATTGTTTGTAAAGGCAGTAGCTTTCCTCTTGGTCCCTCCTCTTATTATTTATCAATTTGTCTTTACAAACCTTAGTTATTATTAACTTAACCATTTCTAGCAACCAGGAACATTTGAAACACATCTTCCCAATTTTTCCACATCTGGTCCCTGCCAGGTGTGGCAAGTAAATACAGAGAATAAAGCAGACAAAGGCAGTTCATATTAGTCCATTAATCACTAGAGGGCCTTGTCTGTAACTGCTGATAGCCAAGGTCTCCCATCCTTTTCCTCCAGTTGGGAAATGCAAATCTCTGGGGCATTAGAGAGCTTGGTCTGAGTGTGGTGGGTCCGTCTGTGTTCAGCTGTCCTGGCTGCTGTCTCTGTCCTGGTTGGAGGTCATGAACAACAAAGTTCAAAGGCAGCATCTGTGCTAACTGGGCTTGCTGTTCAAGGAAACCCAAATGATGTCAAGTAACCCCACCAGGGACTCCAATGACTCAAGTCATCCCAGATGACTTCATTCCCAGGGATGCCAATGACCTCAAGTAACAAGTTCATCAATTTCTCCCCTTTACCTCTTGTCCTATTGCTTGGAACCATCAACAACATCCTGGCTCCGTCCTCTTTGCACCCTCCCTTCAGATACTGACAGACATTGATGAGGTCCCCTCTCAGTCATCTCTTCTCGAGGCTGAACAGGCCCAGCTCCCTCAGCCTTTCCCAGAAGGGAGATGCTCCCATCCCTTGATCATCCTCACAGCACTCCACTGGACCCTCTCCATGTCTTATGGTGAGGAGCCCAGAGCTGGACACAGCATTCCAGGCCTCATCAGGGCTGAGCAGAAAGGCAGGATCACCTCCCCTGACCTGCTGGGAATGCTCTTCCTGGTGCACCCCAGGACACCTTTGGATTTCTTGGTCACAAGGCCACTGCTGGCTTCAGGGACAGCTTGGTGCCCACCAGGATCTCTGCAGAGCTGCTTTCCAGCACATCAGACCTGTGCTGGTGCACAAGTGTAAGGAAACTCTGGAAGGTTCTAAAGAAATTTCTCAAATACAGAGTTGGTGCCAAGAATTAATGTCTAGTATGTGATTGGGGGACTAAAATGTTGCTAGTGAATGTATTCATTGAGTGCATTCAAATATATAGGAGCTGCATAACTGATATAGAAGTTTGTAGACATTTCCAGCAAGTGTAGTAACTGTCTTTAATTGAGAACCAGTCACTTCCATAAATTTTAATTTTTTTCCAAAATTCTCCTATACTTCTATTATTTTGTGAAACTTGTTTACATACATAACAGATTACAAAAAAGGGGCATTGGCATACCTTGAAGAGGAAATATGGCCTGGGATCTAGGGGTTGGTTTTCTTTTTTCATATATAGATGTGCTCCAGCATAGTATCGTGTTTCTTCTCAAGAGACTTCATCTTTCATAACTGTTCATCCTATCTCATATAAAAGCCATATTTCTGTGTCTGTTTTGATACTGTCATATGAAAATCACGTTTTTATTAAGTTTCTTTGGTCTGCAGGTCATATTTACTTTGAGTGTGTTGCCAGTGTGTTAGCTGTCAGTCTTTACAGGAACGGGGATCCTCAGAAGTTGGAAAGTATGGAGCTTTTTTGGCAGGTAGCTCTTATGCCCTGCGGTGGTGGTTGATAGGAAAGGTTGAAGGGATGGCTTGTGGTGTAGCTTTGCATACCTGCTGGTCCAGGACATAAGCAGGTGTGGATGTAGAACTGAATGTTTGTCCACCTCTTGGTGATGGCATTTAATGACAGGGAGTTTAAATAGTCTAGGCACGACTTCAGTTTCTGCTCATAGAATCATTAAGTTTGGAAGGACCTCTGGGACGGAGTCTGGCTGTTACCCCTGCACTGCCATGTTCACCACTAAACTGTGTCCCCAGGTGCCACATCCACATGCTTTTTGAACACTTTCACCAGTGCTTCCCTAGGCAGTTTAGTTCAATACCTGACCATTCTTTCCTAATTTTTTTCTTCCCAATGAAGAAATTTTTCCTAATATTAAATTTTTCTAAACCTCTTCCAGTGCACTTTGAGGCCATTTCCTCATCTTCTTACCTGGGAAGAAGAGAAGCATAAGCTTCTATGTAACAGAGGTTTATCAGTGATTTCCTAATCTTCCATAGTCTCCTCCCAGCTTTTTAATAATTTTTACTTCATTGTGTTGCTTTGTTTAGCTTCCCCCTTTGTGTGTCCCAAGAGCTGTGATAGTTCACTTTTTTGAATCTGAAAATTCTTCAAGTAAGGCAGTGAGATTTATGATGTGCTGCCCTCTCCCAAATACTTGCACCTCTTCAATCCAAATTTCAGTCACAGTCATTAATAAAGCAGAGCTCTCAAAAACTCTCAAGAACAAAGCCTTCTAAGGCTTTGTGAAAATAACTTCTGAGGTGGAGAAATGGGATTCAGTTTGGTACCTGTCTGGAGATAAAGGTACTCTGTGAGTACACCTGTGTTATGAGACATCAGAGAATCCATATGGGAAAAGATTATAGGAAGTGAGGTTTTATAATCCTGATGTTGAAGGAACTATTTGATTTTTCTTGTGCTTTTAGCTTGTGATCAAGGTGGTTTGTGACGGAAGCAAAACTCACGGTTCTTTTTGGAATTGTTGAAGCACATAAATGGAACATAAATTTAGCTGCAAGAAACCCCAGTCCTGTTTAACAGGAAAAGGTATAGAACTAGAAAGTAAATGTAAATGCAGCTATTGGTTTGGCAAGAGATAATGCCTCTCCTTAAGAGTTGTGCAACTAAATTAACTTTTTCATTGGTGTGTGTTTGTTAAATATTTTGTGAGCAGAGTTCTATATTGTTATGTACTTTAGGTGAGAGGTGAACACAAATGATACTTGATTTTCACTGAAAATGTGAATGCCCATTATTTCCATTAGGATTTTCAGTTTGAATGTTAATACTGACAGAAGCTGTGTGTTCTGATTTGGAGCAGGTGAAAGCAGTTATGCTGTTTCCTGCAAACAGGACTTACGTGGTCTGTTCTGGTAAGGGTTAGAGAGGAAAATGGGTCAGCCTCTGGTGAACTACATTAAAATTGCTTCAGATAAATGTAAAGGTCAGTGTAGGCAAACTAGATTTTCTTGTAGTAAAGTAGGATCCTCTCCTAGAGAGGACATTACAGTTTATTGCTAGCTGTGGGCTGTTGCTGTAACTGCATTTTTATAGCCTTATGTGAGTCGTGCTAAACTGTGGCTCATCTTAATATTTTATGTACCTCAATATGTTGTTCTACATTCGTTGTTACAACCTTTGAAATTTCTTATCTTACTGAACACTGCTGATACTCAACTGGTAATGTCCTTAATACTTCTTGTAGTTATTTTTCAACTTGTTTCAAATGCAAATATTTTTGTTGTCGTTCCATCTGCAGCAATGATTAAAATTGCTTCATAGGTCTGGAATACAAGCTTGACAGCTGGTTGCAAACAATAGAGAAAGTTTCAAAACTGAGTTTGTCTGATAAATAATGCTACAATAGAAATATGCTCCTGAATTTTTGAGATAGAACAGTTCATCAGAAATCTATCTGGCTGCTGCTACCTTTGGGGTTTTTGTTTTCTTCAATTATAGTAGGATAAATGAGAGCACCAATAAAATTAGGCAAAAGAGATTTCTTGTGTTTTTAGGAGAAGGAGTTTTAATGTAAACCACTGGCATGTTGAAAGTGTAATGTGGATAAAAAGCTGAAGAGGTTTGTGTTTGCATTCTCAATCTATTGCAAAGGAGCTTGCACTGTCCCAAATTAAACAAGTAATTCTTGTAATCATTCTAAGGAAGCATGTTGAAATGATTAAAATATCAATTTGTCTGATCTGCACAGGAGCTGATGCAGTTGTGATACAGTTATATGTTGGACCATGGCTGCAATTTTTAGGGCAAATAAGGTCACTGTCCTGTACAAATCTTAATTCAGGATTTGCAATGAAGAGACTTGATATTCAGTAGAAAAGATTAATTTCAGGAGTGCATAATATTCAAAGTCATAGTCTGCTGGAAATTAAGTCCCTTTACTGCTCAGAGTCATTTAAGAATCTTGTTATCCCTTTACTTCAAAAACGCTTGAGGATGTTCACTTTTCTTAAGTTTCATCTTTCGTCTGTATTGCTATATTTTGGGAGGAATTCAGGGCAAGATTCAATCAGGTATAAAAATCAGAAGTGGATTTATTGTGTTTGATCTTGAAGTATTTTGGAACTAAGGCAATTTTACTGCCATACTCATGCCATTATCAGGAGTAAATTGAGGTGTCCACTCTAGGAGCTCCATTGATTTTAGTGATATAGCTACAGATTAGGGATACTGAATTGAAGGAATTAATCATAAACTATGGTGCAAGGTATTAGTGTCCCTGTCTTCTCTTTCCCTTTTGCTTTGTGCTGCAGGATCACTAAGAGAATGGGCTGCAAGAGATTTTTATGAGCTAGTTTATATTCTGGCAGGTTAGCAGAGATCTGTTCATTTTGAGAGCTAAGTCTGGTTTAAGCCTACAAGTCTCCATTTTGGCTCACCTCCACTTCTATCAGGTTGCCATTGATGCACAAGTGTGTGGCAGGAAGAGCTGGGCAGGCATTTGAGGGAATTGGTGTCTCAAATTCACCCAAATGTGCTGCAGTTTGTCTGTTCAATTGTTATGGTTTCTGTTTAATGAGTGCAGAAAAGCCCCTTACATCTCAAGGGCATCTCATTTCTGGTACGTGCACCTCTGGGGATGGCTCTTCTCATGGGGGTCTAACAGGAAGGCTCAAGGGGCTAGTGCCCTCCCAAGCAGCTGTAGCCGTGGAGAAATGTGGGCTAATGTTAAAGCATCTTGTGAACCAAATGGGTTAAGGAGAAAGTGTAGCACTTTTCCAGAGTTGTCTCACCATTTACCAGATATTATAATTCTGCTGTACTGAGACAAAGAAAACATTAAGATGACTACAGGTTACATCAGGACAGAAAAAGAAGTATGGGAAATAAATGCAGGTGACACAGCAGTTTCAAGAATTCAAAATAAGCTTATATTTCTACTACTTTCTGTGCTTTTATTGTTCTTGCAATTGAAATATTTAAAGTAAGTACTTCTGAAAATGCTTTAAAACGAGAATATATAACTTTTTTAGGTAAGATATTTCATGAGCATTCGGATTTCTTCTCAAACATGTTCTTCAGTTCCTCCGTTAGTATTTAAAACTGCCCATTCAGCCATCACCTTTGACATTGGAGTTTGTGCTAAGTGGCAGAGGGAAGCTGTATGTGATCTGTCTAGGTTTTCTCCACATCTACAGCACCACTGAGTATGTGTAGAAAATTTGTTATTATAGGCTCCTCCAGCATTTCTATTATAAAACAAAATGAAGAGTCTTGCTTTTAAATGTCCTCTACGTAATTTACTGAATGTGCAACATCTTCCATATGCATCAGTTTGTGCAATGTAGTAGCAAGCATGAAATTTATTATTTGCTTTACCTCAAGGAAAGGGGTTTTCTGATGTTTTGAAGTGAGAGTCTGATTGCGGTGTTTATGGAGAAGGTTCACAGCCTTCAGTGAAGGATTAGAGTTCAGCAGCAATCATTTAATGTTTTTGTAATTGCATTCATGTAATGCATGGGTGAACTTACTGAAGCATACTGAGTTAAAGACATGCTAAATGCTAGTGAAATTTGAAGAGGAAAGCGCAAAACATTTAAATGGGTAAGGCCTTAATTTGACACTTTAGGGATTTTTTTTCCTTTTGCAAGCACGGGATTCTATGGATGCAAGTGCCTACATGTGGTAGGAAACTTCACATTTAATACTCTAGAATTATCTGTAGTTGGGTATTCTCTCAACCTAATATATCTTTACTGAATCGATATTTTTAAAAAGTCAAACAGATACCAGCCATTTGGAAAGACAGAATTAGTTGCTATTAGGAAAAATGTCATATTATCCAAGAATTGCAGTCTTAAATTCATTTGGCATTTAGGCAGCATTAAGAGATAATCATCCTTAAAAATATTTTATCATCATGAAAATCTTAAGCAGAACACATTAATATACATCAAGGAGAATATTATGTATTCCATTTTCCATTCCTAAATTTAAAATATGCCCCTTACCTGCAGTTAAGAGTGAATGCCTTTAGGGAATGCTCTTGCCCTGTGGAATCCCTGACAGTCATGTAAGTCTGATGAGATTAATTAAATCTAAACAATAACAGTAATGCCAGAAACAATTTAGGGAACCCCATGGCTTCCTCTTCTTTCCAAGACAGAAGTTTGGGAAGATGCCTTTTTAAAGGAACTTAAGCTAGTGTGCTGCAAATTTTGTAGGACTGGTTGGCAAGGATTTGTTACTTGGTAGAAAGAGTCAGTGGCCATCCAATTAAAGATTATTCTACCTTGCCTAAAGTGACTAAAATGATTTTGCCAAATGAAGTTGTAGTTTATGCTTAGTGATTTTAATTAATTTGTTGTTTTCTTGTGTGGTTTTTTTTTCCTTTGAAATCTATAGGCATTTCAGTAGGACTATGGAGGAACTGGTTCATGACCTGGTCTCAGCACTGGAAGAAAGTTCAGAGCAAGCCAGAGGAGGTTTTGCTGACACTGGAGATCATTCTCGAAGCGTGTCTTGTCTTCTAAAGAGACAGGCAAGGAAAAGGAGAGGACGGAAAAGACGTTCATTTACCACCCATCATCCCTGGGAGACTGGTCACTGCCTAAGTGAAGGCTCTGATTCCAGTTTAGAGGAGTCAAACAAAGACTATCGGGAGAATCATGCTGCCAAGAAAGACCACAGTGATTCTGATGACCAGCTGTTGGTTGCTAAACGCAGACCTTCCTCAAACTTAAATAACATTAGAGGCAAAAGACCTCTGTGGCATGAACCAGATTTGGCTGTGGACAGTTTGGGAAACAGAACTTTGCGCAGGAGGAGAAAGGTAAAACGCATGGCAATAGATCTGCCATCAGAAGTCTCTAATGCACTGACAATAACTCAACAGCAGGATAACAGCAGAGATCAAGAAATGGACAATAACAATAAATCATACCAGCACCAAGAGTTTTCCAAGAGCAAAGTGAAAAAAAGAAAAGTATCTGCAGCTCGACAAGGTCCAGAAATCTTGGATGAAGGAGTGGTTATAGAAAATGAAGAAGTAAATCAAGCAAATAAGGACAAAATGGAATATGAGGAGCAAAAAGGCTCAGATGAGAACATGAGTGACAGGTTGTTCTTTCTTTTTCTTTTTACGGACACTTTGGGTAATATTTGTTTGCTTTTAGTACTGTTGCTTGTATTGAGAATCTTCAGATTTTTAGTTGATTCCAGAGTTAAAATTCTAGCATCAATAGTAATTGTTTTAACTAATTGCTCTTAATTTTTTTTACATCTACTATTTTTTATGTATTAGTTGTCCAGGTTAAGGGATTCAGCATTAAATAGAGATTGATGTAGCAGAGGAATAAGCAAGAAACCAGTTTTGTGAAATAATACGTCCTAGTAGTTTCAATATTAAGAATGACAAAATATGCATACACATAACATGGGTTTTTCTGGATACTTCAAATGGTAACAGTTGTCAGAAGAAATCAGAAGAATTTAGTGGTTTTCCAATTTCTAGACACTGATGCTTTGTTTGTTATCTCTATTTGTCAGAAAGGTTGTCCATGTTTAGAGTCACCATTTAGACAGTATGTTCTGGTCTGTCATGGGCATAAAAAGTCTGCAGGTTGCCAAGGATATACATCATTTACGAAATGCAAAAACCAATTTACAGTTCAGAAACACCTGAGCTTACCATTAGAAAAATGGAGGAATGATGACCCTTTGGCAGTACACCTCATCCATCCATTCCAGACAGCAGTCATACTAGAGTGGTAATTGTTTCCAAAGTACTATTTTGACAACACAGTGAGGTATAAGTCATTTCTCCACCACACACAGGGAATGTTAACTGCAGGGCCTGGTAAGCCTGGTTTTCTTTATTCCACATGCCAGGTTCTGAATGCAGAAGTGTCAGCAAGACAGACACATCTTGAAAGATAAAATTTTGATCAGTTCCTTGACAGCACTGGTGTCCCTGTTTTTTTTGTAGGCATTTTATCTATGAACTATTAAGCCTTTTCCTTACTGGACAGGTAGAATCGAGATGCAGGGAGTGGTTTTGACCAGAGCAGTCAGGTTGGTTATCGTAATAACAGCAACGATGGTAAATTACTAACTCCAGTTATAATCAGAAAAGTCCTAGGTCTTTTTGTTACATTTTAGCTCTGTCCCTCACCTGTGAACAAGAAGCATTTGGAAGAGCTGAATAAATCCCAAACCTTAAACATTTTTCCTGATGTGTTATGTGCTAGGGCAGAACTTATCCTTCAGGGCAGCCAGTGTAACTTCAGACGTCTCCCTTTGACATGCAAGTTCAGAGTCTGTGCTGTCTGGAAGCTTTTAGAAAACTTCTCTTTTCTTTTACAATACTTGGAGTCTGTTCCTCCAAGTCTGAGACCTAAAGACAGATGTTTAAAAATTTCATTCAAACTAGGTGCCATTACATAGTTTTTCATATCACCAACAGTCTTGTTGTGTTTTTTATTTATAAAAAAACTTTCTGTTATGCTACAAGGGTAACAGTTCTTCAATTGAAAAGTTCTATAGCTAATTTTGGGGTGGAGAGGAGTCATGAATAAGGATATTCTCTTGTAAACTCCCAGAACTGAGGTAATCAGGTCAGTCTGAAGCTCCCTTCTCAAAAGAAATGTTATTGTTTTAAAAGCTGATCTTCCTCTTCAAAATGCTTGATGTTTTCTTACCCCAAATTCTGCTTTTGCTTGTCATACTCCAGATGCTTGTCTATGGCCCCAGTAAGTAGCCTTTAAAACCATTCTCATCTTCATAGGGTTTTCATAAAAACCTTCATAGGGTTTTCTGCTCATGCACACAGTAGAGTGATGGTGTGTCATTTGACTGAATTTCTTTCAATGGTCAGCTGTACCAGAAAGCTTTCAAATCACTGAATTAGAAAACTTGCATTTCATAGTGTGGTTAGAAATCTGCTGTATCTAAGCCTCTCAGGTGATACTGTATCAGAATATTTTGTATGTGCATAAGTTTAACTTGTTTTAATCTAACTTTACTTAGATACAATAATGCCTTTATTAGAGATTGTTTAGCTAGAAGAATTTGAAAGAACCAGTAAGTTCTTAAGAAGAGCTTGTTCTGAAAGTGAAGGCTTAGATTTTAAGAGGGAAGATGGGATTGTACAAGATACAAAGAGCTAACAAAGCATCTTGGGTAACACTTGCTGGAAGAGGAAGAATAAAAAGAATACAAAGTTGCTTTTATTTTGTATGCAATAATGTGTGCAGTAGTATTGAGTGTAATAGTTCAGTAATTCTTAAAAAAGGACTAATTTTTTTATAAGTTTGCTTTTTAAAAACAAACCAAAACTGATAATTTTTAATGGGAGTAAATTTCTTTGCTCTAAAACTAGTCAGAATTTTTCAGTGTATACATGACATTATCTGAAAATAACATGTTTTTGAAGTGCACATTAAAAATGTTAAGTGACGCTTCTTTTGCAGTCTTTTATCTCTGTATGTGAGTGTTCAAACACCAAACACCAATAACCAGGTTTTAAGTGCATGATTCAGAAGTTGGAAGAGGAGTTTTAAAACTTGAAATGTCAGCATCTAAATGATCCCAAAGATTAATTCCTGGGAGGATAGTTTGAAGGGCTGGAAATGAGATTTTTGCCTTATCCTCAGGGCACAGCTTTTGGTCAGTTTCAGCCAAATTCCGCAGTGTGTGATGTTCTGGGTGCTATTTATTTCCCACAAGCTTTGGTGCTTTGGTGTTTGAAGTGACTAAAGAGAGGTGACATCTCAATAGCCTGTTTGGAAAGAGAAGCAGCAGGGATGCTCAGAGGCACCAAAAGTGTGGCCAAGGGGAGACAGGAGCTGGTCAGGTCCTGGAGACTGCACAAAGCTCCCATGTCTTGTATAAAACAAAGGCACCAGACAGATTGTTAGCCATAGGAGCTGCTAATGACAAGTATTTCTTCTTTGTTTCCATAAGTGTAGAAATAAAGATGAAAAAGCATTTTGGATAGCTTAGCTGTTCTTCCCAAATTTTTGATTTTTCATAGGACTAAAAGCAGTTTGTGGGTTTTTCCTTTTTCACGGAAGTCTTACTGGGAGCAGAATTCTCATTACAAATCAAAGGAATTAATAGTATACACTGCAAAATTATATTAAAACTGGAAATCATAGCAGCTTTTATGTACTTAGATATCGATGTATTAATTCCAGAGGTTTTGAATTTATTCAGTGAAATGACTGCCATGTAGCAATTATCTCAACTGTAACCCCTGCCCAATGTGACTGTGGCCTGATGAGAGTGAGCACTGTGGCTGCCATGGATATGCCAGTGTTAGTTTTAATTTTAAATTTATTTTTTTTTTTTTCATTTTTTCATAAATTTCAAGTGGTTATGTTTTCATGTGCTGGCTAGTCCCTCAATGAGAATCATTTCACAATTGAAATATCTTATTTAAAAAAGGGAAGGAGACTGTTCTCAAAACTGGAAATTTTGGTACAGAAAGTGACTGAAATATCAGGGCTGAAAGGATTTCTTGACTTTAAAATATACAGTTAAGTAATAAATGGACAAGAAGAGTCTATGAAGACGAGATGTTTTTTTCCTTTGAAATGGATCATGTAAAATTGTGCACAAGGAAATCTATGGAGGGTAAAGCCATTTGTGTTAAAAGTGAGGATGGGATGCTTGCTAAAAGGGAATTACTAGGACTTGCAGTATTAGAAGGTTCAAGTCTTGGTCTCCTCTCCCTCACAAAAGATGTTTTCATTCTCATTGCATGCATGTCACCTTTCTTCTGCTTAGGGCAATTGTGCAAGTGCTTAAGTCTGTTCTGATTGTATTATGTATATTATATTATGTATAAGATAAAGTGTAAGTGTTGCTTATGCATCAAGAATTTGGATAAGCCTAAAATAGAACAAAGATTAAGACAACTTAATCTTCAAATACAGAGCTATGTCTATATTTATATATCTATATCTATATAAATATATATATGTTTTTAAAAATAATCACTGCTTTGTGTTGCCTGCTACCATATGGTATTTCAAATACAGTTGAGATGCCTCCCAAAGGAAGATACTAAAAACATATATATGCTTATAATTAAATATTAATTAGATGAATTTTATATAATTCATCTATTCATATGAATAATTCATATGATAGTATATTTAAAAACCCAAGACTTCCTTGTTTGAGAAATTAGAATTTAAAAGGAAAAAATTTCCTTGGGTGTACTAGTTATTTGATAGAAAAATAAAAATAATTTATTATTAGAAAATAAAGTAATTGAAAACAATTCATTTCAAGTACAGGACAGCATGCAAATTGTACAAAGGTAAACAGACATAAAGTTCTTATGAGTGGCTTCTATGACCACATCAAGAGTAGCCATACTCTTTATAAAATGTACTTGAATTTGTGTGCTGAATTGAAGTTTGGAGTTTTTTTTCAAATTGTTCAACATCTCAAAGTAAAATGTGGTAAAATTTTGGTGGGAATATTACCTCCTTAACGTAGCTGCTCTCGTGATAAAAAGTGAAATAAAGGGTTTATAAATAAATAAATTATAAATAAAGTCCTTTCATGTGAAAGTCAACAAAGTGCAATCTGTGTTATTGAAAGACCAGTCTGATTTACTACTTAGAGACATGTGGATTATTGTATGTAACAATACAGCAAAGAACTAAATACTTACTCATGTCTTTGAATTTAGAGATGTGTGTGTGTGTTGTATACACACATTCTAATTTTAAGGCCGTGCTGGAAGTCATAGGAAGGTAAACTGTACCTTGTGTTTGTTGTTGTTGTTGATGTTATGATCATGAACCATACTCGTTTTCTTCAGGGTGACCTTTGTTTTGATTTAATTGGCTACCTTTGTTATAAACTTTTTTTGTTCCCATTGAGTTGTATGTCATGAAGCAGTATCTTTTCCAGAATATTTGCAAATGATGTTCAGAAAGGTAATTTGATTTTCTGACTCCTATATTTCATGTGCTGAAAGGAAGGCTTAGGCTGCTTTTGATTGAGACTTTTCCTATTTTATTGAGCAGTGGTGTTCCAGGATCAAGCTGAATTGCACAGCATAAGAAGGGAGCAGTGAGCATTTGATGGAAGCAGATAATAAAATGCATCAATTGTGTCAGCACCTCGTTGCAGTCACATCTGGCTTACTGTCAGGCTACCATTAGATTCCTATGGTTTTATGTGCCAAAAATAATACGCTTTGTAGTTAATGGAACTGGGGTATTTGCAGTTTGATTAAAAAAAAATCATCCTATTTTCTCTCCGATCTCTGTTGGGCTTAAGTTCAATCTGAGCACAGCCTTGTCTCCTTAAAATTTTACGACTGAAAGATCAATTGTTCTTTTGATCTGTTTCTTTTTTTCTCTTATTACAGTGAGTCCAGCAGTCTGAGCAGCAGTGATGCTGGTTTGTTTACCAATGATGAGGGAAGACAAGGTATTGAAACAATCTTTCCCTTCTCCACCCCTCAATCCACATCAGTTGAAATTCTGTAAGCGTTACAAGTTATTTCATAGGTTAATTCTTGTATTTCAGTTTCTATTACTGTTTTACTGAGTGGAAGTATAGCTTGTTTTTTGCTGTTTTTTGGGTTTTTTTTCAAGAAGGGTGTCTTGAATACATGACTTAGTCAAAAGCTGTATTGAGAAACAGCCTCTGTAATATGATAAATTACTTAAAACTTGAGCATCTCCTAAAAATTATCTATAATAATTGTTCAGTTCCTCCAATATTCTGACAGGACTGTAGTTGTATTACTGCTTCTCATGCTGTTCTTGAGGTGGCATTTTTCTTTCTTCTCCAAACTAATAGGGTAAGATTTTATAGTTCTTTTTCATTCGCTAGTTTTTTTGAAAAGTAATTTCAAACAAACTACTTTTTCTGCAGTCTAAGACTGAGATTAGAGCTGTTTAACATCTCCACTCTGAAAAAAATTTCTTCAATCTTAAATGTAGTGAAGATTGAAACTTCTCCTTTAGTATACATAATGTTCTCACATGTTTTTCTGTGATAAAACTATTGAGGATGGAAGTAAAAGGTTGGTGTTTTTATCAGCTTTAGTCTTTATTGCAACACATTTACCTATATTATGCTATGATGGAGTAGGAACTTGTATCTTTGACAGGATACAAAAATGAGACAAAAAGTAGTCTCTCAGGTATTTAAGACTTGGTTTTCTCTTGGAAATTTGAAGTTAATGGTAATGGAGGGTATTTTCTTGCATTGTTTCCCAAAGACTACTTGAGTGTGTGCAAGAAAACAAATCCTAGCCCCTTCCACAAAACTAGGTTAAAAGAATGTTTGATGTTTGGGTTTTTTTTTTTTCTTTTTTTTAATTTCTAATTCCATCTGGTTTGGTAGGGGGGGTTACCTGCACTAGGGAGAGAATTTTTCCTACTTAAAACAGCAGTGTTACCTTCCTTGTTCATTGGTAACTTTTGCTACACAAACTGTACCTCCCAGCCTGAGTATCTGTTTTCAGTTTTGCTGACTCATACTTTTTTAAGAGTTTTAGTTCTCCTTGGATATTTAGATGATTTAGATTAAGTTCAGTGCTACAATGCATTAAGTCTTTAAGTATAAGATGAGTTAAAAAGATTTGCTTTTACCTCCCTATCTGAATTTCTCTTCTGACTTGGAATTGTTAAAGCATTTGTTCTCTACCATTTATATGTAAAATGACCTATCACATTTTCTAATTGCATATGTTTTTCCAGTACCCTTCTGATATATTTCTATCAATATTTCTATCCTCAAATCCTGAACTGTATTATTTAAATCTTTGAATAATATGATTGAAAACATCTGAGTTGTTTTCTGGTTTTCTTATATATTTTTTTGGGAAGAGAAAACAGGAGGGATCAGTGAGCAACTGTGTTTTTTCAGTGGTGTGTTACCTTTTTTAGTGTTTGTTCTTTACAGTAAAGTTGGTTTTTTTTATATTTGAGTCTTGTTTCAGTTTTCCATTAGACCTGAAATAGTATTCTGAAACACAGATAAACAACAATAATTAAACCTGAAAAGTATATTGTCATGACAAAACATTGTTTTCTTTTCAATCTCTCCTTTGTACTAATAATTTTTTGGGTATGATTAGAAGTCTGTTAGCTTCACCTTAGAACTCAGATGCTTTTAAATCTGCATTATGGCTTTGGTTTTGTGAGACTTTTCCATGAAAGCACTATTGGAGATCCTACTTCAAAATCAAAGTTGTTGATTTTCTAATAATGCTTATTCCCCCCGATAATAAATACTAGTAATTTGTACTCTCCTTAAGTAAGGTGAGGTTGTTTTATCTCCGTGAGTTAATTTGTAGCTGAACTAAAACACAAACAGAATTGACAAGAATGAAGGAAGGAGAAAGTCAATCTGATAGCAGCAAAGGAAAGGTCTAGGTGTGATAAACAAAATTGGAAGAGGACAAGTTGAAAGTGTGTTAAGGGAAGAAATGGCTGGTTTTATTTTTGTAGTTTTAAAGCTAGACTCTAATTCCTGTTTTACCAGTGTCCCTTCTCCAGGATATCTATATCTGTATCTTTAACATCTGTATCCATCTCTACCTGTGTTCAGAGCATCAGCCTCTTGACCTCATTCGTAGTTCAAATTTTCTGCACTTCTAACTTCAGGCTTCTGCTAAGTCAAGTGGAGAACCAGAGATTGATTAATGTTGCCTGGTGAAATACTTGGTTTAAATTGTGTGTGTGCCTGCCATCATTTAGGAGTTTGGGTAGCAGAGGACAAGGGGTTCCTGTTCTTCTGGGCAACATTTCTTCATTTTGTGTTTCTGAGATCAAGAACCACATTTCCTTTATTGCAGACAAATAGTATTTATAGAGCTAAGTAATTTCTGAAGCGTATTCATCCTTTGGGACACATATTCTAGACAGGAAAGTGACTGAAACAGCAGTTTCTTGGAGCATTTGGCCAATTAATTAAATAGTTGAGTATTTAGTTATGAACTTTGAAGTGCCTGATCTTGTGACCTTTAGTATTTTCCAAATTTTTTCAGAAAGGATATGAAAATAAATTCAGTTACATTATCTACTCTTCTGTGGACAGAATATCTGAAAAGTTTCAATTTTTATAATTTGATTAAAGAAAACCAGGTGTAGCTTTAATTGGGATAGTTCCGGATACATTTTAATTCTCATCAATTGCTATGATAAAAGAAAATTATTGATACTTGAAAATCCTCTGTTCAAATTCTAATATGTACTGTACCATCTAACATTTTTTAAAACTTCTGTACTCTTTTCCTTTCTCTGTTCCAGTCTTATAGCTTTGTTTGATTTGTTTGGTTCCCATGAAGTCCTCATCCGAGCCCAGCCTTGTTTGCCCTCCTTTTCCAAGTGCTTACATTAGATCATGTGAGAGGCCACAAGCAGCTCTCTTGCTGTGTTCTGCCCCACTGTGTGTGGTAATTCCTTCTGACAGAAGTAATTGATGCTCCATTTTGGCAGGCCCAATGTGGCAAATGTTTTTATTCTGTGAAACATTGCAAACCCTGAAGAATTAGTCAGCAAAAGCTTAAAGATCATGGAAAATGTTTAGTGATGGCACACTCATGGAAGAAGGACACTGCTGAACTCAAGTGTCTTTTTGTGGGTTGTATTTTCTTCAGAGATTTTTCAAATTGGGCAGTTTAGGGGTAAGATTTAATAGGAAAAACCCAAAATACTGTGATTCTATCAAGTTCTTTAGTATGAAGGTAAGAGGGTCTGCCTGCAAAGTAATTAAAAGAGCTGAACAGCAGCTGAAGCTTATGTATGAGAAATCCTCATGACCCCTTTTTCTTCCTGTCTTTTTCCTTTTGTTCTTAATAGTATTTTCATGTCTGTTTTGCAATTCTTAAAAACTTTAGTGATAGGCAGTGTTATGATTGGTGTAGAAAAAATTACAAGAATTTTGAACCAAAATGTCTAGTTTTGCATTGCAGCATAAAATACTGCTCTGTGATAGACCTGACTCGTAGGATCTCCTGCAGTTTCAAGGCACTTCACAGCCCTTCTTTACAAAGGCACTTAATGAGTTAAATAGAGCACAATGTTAACAAAACTATTATTATTCAGACACTAATGGATGACATCCTGTTTTGGGGGAAGAAATATTTAAATTGCAAGGATGTTCTTTAATGAGCTTTGTAGCTTAGGTACAGCAAATAAAACATACTATGTGTTCCTGATTCATCCATACTTGTACACTTGGGGAAATTCAAAGTTTACTTAAGACCTCTTAAATCATGGCATGCAGCACTTGAAATGTCCTTTAAGATCTAAGCAAGTAGGAAGGAATATTATGTTAATAAAGTGTTAAACAGTTAAAATTGGAGAAGGTCAGGGAATGTCAGAGTTCCACTGTGGATGTGGCTAAGCGTTTAAAGATAGCTGTTCATTATTTTACGATTAAACATATATTCATTACTGTGTCCTTTATGAAGATGACCCAGTACTGATTCAGTACTAGTGAGGAACTAATTTGGACCTTGCATAGCATGTCAGTAGCTGCAGGTGACAGGGTGTGTTTCTCCATGTAGAAAAGAAATGGAGTGTGCAATGCAAAGTGAAATCACACCACGTTTGAACTGTTGTGGCAAATAAAATTCTAGTCTTTGCAAATGAAAAAAAAAAGGTATAAAGTTGTTGCATATGATCTGAGTAGATGAAATCCTAAATATTTATATAGTATATTTTTTATATGTATAGCCTTTGTCAAGGTAGCTCTGTAAAGCACAAAGAGCAAGATGCAGTGTTCCTCTGTGAATGGGTAACTTCAGCTTCTGTTCTCCTGAAACTCCTGGAATGTGTTACAGTGAATATCCTGATATCTCCAAATGATTATTACAGCTTTTAGCACTAGAAAGAGGTACACTGGTCCTAGAAATGACTCTGAGTCCTGGGCTGTTCACAAGCCCTGTGCTCTTGCTCTCCGTGTGCGGGTTGGTGGATAACGGAGCACACAGCGTCTCGTGGTGTTTGTGGGACACTGATGCCAAACTCCTCACAGTGACCTCTCCAAGTATGTTGTGATGTTCCAGGCAAGCACATGTCCTGGCTGCTGTTGGGCCTGATGGAGCCATTTTGGAATAAAACAGGGAGGGGGTAAAACTCTCCCTTTGTGTGCAGTTTTAAAACTGCACTGCTTTAGCTAAAGTAAGGTTCAGGTGAAGCTTTTCTGAACGTGAAACTGATGGTGATGCAGAAGGTGACTGTGTCCGTAGAGAAACCACCAGAAGCTCACGTAAAATAATTTTCTAAACTTTTTAAAGAAGGCATCAAGAGATTTAACATGGAGCAGTAGTTAGATAATTATGTAAACATACTTTAGAGTGAAATTTAGGGAAAAGTAATTGGAGGGAGGAGATGGCCTAAAAATAACTGAAAGAAAATAAATTAAGCTAGAAACTGGCCTGGAAATTTTAGGATTGAAGTTGACATTTCTGAGACTTAAATTGACTCTATTGTACTGATCAGTGCAGTTATAATTCAATGTAAATTACTTTGAAGTAATTCCTTGAAGCATTAAACTTACATATAAACAAGTTTGATGAATTTTAAAAATGTGTTTAGGAGGATGCATGGGCTCTATTTTTGGAGATCTGGAGATTTTTCTACCTCTTCTGTACCTTGGAAAAATACCATAATTTGCTGTAGTCCTGTGCTGAATCAGCAACCTAGGAAGACAGCACAGTGTAGTGAATCTTTGAAAGTCAAAAAAGTTGCTTTGAGCTTTTAGTATTCCTAGGATCACATTTGCTATGAATACTGTGCTGCCTTTTGAGAGCTGCAAATCAAGTAGGAGAAAACCCAAGTGTTTGGTTACCAAACTCTTGAGTGGGGAGGCCTCTGTTTTATTGCCTGTATGTCTGAGGTAGGGAATGAATTAAAAGCAGTGGTCTTCCCTGGCTCTGAAAGTGGCATCCCTTCAAGGCAGAGGAACTGGAAAGCAAAATGCCTGTGAGTGCTCTCACCTGGATAAGAATAGTAGTAATAGGCTTACACTTGCCTCAAGGTGATAAAAATGATTTAAAATATTCAGAGTTGTTTAATTTCACAGACAAGGAAGCTAAAAACTAAGCATATCTGGATCCTGCTGTTATGAGGAAAAAAACTAAGAGGTTCAGATCTGAAGTCTGCCTTTGGCTGTAAGCAACATAAGTGCTTAGAGAAGTGTATAATAGCATAAAAATTAAGGTATCCTAACAGAAAATGGCTTAACATACTAATATTCCTGTTGCACAAAAGAGAAAAATAATTTCATTTTTTGTCCTCAAAGAACTGTTATTGAGTATATAGCAAAGATATCAGTTTCCTTCCATAGCTGCTCTTTGCCTTATTGCACATTCCACCAACCCAGTCTTAAATTGTAGCTTTCTTCCAAGGGTGCACTGCCTGCCTCTTACACCTTCTGTCCCTGAACACATCATGGAACCCCATTTCAGAATCCTGTGCTTACCTCCATGGATGAATTATTTGCAAGAAGTCTTCTTTTGAGCTCTTGCTATATTTCTTGTTAGTGAAGGTGTCTGGAGCTCTCATGACAAAATACAAAGTTTAACAAACATAAAAGTTTGGAAAATCAAAGCAAAGGATTTCAACCTTAACTCTGACCCACAGACCAATCTAATTAAAAGGTGTGATTCTCCTTCCACCACCACCAGTGTCCCTATTAAGTATTCCTCCAAAAAGCCCATACCTGGCTGTAACAAAATGAGGATGGAATTAATGGCGAATGACTTTGTGAAATGTCATAGCTATAAATGAGGATTAGAGTGAATAGGGAGAGCAGGCTGGAATGCTTCAGGAATGCAAAGAAATTTAAATCTTTTTTTGACCTGTGTATCTCTTTTCACCTTTGTTTTCCCCTTCCCCCATCTAAAGGTTCTTGTTCTGTAGCCTCTTCTGATTTTGCTTTTCATAGTGATTATTAAAGGTGTAAGGATTCCATTTCACCTGCAAGTGACCAATGGAGGGCTTTAACTGTTCTGTATTTTCTAGAAGTACTTATCCTGATTGAATGTTTACAGATATTTTCACTTGTGCTTGATCTCAAATATTCTTTGCATTGCAACATTTCATTTGGAGAAAGTGTTGGATTTTATTTTCCATGAGATTTTGGCTTTGGTTTTCTTCATTTGTGTTTCCCCACTATGGCATTAAGTGACAATGAAATTTTGCACAGATGCTTTTTTATCCTTGAAATCTGTGTCTCGCAAATCTTATGTTTGTATCTTGTGTAATTTATTTCTGAATAAAAAATAGAAATGTTAAACAAAAAATTTATGTGCAGAAATAACAAAACATGGTTTAGATAATTTGAAGTAGAATAAAATGTACAACACATACCTAATCTAAGTTTTGGGTGGAGGAAAGGAAATTTCTAATGTCTTTTGAAGATATTTTCTGTTCTTCTGAAACTAGATAATGTATATGAAAGAACATGTTTTAAAACAAACATAAAAATTTATTTTTAATTGCCACTGTGTTTATGAGCTAATTTTAAGATCAGATTTTTCAATCTTGTCTTATTTCTTAATTTAAATCCAAGTATTTAAATTCTACATAGATAAATATTGTCAGTAAAAATGACCAATTTTATGTTATAATGCAGTACAATTCTCAATCATGTGATACTGTCAGTTTTCATTTAAAATCAACTTTTTCAAAACTTATTTCTAAATGAACTTAATCAGATTAACTTCATTTAGTCACATCTGTTCATGATTGTTTTCCCCTTTTACTAGCCATACAAATCATGAAATTAAGCTAATTATATACCATTATCAGCTGCAAAGAACCAGTTTCAGTTTTATACCTTTTAATTCCCTGCAGGAGATTAAGGCTTGTTTTTTTTGTTAATATGTAAAGTGCAGTAACTTAAATGGATTTTCACACAGTTATTGCCAAAAGGATTAACTAGTTTATTATTGTTTTCACTATTGTAAATTGGTTTTAAAACATTACATTTTATGATGTTTCATTGATGGCAATGCTTGTCATGCTATTGAGAAACATTTTCCAAATAAAACTGCTATATAGGAGTAATTGTTATACAGCTATAAAGCAAAAGAAATAATAATCCTGTCAGAGTACTTATTGATGGTAACATCTGATTTTTATCTTCTCTGCTCCTCCCTCTTTTTGGGGGGATTTGGGGACCCTGCCTTCACACAGGTGATGATGAGCAAAGTGACTGGTTTCACGAAAATGAATCAGGTGGAGCATGTGGAATTACAGGGGTCATTCCATGGTGGGAACAAGAAGACTCCACAGAACTGGAGAGAGAATTGCCTGACCCAGTTTTTGAAAGTATTTTAACTGGTACTTTCCCTCTTATGTCCCGCTCAGGAAGGAGAGGTAAGTAGCAACCAAGCAAAAGCAAGCTGTAGAATCACTTGGGTACAGTAGAAAGATACCTGTGGATTATATTTAATATGTAAAATGTGGACAAGATCTTGGAGTTACCTATTTTTTTTCCTTGAACTGCTAAATTTTTAAGACATCATTAGAGACAAATGACTCAAAGTCAATTATTAGAAAAGTCAGAAGTTGGAAAATGGCTCATTTTGATGGCCTGCTCTTTTTATTTGTCTCAATGTTTGCATTGAGAATTTTTCAATATTATTTAAAATGAAACTTGTTCCATTTTGTTCCTGGCTTTATCTGTAATATCTAGAATTCTACAGAAGTTCATTAATTTAAAGCTGGAAGGACTAATGTGACCATCTGCTTTGCTTTATGGTCAGGCCATGTTTGTATAGAAGAGGAAAGGGTTCCTCTAGAGCATGGATTGAGAATGTAACTTAGAAAATACCCTCTTTATTTCTAAAATACTTCCAACCACTGTGGATCCAGTGTAATCAGTGGTAACCTCTGCCAATGTTGGATTGAATAGGAACTCACTCTTGTCCAGAGATTGAAGTTGTCAGACCTCAGCTTGCTGCCAGAGAATTTTGTTGTACCTTTCTTTGCCACAGAGATCTCCTTTCCCATTCAAATACAAATCTGAGCAGTAGTCAAATCACTTTCAAACTACTTTGCACGCTGAGTGTACTGAATTCTTCTGTGAGGATGCATTGCCTTGGTCTCTGCAGATTGGCCAGCCCTAATGTTTCCTAGTGATAAGGAAGCTGTAAGCGATACAAAAATTACTTTTCTACTGTAATTCAGTTTGTTCTGCTTGTGGTGCTGCCAGCATAGATCCTGGATGGCAGCAAGAATAGCTGCAGAAATGTTAATTTTCATGACAATTGATTCTTTCTCTTACTTTTCCCATTCTGTGAAGGAAGCTGTAAGCAGTAAAATATTTACCAATAAGATGATTTTATTTAACAGAGTTCATGTTGATAGATTGGTGTGCAATGGTGAATTTTATTGGTTCTATGGTAGAGAAAATACTCTTAGATGAACTTGTACTTTTTTGTAGGTTTCCAGAGTAGATGTAGTCATCTTCATGGAATGCCAGCAAGAAACATAAAAAAGGCTTCAGGAAACCAGAATGCACTGGTAGGTGTTTTCATTTTTGTAAGCTCGTGTGTATAATTCTGAAAGATTTTTTTAAAAAGTGTATTCCTCTTATGCTTGTGTCCCTGATGTTATGGATGAGTAATGGAATACTAGGTGCCACTGCTCCCTGAGTGTGTGTTTGCTCTTTTTAAATATTCTGACATCCCAATGCAGAAAAAAGAGTCTGATACTGTTTCTCAGTACTTGTTTTGAACTATACAAAGGAGAAAGTTTTCAATGCTGGTGTGTGTGTATAGGTATACATTAACATTTTCAATATATTTTATGTCTATATGAAAACATGTTTCACTTTTATGATGAAAATCAAATCAATTTCTTTTCTGATAAAAAAATTCCAGGATGCATTGTGGTACAATTCAGGTAATTTTTTATCCCAAAAATCTCTTTTGAAAAACATGTCCCTATTCTCTTTTGTTGGTTATACTTTGTATGGTCAGGCAAAAAGGGTATATACAAAAAAAATTAAAGCAGGTTATCCCTGCACCTGCCACAGAGATTTCTTTAGAATGAGCTGTTCTAAGGCTGGAACTGCAAATGGGATATTTGTGGGTTTTTGCCCTAGGAGCAATGTTTATAAGTGGAGGAAAAAATTCACCTGTCTTTGCATTTCTGTGCAATCTAATACTTGGATTTTCCCACAGCTTTTGTCTAAAATAAATTTCTAATAAATGTTTTTAAATTTTTCTTTGGAGAAGGTCATGATGAGAAGAGAAATTTGACTTTTTAAACTTAAAGGTTAAAATATATTAATTATAGCCCAGTCAATTCCTTTCTTGTAAGGAATGTTTGGAAGGGGAGGAGAATGTGGGAGATCCATTATCAGCTGTAATAAATGTAGGCCATGACAATAAGTACTGAAACATGGGTATTCTTTATTGTTTGACAACATTAAATGCTTTCAGATTTTGTTTGCCTAAACAACATAAGCTGCTTCTGAGAAATATAAGAGTTATTATATGTGGAGAGAATAGGAAGGAATTGCTAGAAATTTAACTCATTTTGAAGAGGCAAGGTTTTTGTAATTGAAGTTCCTGTCCAATAATTGCCATTTGGAGCTGAATAAGATGCTTTAGAACCTTGGCCTCTGGTCTCTGCTGTTAGTGGTCATGAATTAGATGAATGCTTTCTAGTTCTTGGCTTCATATCTACCTATTTTTATTTTTGGTTCAGTGCTTGCTTGAGCATATCTGGGATTTGTAGCCCATTTTCTAGGCTTATTGCAATTTCACTCTGGTATTTTATAGAAGCTATTATAACTGATAGGTTAGCTTCATGGTACTGATGATACATGGCTTAACTACCCTAAAACCTGCACTTTCCTCTAAATTGTAAAAAGGTGATTAAATTCCAATTGATGAAGATATACTGTGAATGCATATATATATAATAAAAAATCCTAATGTTTATTTTCTGCTATGCTTTCTGGATTGTCCTTAGGAGCCCATTTTGTCTTCCAGTCATAATATCCTATATATAATAATGGTATTTTAGTTCCCTTTCTAACAAAAATCCAGGCCAATCTACTAAAGATAACTGATAATTCAGTTACCTCCAGTTATTAAATACATCATTTGCATGATGTTGTGGAAGAAGATTGGCATGTGAACATAGCTTCTGAGTCACTGTGTTTAGGCAGGAGTCACAAATAGAAGGGATGTGCTGTTAGCTCTGCAGTTTCCCAACCTCCTTAATGACTATTTATGTTTGTTGGCACATCTGCTGCATCTGTCTTTGCACATATAAACCAGAGCTCATGTGCTTCCTTTTGTCAGTGATTGCTTCTTAAAGAAAATCTTCTTTAGATACTTCGATCCAATGACAAAAAAAAGTCATTTAATACCTGTGACATCTGATAACACAGAACAAGAAGTAATTACTGCTATTAGATGGTAACAGTGAAGAAGAGCAAGAATGCTTTTAGAAAGATTAATATCCTGAGGAAAGAACACTGCAGACTCAAGTTATTGAACAGAATTGTGGTGTGAATGAATTCTTTTTTAACACCAAGGAGTCTGATGTCTGTGTACTCCTTTTACACAGACCTGAAAGGGAGACAACGTTCAAAAAAGAAAAAAGAGATACACTACTAAAAGACACACATTGTATCTTGTGTTCAGTCCAAGGATGTATAATTTATATCCAGGGAATGTGAGCATACAGTTGGCATTTTGCATACAGTCCAGGCTTAAGCTTTTTTGAATAGCTTGATTGAAGGTTCCCAGTTAAAGCAGCCAACAAAGCCTGGGTGAGATCACAGGTTTGGGAAGGCAGAATGGAGAGCTATGATAATGCCTTGATATACCCTCATCCTCTCTCAGAAAGTGTTTAATGTCCAATTGTTTGGGTGTTTTCTTGTAAGAGAGCTACCAGGATAAGAGTGTGACGCTTGCTGTGGACCAAGGAAACTGCCTGCTCATGTCATGCTCACAGTGAGGCTCAGAGGGAGAATGCTGCTCTTTATGGACCAAGCAGTAAACTTGAATTTGAAGTAGCCACAGCTGGCACTTAGAATCTTTCCAGAAGCTCTTCCTCTGTTTCATGGATTACTTGCTTAATTTGAGCAAACTCATGGGTCTTTCTTTTATCAGGTGTACTGCCTTTGAGTAAAACACTTATTTAATAATCACACAACACTAGACAAGAAAGAGAGAAGCAAAAACCTAGCGTGTACATACTTTGAAAATTCTTATCTAATCCAATGTGCAGGTTGAAAGAGTTAGCATACAGCAGATGACAGCTGAAAAGGCTGAGCAAGAAAATGAAAAAAAAGGAAACTATTCAATACAACTGGCTATAGTCTCTCAATTGCCCAGTTCATTTGAGATAGGCACATTTTTAATGGGATCTTTAATTAAGTAGTTTGTCACATATATATTTTGGATTCCAACTGTAATGGTGGCTTTTCATGTCTTCATTGCTTTGTTTTGTGACAGCATCATCTGTAACTATATTTGAAAAGAAACAGAAAAGCATGTGGTTTCTCTAGTACCATGCCAAGTTGATAGCAGTAGCTTTGTAGTTAAAATGAGGAAAATTATACATTTGCTTTCATATTTAATGTACTCTTTTAATAGGGTGTATATTGCATGAAATCTTACTGTGGTTGAGTTGAATTGGTTGAATTCTGAAGTTGTGTATGACCTGGTTAAGTAGTCCCAAGCCTCACAGTGCTTTCTGTTAGGCAAAGGCAAAACTCCTACAATTTAGAGGTAGTGTTCTATGAATGAAACAGTGATTTCTTAGAAGGAATGTTTTTTTTCTTCTGGTCTTTGTCTGTTTAAATACTTGGCACTTATCTAGTGACATATAGTTTTTATACATGTCACTTTTCTGGTACTGTATCTGTGTTCTTTCTAGAAAATTACATATGAAGCTTTGGTATTTCATAGAATAAAATCTGAAATCTAACATGTTAGATGTGTTGAAACTGTAAAGGTTTATTTCTATGATGTGGAATACTAAATTACTTCTTGACCTAAAATGATTAAAATTTTCATTTTTTTCTCAAATGGATTCTTGGGGAGAGCATAAAACCCTTATTAAAGAAATGAAGAGTTAATTTTAGATAGTGAAAACATAACATGAGGTTTTTTTCTCATTTTCTTAAAAATGTTTTGCCCAACTTAGTAATCAACTGAAAAGTTTGACTTTGTTCACAACTCCTCCATACAAACCTCCATACAAATAAGTGAAAATAGTTTTAATAAGTTTTAAAAATGAGTGCTGCTGTTTTAGCTATTCCTTGTGTTCTGGGCACTGTTTCTTCTCTGAGACAGAGAGAAACATTGCAGGGTTTTGTTTGAGAACTCTTCTGTGTTGTTTCTTCCTGCCTGTATTCCCTGTCTGGGCTGGAAGCTGGTAAGTGATTTCACTGAGCTAAAGTGTAAAAAACACAACCAATAATAAAAAAGAGGCTTTCTTCTGACTCTGCCAGTTTTTCCATCCGTCACCTTTGTGTCTTGGAGTTTGGTTCCATTATATTAAAGACAGCTTGTATTTAGTCTTGCATTCCTAGATTGATTTATTTCTTGCACAGCTGTACTACTGACTATACACAGTTGTAATTATTCAAAATGTACTTAAAGGATGAAAGCTACATTTCATGGATGTGTTATCTGGAGGTGTCTGGGTATTTCTTTCAAATCCTGTGGCTTTTTTTCGGAAATTCAAAGATAATAGATTTTCTCAAAAAAATTGTTGACAGATTAAGTCTATTGACATTAGGAGAAAAGATGCATTGAGCACTCATGCTGTTTTAAACAGCTTTCAAAATGTAAAATCAAATCAAACATTTCTACTTCTAAGTTCTTTCTAACTGAAGAAACAGCCAGATGTTTTCAGGAGCTTTTGTCTTGTCAAAATATTTTGGAAATAAAGTGAAATGTTACTGGGTAAGAAACCTTGCTATAGATCTAAGGAATATTTCCTTAAAGAATAATTTGGGCACTGTTTTTACAATATTGGCCAGAAGCCTCTTTTTGGATACTCTGCAACTTTTGGAAGAACACTGCTTCTCAAGTTAAAGTGTATTTGATGGTGTGGGGAATTTGTTTGCATTTATTTACATGAGTGGTGTACAGTCAGATGAAACAACAGAGTATCAGCAAGGTGCATGAAAGAATTTATCTCTGGTGTTTTAATTATTTTTTTCAGTTAATGATTTTCTGGCATTTGGAACAATAGTCTCTCTATCAAATTCTGTGGAAATGTGATGGTATTAGATGGTAACAAAACTGAAGTCTTGTTGGATTCCACACTTTGATTCATTCCCGATGAGGAATATTAGGCTGTTATCTGAGGATAACATTTTGAAACCTTATGTTGCTAAAACTGCAAATAAATTTACCTTTTAAATGAGTAGGATGGTTGAGTTGTTTTGGTTTTTTTGCTTTGTAATGTTTTTGGTAAGATTTCCTGTCATCAAAAATAGTCTTCGCTACTGAAGGCGTTTCTTAGTATGCTTTTCCTTTTTTTTTTTTGTTTGTAATCAACTTAAATGGATATCTACTTATGCAAAATGTAGTGAACATTGTGGTCTTTTAATCCTCTTTTTAACTAAATATCTTAGTTTTACAGTATAGCAGGATAAAAGTTCCTTAAGGAATGGGTGGTTTCCTGCACCTATATGCTTCCTGCAGATATGTTTTTTTAGGCAGAAAAATTCAGGTTGTTAGGAGAGGAGATGCTTAAAATTCAGTCACGTTGAAATAGCTTTATTTTATGAGAAAACAATAGCTTCACATCTAGCATAAGGTGTCCCTTCCCATGGCAGGGGGGTTGGACTAGATGATCTTTATGTCCCTTCCAACCCAAACCTATGAACCAAAGGGGGGAAAAAGCTTCAGTCAAATTTCAAAACCTCATTATAAACAACATTGGTTTCAAAATGAAATGTAAATATTGTGGCTGATGTTGAGGTATCTGGTGTTTTTAACTGCACGTATCTATACATTTTTGGAGGAGCTACTCACTTATTCTTACACCTTTTAATCCTCACTATGTATTCCACATAGCAAGAGCTTCTTTTTTTCACAAATTAATTTTCCAGTGCATTTTTGCTAAAGCTTTCACTTACACCGATGCAAGCCTAATGTAACTTCCATCTGCCATGGGAAGCACCTGATGGAGGACTTAAACTGCTTAGTGACTTTCATAATTGCTTAGCATACTTCCTCATTGAAAGGATCCTAATTACACCTGTATCATTTTTCATGGTAGGTCAGTTCTCAAAGTGGTTCTCTTCACTAATAGCACCGGCAGTGGTATCCATACGTAATGCACAGTTGGTTTGTATTGTGATTGTTCAAGGCAGAGCACTGCAATTAATAGGTCAGGTTTGTCAGTGTTGGTGTCATTGTTATGAAGGGTTGTGATTTCTACCTATCACTTACAAGATTTATGGTTAAATGAAGTCTGCCTCACAAATTGTTTGCTTCAAGTGACAGTGATTCTTGTGTCACCTGAAATTGTCTAATGAAAATCTTCAATTATCGTGGTGTCATCAAATCAGTAAAGAGGCACAAAAAATACCACAGCATTTGTCTCGCTTGAAGCTGCAGTTCATTAGCCAGAAAAGTGTTACTGGTGAAGGTGAGCCACATGTGTTTTTTATTTGTTCTTCAGTAGCATTTACTATGTAAATTAGAGGGTGGAGTCTTGAATTGTATTCTTACAAAATCTATGTGTATCAAGGAAAAAAACAGTTTAGATGCATCAGCCAGTTAACATCTTGTGGAGATAACAATTGAACTTTATCAACAAAATGTAAGTACCTTTTAGGTGTAACCTAAAATAGATACTCTGTGTCACAAAGCTCACAGTGGTTTTTTTCTTGGTACAATTGACCTGTGGTGACAATCAAAACATACCCTTAAACTATCAAAGATTAACTTCTGTCTCGCTGAAGTGAATGTGGTGACTTAGTCTCTTCTTGGACTCTCAAGTATAGTGTCAAAACCAGTATCCCACTTCAGCAAAATAGTTGCCCTCCAGCCTTAGTCTCAGAAATGCCAAATGTGCTGCTTAGTTTTTTAGATGTGTTCTGTGGTTTATTCATGGTGACAAGTGCTATGAACTGTTAGGCTAAGCAGTATTTCTTTTAATTCACCTCAACCCAACTGCCCCAATGATTGTCATCTACAATTTCACTTAAGTTTCTTTTTAAAGAGGACAAATAGCATTATGATATCCCTTACATTCTTCAGTTTGTGTCTGTTTTAAAATTTAATACAGTTTTACAGCAGTCATTACAGATAAGGATGATTTTTAAAATCTGTGACCTCAAAATATGAAGCAATGTGATTATTTCTCTTGTTTACTGGAGCTTTAAAAGTAATCCTGCTTTCTTGTGTGTGGCTGCATGAAATGTTTCTTCTGTAGACATTTGGAATTTGCTTATTTTGACTTCCTAAGTGCCTAAGGATTCTTTGATGCTTTATGTTTAAGTGCAATTCTAATGGAAAAAAATCCTTTAAATGTAATTGTACTTAGTATCTTTTCTGCAAGAATGTCACTCAGTTGTATCTTTTAGAAACTTCTTAATGCCACAAGAGCAGCATTTTGAACAATTAATGGTAGAAGAGCATCTTGTATCCAGAGTCAAGTTAGGAATAGGATTTCCTTGTATTGAGCTTGATGGGGGCATTGAGCCTTGAATGCTGAGAACAGTTTGGAAAACATGAATAATAGGCAAGGAACACTTGCACAAATACTATGGTTTATTTGATAAGCAATATCTCCCTTATGCTGTAATAACATCATAAAATTCAAGTAAATCATGAAAATCATGCCAGTGATTTCAGCTAACACATTGTTTAACATTTTTTAACCAAAAGCAATACAAGGTCGGATATAGCTCCTAAACACTTGGAAGTTTCTTGCTTTCAACTCACTCATTCACATGAATTGTTTTTTCCATCAGGGCTGCTGATAGGTGGAACATTGAAAATAGTCCCATATCTTTTTTATGTTGCCTTTCATGTGGTGGTCATCTGTAATGAATACAGCCACTTTAGATGTCTAGAGATAAGCAGAGTTTTTCCATTAGATATCTAGATTAAGCCTATTAAGTGACCTTTTAGATTTGTTCTAAGATAAGCAGTTTATATTCAGGTGCATTCATTTGTTCTGAAATAAGCAGTTTATATTCAGGTGCACTCATTTGTTTTGTTCAATGGTTCTGCTAGAATTAGTTTATGTAATACACATTCAAAAAATCTTATGTGAAGTGATGGATAGCATTAGCAGCTTATCTTTCTAATCATTACTCTAAGATCTTGATGAGGAATTGAAATATTTTAATCTTGTTTGATTTTTAGCAAAAGCAAAAAGTTTAAAATGGTATGTGTGTGTATGTGTGTAATATGTCCAGTTTGAGTTCTTATGGATTATACCTAGAGTAAGAAGTACTGCAAAAATAGTGAATATGTGTCTGTAGTATTCTCTCCAGCAATTCGTCATGGCAGTGCATATATGAAATTACTTCAAAATCCAGGACAGGAGATAAACTAGGAAACATACATGATGTATTGTGTTGAAGTTGAGTCGACCAAGAAAATGACTCTGCTTCTTTTCTGATGTGAGAGATTATGCAGGAATGGAGAGCTTCTCCTCTGCCATTCCCTTTGATTGCTCTGGCTTCAGCTAGATGTAGAGACAGTGTTCTATAACATGTTAAACACAACCAGAAAGGAGTGGAGCAAACCACAGTTGTTGTACCTATCTTACTTCTGGCTCAGCTGGAAAAGTGACATGCTTGTTAGTGTTTGGTTTCTTGAAATAAGAAAGTCAAATGTTCATACTGAGAGCGTAATTTTGAGAAGGCAAAAATTATTCAGAACTCCTCAGGGGCTGCCTCTTCCGACAGTTATCGTGTGGTATTTACAGCAAGTGGGCTCATAACTGAATGCAGAACCTTTTCTTTAAGACATGTAGACTTTGTTTATGTTTCTGCAACACTTTCAGTTTGAGGTTCTGTTGGAAGTGAACTCTTTATAGAACGTGCTTATCCAGCATCAGAGACAGCAGTGCTAAGTTTAAATAAAATGGTAGTAAGCAATCCTAGAGTGGAAAGGCCGTTCCCAAAGGTAACCAATACTTCAAAAAAGCTGCAAGTTGTGAGGTGATTCAGAAAAACTCAAAGCTCCTCAGTTTCCTGAACTCTTGATGTTGTGGGAAATTCCTGCATAAAACATTGGTGTGATGTGTTCAAAAGCATAATTGTTATTTTTTATGTACTTAAACCGTTTGTCCGGTTTCCAATTTACATAGAGTATCTAGGAATAAAGTGGACGAGTTGCAGAGTGTTAGTCCTTGCTGGTTACTGTCCCTCAGCTGTATCATAGCAGATGCTTTTTTAGCTTCTTTTTGAAGTGAACTGTAAATGCTTGTAGCTGATCAAGTCCAACAGTTTTGATAACAGCTCAAAATCTGTTCCATTCAGCCCCTTGCAATCAGACTCAGCAGACTCTTCTGAGTGCTCCTGATCTGATTTTTGCTGTGGATAGTTTTTCCTTTTCTCACTGCTAACTTTGGGTAGGTGGTTTGACAGGTGGTTTTAAACACCTGCATTCACGAGTAGGAGACTAGCTTTCTCATTCTGTTATTTCTCAGCTTTGACTTAGCCTTCCTGCAGATTATGGTTTTAAAGGTCAAGGAAGAAACTTCTCAGTTCAGAGAACTGAAAGTTGTTTGTTTAGCGAGTCATCTTTCCTTACTGTTAGCTGATGGGCAAACTCTGTTGCAACTGTGTTGCTTTAGATGTATATTTCTTTAAACACTCATGTAGTTCACTTCAAAGAGCTTTTTAGAGAAAATGTGCCCCATTTTCCCTTTACCCTGACCCCTTTCCTTTGGACAAGGCTTCTAAAAGCCTTATTTTATAAAGTCATAAACAGATACATACAGTATGTTCACAGTAAGTTGCATTTTTATTCCCTGTAGAATATGGTCAAACTGGAGAAAACTCTTTTTCCTGTTTTCTTTCACACTATTATGCTATGGAAAAGAAAACATTGTACATGTGGCAATTGAGATTTTGTTGTCATACTGCAATTATTGTTTGTGCTTTTTAAAAATCTGGAATCTACATGTTGGTGTAGGTCTAAGGCAACTTAAGACTATTTGCAGTACCTAAAAGAACTCTAAGAACGTTGCCTCTTAAAAGTTATTCTAAGCTTACTTTTCCATGCAGCAAAATACAGCATTTAAGCAAAACTTAGGAAATGACTGCATAAAAAGAGAGGAGGGGGAGGGTTTGCATAAACAGAAGCTACCATTTCAGTGTTAAGTTGGGCATAAATATTATGAAATATATTGTTATGCCTCATTCAGGAGAACATTTAACTGTATTTTTTCTGATTGAGAGTAAATATTAGATATTACGTGGCTATCACGTTTAAAAACTCTGAAGGTTTTATTAAAGTTTTCTTTGTACACAAAGCAGTATCATTATAAAATTAATTCCCCTATATCTGTGATGCAGGTGAATATTTTTTTTAGTATTTAATGTTGGGTATTTTTTGTTTTAGGAAAACAACTTCATTTATATAGGATGTTTTACTGAATCTTATATTAAATATTACTAGAATGTGGAAAATATTTTTAAAATATTTGGGGGTTGATGGATTGGTACTCTTCAAAGGGAAACAAAACACTAAATATTTCTAATCCTGCATTATTTACCGCATGGGTGGTTAAATGCTACTTTAAGCCCCATAAAATTAAAAGGGAGAAATCTGCCAACTGTAGCAGGAATTGGATTTAGGAAGAGTGGTACAGAGCCAAAATATTGCTACAGAATTAAATGTCAAAAATCTTCTTTAATAGTAGATATATAGTTCACAGTGTCTGGTTATGATTAATACATTTAATCTAAATCACTGAAAGTTGCTCTCTCCTTTTCCATAAAATACAATAGGACACAAATCAGTTTTACTGTAGGTGGATAACAATTGGAAAATAATGCATCTTCCCGCCCAATAAATTGTCAGTTATACCTTTTAACTAAAATCGATTCATCTTTCCAAAATTTATTACGATTTCTAATAATAAATCTTTTCAAATGTTTATTCATTTGCTTTTTGATACATTTGTGCCACTTTTGCTATGGTCTAATGTTTTTTCTTTTGATTCATTGTAAATTAGAAAATCTATTTTGAGTCAATTTTCTAGTTAAGAAGTTAAAATCTATAACCCAGCCATTTTTTCATAGTCTCCTTTGCACATTTTAATACCCTTGAACTTAAATCCAATCCAGTAAATTCTGATCAGAAGGTGATTAAAAGACTTTTCACTGCAACTTCTTGACTGAGGGCCAGATTCGTAAAACAAGTACTTAGGAGATTGTTAGCTGGGTTTTTCCTGCACATCTCCCTGAGCCCAAGAGGAAGACTGAAACAATTGTAGCAGATGAACAGGTATGTAGGTTTTGGTCACAGATTTTTAATATGGGCAATCAGAATTGCCCTTGTGAGTGGCAACCCAAAGATGCTGTGGGAGAAGCCTCCTTTTGTTGTCTCTTTATGGCAGCAATACAGTGGCAGTAGTGATGATTGCTTAAGCATACTCTGCCCCATTATTTGGGGTGTCTGTAATTATCCAGGGCTCACCTCTTCAGGTGTGGTCACCTGCCATGTAATGTTCTTCGAAGTGACACTTTTTTTAGGAAGAAAGTATTTTAAAAGAAATTTCTCTGATGATTGATACTCTAATCTGCGTTGTGAAATTGTATTCACTGTTCAGCAGTTTCCTGCTCTGTATATAATAAAATGTGTCAGAGGGGGATAGTCTTATTTTTTAAAAAATTTCCCAATAAGCATATTTCCTGTTATGATCCAGTTAAAAATGTGATCTTAATCAGATTTCTGACAAGAATTATGCATCAGAAGGTTAATATAGTATGTAGCCATCTCAAATTTCTTAAAGGCACAAATATGTTTTGTTTATAATAAAAAATTTGAACATTGGCAGAATAGAGGAAGAAGACTGAAAATGTTTGGAACATAACTGTAAGAAAATTACAGTTTTAATTTTAAATTGGTCTACAGTAACACTTTTTGGCAAATTTGTGTAGCTGAAAGCATCTTGGGCTTTAAAGTGATTGATTTCAAAGTTAAAAAAATCATTTATGTGGATGGATTGGAATTCATTAATTTTACTAATTACACAGTGAAGAAAACAGATGTTTTCTTAGGCAAAGATCAGACTTTAATTACAGGTCTTACCTTCTTATCTAAAAATAGTGTCAATATGCTCATGTCTCTCAAAGTTAATTTCTTTTTTTTATATGGAAGTATGATTTTTTTCTGTGCATTATGTACAAATACAAATCTAATACTTAGAGTACTTATTGAGGGATACATATATTAGCATTATAGATCATACATTAACATTCTTCAAGAGTAATATGGGTGGAAAATGCCTCTTTAAATTGTCAAAATCAGAACGACCCAGTGCTACTCTATTTCTAATGGTAGTAATATGTTACAAAAGAAGTCAAAAACATTTGCAACAAAGCTGAGTTTCCAGCAGTGCTATAAATCTGCGTGACCTCCCCTTAGGACTTCTTATGCTGAGGTATGTAATGGTTAGGACTACAGCCTACAAGAGAAAGGCAGAGAAACCTGTCACAGAGTTAGAGAAACAACAGAGGGTTTGTGTATGCTTGTTTTGTGCTTTAGCCAATCTCTATGAATGTTGTCTGTTTTAATTGCTTTAAATATGTAATTGTCACTGCCTTGGGGAACTGGAAATTACTTAACTAGTGCTTATAATTGGCAAGATCCAGAAAGACATGGTCTTTGAAAGGAACATTTGGAAGTGCATATGCATGATCTATTACAAGAATAATTCTTTTTTTGTCACATTTTTCTGTGGTTGGAAGAAGTACATGAGCCACAAGCATCAGTAAGTGTATCTGGTATAATGAATATTAAATGGTGTAAACTGATGCAAGGCTGTAAATTAACTGTGATATGTAACAACTGTCAAATTAGAATCATGTGATCATTTTAACTTTGTGTAAACTCTTTCAAAGTTCAAAACATAGTTTTCTCAAAGCTACATTTATACTGTCTTTTCTCAGGGTTTATAGTTGCCAGGATGCTTTAGTTATTTCAGAAAGTGCATATGTTGCATGGAAGAGAATTCTCATGTCTTTTCAGAAGAAACGTGTTTTTTTTCCAAATTAGAACAGCGAGCACAACTTCCAAAAACAAAAAACATATTGAGATATGTGTACTGTAAAGTAACAAAACAAAAGCAGAGTCAGTAATAATAGCCCATTAGTAGCAAACTCCAGTAGTTGTTCAGATGTTCCATGACAGTCTTCTCTTCCTTTTAGATGTTATGGGGTGTGGAAAGGTACTTTCTAAAAGCAGTCCGCTTCAGTGTTCTTTCAAGGTTGTGGTCAGGGGGATTATTTTTGAATTTTTTAAAATTGTTTTTCTGTGGAGGGGGGGTTTGTCCATCATATGCTTACTTCAGGGAAGGTACTGCTGCTGGTGGTATGATCAGAGCTCTTCAGCAGCCTTAGAGGGCAGTAGACCCAAATTCCATGAGCTTGGAAAACTTCATTATGACTACCTGAACCTAGTTGTGGTGATGTATTGAGTGATTGTGGGACCTTGGACAAGTAGGTCCTTGATTATTTAGTGATCTTTTAATTCTGGGTTAATATATATGAAACTGCTGTATTTTGGTGGTTTGCATCTATTTTATCTATAGTCTGCTAATTTACCATGTAGTGGTGAGGGAGTAGAAGATATTTTCTAAGAGAGCTTTCAGTACAATTATCCAATATTGCTGCTGACAGTTGATACACTCTTTGTTGCTGGTTCTTTGAGAGAAATTGGTGACCTCTCAGTTATTGTCATTGTATGTTTTTTCTGTTCAAAAACTTTGGATTTCTTTTGGATGTGTTTCTTCTACAGTTTTTCCATTAAATTAGTAAAGCAAAGAAACTTAATCTCAAAATAATTGAAATGGGAACATAGCAATGTGGAGAATGTGCTTGAATGGTTGCAAATATTATCTGTGGTGGCTAACTGCTTTGATGGGATACTGAACATTGTTACACCAGTCGCTTTTAAATTTCACCTTTGTTGCCATGGAGATCAAGTGTACAAGTATTATTCTTGAAAGGAGATTAATTCTTGCCTCCTATGCACAGAAGTGTTTAGGGAACAGGTGAATGTTTAGACACTCTTGCTTTGGAAGGTAAATAATATCCTTGAGGTATTGTACACCATGGCTTTCAAAGTGTGTTACCAAGCACAACTATTTCCTTTGCCTTCAGAAGAAAAGCTCTTGTGTCTACCTTAACCTTAAGGAAGACAGAAAAGTGCCTGGAGATTCAGGTACATCTGGTGTCCCCTTTATTCTTGTTGTCTTGCTGGAGGAGCTGGAAGTGGCCAGCCGTGCTGTCAGCCTCCACACAGCCCAGAGGTCTCAAATGGCCTTGACTTGCGCAAAACAGATTATTCCAGTGGGGTGACAGAGCTGGTCGGCCGTTAAGAGAGCTAATCAAAGCAGACACAAACCCAAGTATAATACTGGTTATTAGAAACTCTGCTGGCATCAGACTAATTAAATGTAAACACCTAAAGCATTCATTTATTTCATTATCAAAATTATCAAACTGGTGAAGTGCCCACAGCTGGGGAGAGGTGGGACTTTTTGACCTCATTTAACCTTTCTAGTATAACTAAGAGGATTTGTCTTGGCAGCCCCCTCTCCAAGGGGACATCATCAAAACCATTAATGATCTATCCTTTGGCAAAATGCCTGGCACAAGTTCTCTCAGAGCAGACTTTTTAAAGCTTTATGTGCTTTCCTTAGCATACATCTTCTAACTGAGCGTTCTGAGGAATCTAGTGGTACTTGTCCAGGTTTGTGCATCAATCTTATTAAAGTTATTATGGTTATATGCTTTATAGAGATCAGTCTTTGTGATCCATGTGTCCAGTCTTGTTTAGTATGATCTAGCTGTTTTGTGGCCTGGATACTCTCTATATTGCTTGTTGTTGTTTGAGCAGTGGCACCTATACACTTCAGAACTTGTCTGACAAGCAGTTTGGAGAAGGCTGGCTAAGCCCAGGCACTCTGGGTTTTCTCCCACAAAAATGATAACCCAAACCAGCAATCCTCATCAGTTAACCCAATCCAGCAATCCTCATCAATTCTCTCAATTCCGATTATTCCTGATCAAGGGTTTCCTGATGTTTGACAGGATCTCACCTGCTGTGCAGTAATGGCTCATCTGAAAGGTGTCAAACAGGTGAGAAGAGAGAAGGAGGGGTTTTTGGCAAGCATTGCCATGAGTTTTTGTCATGTGCAGCAGGATGGTAGATTGTGAAAGGCTGAGACTGGGGAGAACCCCTTTGAGATTTTCCCATGTCTTACTGTGTGCTTTCTTTATAATTTGTTTAACCACTTTCAAATGGAGCAAGTTGACCTAAGAACTATGGATTATACCAATCCTTGTCTTGGTTTTTTGTGTTTCTTTGTCTTCCAAGAGATGTTCTGGCTAGGTATTGGTAAATTGTGTGCTCTCCTGGCTGTGGATGTCTCTGAATTCCGTATGTATTTTTGTTTCTATTAGGAAACACTGGCTTATTTTTGTGAGTTGGAGTGTTTACTGTGTTAAATGTCGCATGGCAGACTTTGAACATACATTTTGAAGATTGAATTTAATGCCATGTTTGCTTGTTGGCAATGTACAAAATGCAGTAAGCAAATATAACTATTCTTGACCATCTCAAAGAACTTTAGTTTTTTAAGGATTTTTTCCACTGCCTTTTGACAAATTTTTTTAGCTACAGGAGCTTTTACTCCCCTTTCTGTTTTTTCCCTGACTCAGTCTGTTTTCTGTTCCTGATGATACCCACAGTTGCCCTTTCATAGCTGTTTAAACCTGCATACATGCACACAGCACCATAACTGAGCTGCCTGTTTGAAGAGGGGCTGTGCTTGATGTGAATTGTTCCAGGCTCCCCGTGTGAGTTGGCTGAGTTTGTGCTGATGTCTCCCAAAACACAGCTTCAAGTGCCTGATTTCTGTGTGGATGTGGAGGGAATGAAGTTCCTCCCACTATAAGCAAAGAGTAGATTCAGGACTACTTGATGAAGCTGAGCTGCCACAAGTTTATGTGACCTGGTAAGGCACATCCCAGGGATGGAGGAACGGACTGATAGGGTTGCCAAGCCTCTCTCCATCATAACTGGAAAGTCATGGCTATCAGGCAAAACCCCCAGTGACTGGGAAACGTTGCTCCCATTTTTGAAAAGAGTAGAAAGGAGGATCTGGGGAACTACAGACCAGTGGGTCTCACTCTTGCATCTCCTCTGTTTAGCGTTTGGCCCCTTCTGGCCTCTCCTTTCTGCATGCTCTTGTGTGTGTCCCCTTTTGGCTTTTGCCTCCCATTCTCAAATACTTTTTTAACAGAAGCAGCAGGAACTGCTGGTTCCATTTTGGTGCACGAGTAGATTTTATCCATCACGGAGCCAAAATGTGACTGGCACAGGCCAGTCCCTGACCACCACTTATACTCTATTGATGCTCTTAACCAGATTCACAGAGNCATCACGGAGCCAAAATGTGACTGACCACCACTTATACTCTGTTGACGCTGTTAACCAGATTCACAGAAGTTAAATGTTACTTTTTTTCCACCCAGTCAAAGCCTAGTATTGTCTAATATTTAGGTATCTTTGAGTAATTAAAGCTAAAAAAGTCTAAGGAACAGAGACTTGGGTGAGTTTACACTGTAAATCTGAATTTATCTCTACGTGGGTTTTTCATATATCTGTCTTAATAGCTAATAATGCCCTCCCTTCTGTTTGATAGGAATGCAAGAAGAAAATACATAGCAAGTTGAAATGAATGTGTATTAGGGTATGGATTATAAGCATGGAGTCATGTGCCTTCTATTAATTTTAACTATTTCTGTTAATTTCTATTAGTATAGTGTAGGACCAACTTCTTAGTACTGTTTGCATGGATAGCAACAAGCTCTACTGAAGCTCTTGAAGAAATGTATCTGCTTTTAAGCTTTGATTTGTGGTAGTTTGTGAATTTACTAAGAAGGATTAAAGTAGCATCTTGAAAAAAAAAGGTGTGATACTGTCAGAAGAACCTTGAAATTGAATTACAGCTTTAATATTCAAACTGAGGCATGTATTGTTATTTGTAGTATATGTAAAATGACTTTTATAGATGAAATTTAAAATCGGTGGCGCAGAATAGGGTTTATAGTGCATGGTCTTTAAGAAGAACAAGGAAGGATCTTTGATGTAGAGCATGTAGCAGAAAGATGCATATTTATTAAATAAAGGAATTTTTAAATGGGGGTCTGGTAAAAGAAAAGGTTGTTCTTGCTGATGTGTTAGTCACATTATAGTATTGATAGCCAAAAATAAAGTGTTTTTCTGTGCTTAAGTATTTATTGGATAAGTATTATGTAGACTTACTAAAAAATTAAAATTGTAAAAGATGCATTTTGTAAAGCAATGAGAAAGAGCATTTTCAAATCTTAATGCCTGAGACTCTCATTCTAGGGGTCTGTTCTTTGTGCTGCACTCTCAGTATCACCTGTGTTTCCAGCAAGGTGCTGTGCTTTCTTGCCATCCTTGGCATTCTATCTGAATTGCCAGACTTGGCCAGTTAAGCCTCTCTCTATCTGACTTAGATGTGTGAAATCCAGATACCACAGGAAATCTGTGTAGTATGGCATGAGTAGAAGCAAGTGCTGGGAGAGGCAGTGCATGAAGTGGCAGCTTGCTGGCTCCATCGTGCTCTGGTTCCCATCCTGTGACCACTGCATGCATTGATCACCCCAGACCATTAGGCTTCATATATTTAATGAGAATGTTAAGAGTTCTGTGTTGTCCAAATACAAGCTAAAAATGTCTTGTGTAATTGTCTTATTTAAGGCCAAAAATAAACCATAACCTCCCTTCTCTCTAACATCAGTCCTGCCTGGGACTTCCCCTTAGTGTCACTGCAAGGGCAGGTCTGGAAGAGGATACAGGGAAAACCACCTACTGTATTATCATATATGTTGTTTCCTGTACTCTCATTTCCCAGAAATCTTTCGTGGCATTTTCTCTTTGTGTTTTTTTTCCTTTGGCATTTTCATGGCAGTTTCTTTTTGTGTCTTTTTGACAGTATTTTATTCAACATTTTCTTCCTTACCACATTGTTCGTATTGGTTTTGGTAGTCATTTAAAATAAATTTATTTGTCACAGTAAGCCTAATGCTTACTTCTGCATTGCCATTGAAGAGTGGTGACAGCAGAGACTGAGAAACAGTAACAGGCCTTGCTTGGCAGTGCATCAATGCTGAAAACAGCACCACAGCAGCTTAGGAGCATTATGAACTCTGGCCTTCCAGAGACTGATTCAAGGCAGTCATCCCAGCCTAAAGTATTCACTTGGATTGCAAGGGATAGAGTGTTGTAACCAGCAACCCTCTTTCATTCAAAGGGAAAAATTCTTAATACTTTGATAAAAATCCTTGGCAGTTTACAAGGAAAAGTCAGATTTTTTTTTTTTTCCACTACTCAAATTGATTCAAAACCTTTTTTATGGGATGAGTATGTGGGCCAAGAGAGGAATGTGTTTTTGAGCAAATAATCAGGAGAACAGTGAAGTTGTTTTCAGTATACTTTTGATATTTTGCATTTTTCACTTCAAGTGGTAAGAATAAGATAAATGTTCTTTCTGTATTATTTAATCCTCTATTCAGCCTAAAATGTCATGAGATACCTTTTTAAAGAACAGTCATGATATATTAAATACACTTCTCACTGTCTTGCTCAGGGATCTCAAACTGGCTTGCTGGGGAGTTATAACAATCTGAAATTTGATTACTTGACAAGTATGTTTGGGGGTTCTCATACTCCAATGGAATTAAGAGGTATTCTTAAAACACCTTTTCATTTTGTTATCCACAACCATTTCCCAGAAGCCATTTGTGAATCTAGATTTTATCTTTGGATATGGGTTAACTATTAGACATTAATGTATTGCTGGTTGGTGTTTATAGGAAATGGGGAGGAAGAGAAATGAGAAATATTTTCTCATTCTTTTTAAGATCTTAATTGTTGAAATCCAATTTGAATTATTTGTCCTGACTCTTGCTTCTAATATTCTCTGACTGTAGTTACAAGTAAAATAATAATCAGTCTTTTACCATTCATCACAAATCTAGCATAGCCCCATATTGAATGAACAGTCAGACTTATTAACACTAATTTGTTATGATCAAAGTTGTAGTCCAATTTCAAATTACTACAAACTTGATGAATTCATTTGCAGAAACAGCTGAAACTTTGATTATATTCTAGGCTTTAGGAAGCAGGGCAAACACAAAGAAGAACAGCAGCACTGCCAGGAAAATTTTTGGTCTATCCAAATGTGTTCAGTGAAGATGACATCATTGCTTCTAACGTATGCAATTATGACTTCATAAATTTAAGACTGTTCTGAAATATCTGAAGTATAGAATAATCTCTACAGTTTTTGTCCTTTTCTTTTAGGACTGGTTTGTCTGCCTTTATCACTATTACCTTTCCATTGTGATGAACATAAAATGAGAATCATAAATAACTATTTTGGGAGGCATTAATTAACATTTCTTTAACTTGAGAAACTTAAGACTGTCCCAGCTTAAGACTTTCCTGCTCCTTCTCAAATAATTACTCTGTCAATGCATAGTTAATAGAATCCTATCTTATCCCCTTTTAGTAAGGATTTCCTACCAAACTTTTATTTTTATACTTGCTAAAAGTGTTTTTCAGACTTGAAAATAAACTTCCATTTTACTGTAGTATATTTTTAATAACAATAATAATAATACCTGGGTTTTTTTCACATACATTTTACTTATGACGTACATGTTAAAATCTGAAATTGAGTAATGGGTTTTAGATTTGTGTATTTTTATTGAAAGTTTTTTAAACTTAGTACATCTAGGAGACAGTGATTAGGAAAGGTGGCAAGGCAATTTTGAAGTAGCATGGGGAGGATGTATGGGGGCAGTATTATACCATAGGAAAGAAATCAGGAGTCTTTATTTACACTTGAAACATCTAGATTTTTTAGAACTCTTTTTCTTTTCTCATTCTGACATTCATTTTGCTGAGAGCTGCCTGAATCTGAACTTTATGATAGTAGTAAGTAGTTGGAATATGTTGCAAAATAGAAAGCTGAGAGTTTTTCCATTGTGTCTTTTCCTTGACTTCATTAGGTAAATTCCAGCCATTGGTAATAGAGTTCATTTCAACATGTTCGTGCTTTTCAAAACATTTGCAATGTTACTTGCAGCTGAGCTTTGCATACCATCTTGTCTTATCTCGTCAAAAATACCCAACAAGCAAACCCCTCTGATTTGTATGTGCTAAGTGCATAGATTTACTGCTACAGTTTGAACATTTTTAAATTAAAATATATTGCTTGTTCCAAATGTATTGATTTACACATCTCTTTGTCAATATTAAGTGGAGCGACTTCTTCAATAAGTTAAAAAAGATCTGGCAAGACAGGTTACATTCAGTGGATTGGTTGAAGTTTATATTTCTGCATTTTACTTGTTTGTGTGTTCTTGCTCTTTTGCCCTTTATTCTCAATCACTGTTACAGGTATTTGTAATGTCCCTTAACTGAGAAGAGATGCTGCCAGTTGCACTCTGAATTCATATGAAGTTGCAATCATTTAAATGTGACACTTAAGCTTTCAACTCCCAACGAGAGCTTAAATACAAAGGTTCTACCTGAGGTTGTTTTTTAATTGCCCTAAAGATCCTAACATGGGATCAAAGCTCTTAAGCTTCATGGTGGTGTAATCGTAGTGAATTGTCAGAATGACTGTTTTTACTCTAAGTGCTCTTTAGTTCAATATTTCAGTTGTATCTTTTTTCAGAAGGCTATGTAATCACCTTTGTCCACTTCTAGTTATCAGCCAGCTTCTGCAGTAGTAATTTATTTTTAGAATATATGTAGGAGTTACCAATGCAAGCAATCTTGCTGCTGCTCTCTCATCTCAGTTCTCTTGCATCTGAATATGAAACTATTCATTTGTCCTAAGTAAGCAAATCAACAAGTGTATAGTAGTTGATAGGCTATAGGAGCATCCCCTGTCTTACTTTGTTAAAACTTCTGTCCATTTCTCTGTCTGCTCAGCCCATTCTGCTGATTGCTGAGATGTAAAGCTGGACAATAACATCTAGTGGGCATAAGCTTGCTAGTGGAGCATCAGTCTGGTGCAGATCAAGAAAATGTTACAAATTTGAGTGGTTATTTGTCTGTGGACTGAGGTCACACTTGAAGTCATAAAAATTTTTCCCAATGCCAGGTAGATCCACCTGGGGACTGACCGTTTCCCTAAAAACTGTTGTGATTTTTTTTTAGTTTTAAAAGCTGTCATTCCTGTTACTTGACCTCTAGAAAGTCACTAAAAGATTCTTTTTGGGAGTGATGGGTGCTGAAAAAGAAATTAGAAGTCATATTCTTCTCACTTTTAAAAGGTCAAAATTATCTCTCAGTGTGGTCTGACTAGTGTGTATCTATTGATACTAAACATGCATGTAATTCAGAAAATAAATACTTATATAAATACAGTACTCATTTTTAATCTGAAAACTTGCAGCAGGTTGAAAGAATGGATTATGATAGCAGATGGTTTGTTTAAGTGGAAATAGTAGATAAAGGAAGAAAAGAAAAATTATAGAAATGTTTGCATGTACTATTAAGAAAATCTTCATTTGAGTGACATGGGGCAGCCACGTTGTAGAGACTCTTGGGAAAATTGGGTGTATAGTTTCTGTGTTTAGGGATGAGTTGAGAGTGATTGCCAGAGCCTCATAGCAGTGGAACATGTGAGGTCCATGCTGCGAGGTCTGTGATGTTTGCTCTGTACACAGGCAAAAAAAAAAATGTTTGTCTAGAGCTGCTGTATATCAGTCGAGTTAATATAACTTGAGAAAAAAAAAAAAGCCAGCTTTCTTTGTCTCTCTAAATGACATTACTTTGAACTTCTAGGCATTTTATCCTAGATTTTCTCTAATAATTGAAATGTACATCTAGATTTGTGTAACCTCTATTGCTGAGGATACATTCTGTGGAGTTTGTACCTCTATTTTTTCCGGCGTAATAAATCTGTTTTGTCAAGAAGAGGGAGAGAGGTGTGTTATCCATTGTCATTCTCTAGTGGAAAACCAATTTTTTATTGCCTTTTTTTACCTGAGTTTTCTATGGAAGTGATGTGAGCTGTCATCACTTTTCTTTCTTCTTTCTTGCCTCATTCCAATACCTTCAGGAAATTCCAAGTTAATTTGACAATCCACTTAAATGTGACAGTCGTTCAGATGTAAATGATTATGAAATACCTTGAGTTTTTTGAAAAATGTAGCCAGCTTAAGCCTAAATTATTAACTCCCTTGGGGAAAGGCTTTTGGCATAAACTTAGTTATTAGCATGAGAGAAACCCATGTGGGAGTAACCTTATAAATGCTTCAACATTTGATCAGTGTTTGTGCCTTTGTTAGCCCTCAAAGTCACTTAAATGTCAGGTGTAAAACTATAAGAAACCAGGTAGGGTTGCTTCATTTTTTTTTTTTTCTCCAGTTTTCTTTATCTCCCTTCAGGATGCATCATGAACAGGTAGAGATAGTTAGAATAGAAACTTAAAAGCACTGATTTTATTGATTTGTTGGCCAGGTCATTTATGTTTAGTAATTAGTATCCTCTGTTATCTTTAATTATTTTAGACAATGTTATTTATATATCAGTTAATTATACTTGAAGCTTTTTCCTGAACAGAAGCCATGCTGATTTTTTTTCTTTTTAATATGTCTAGATCTATGGCTGTAGTGACCCCTAAGACTTACTTTAACTTTTGTCTGAATATTCTAAAAATGTTGTGTTTTCCTGTTTTAATAGTGTCTAAGGTTAAATTTCCCTTAGGTAATGATAAAAGATAATGCCAAGAAAATTCTTGGCAAATTTTCAAGGAGGGCAGGTCCCTTGAGTTCCAAGAATGATAGGTCAAGGTGGAAGCAGACATTTGCTTTCTGGTAGCCCAGAATAAGAATTGGGTCTCTCTGGTTTAGTCAAGTGAAGCACAAACAGAAATGACAGCAGACTGAGTCTTTGAATTTTAACTGTATATAAAGCACATTTACATCCAAGAGCACTAATAACTAATAAAATAAATAACTACTGTGTATGAATCTCCATGCTACTTATTTTTATGTGTCACTTGGAATTTTAATCTCCAGAAGTTCGGCGATTTTGTTCCTTCCAATGTCCTCTTCCCTTGTACTATGTCATCTGCCTGTCTTGATGTTTATTTGGACCAAAGAATCAAACTGATTATTACAATGCTAAAATGTTGCTTGAATACATTAAGTTTCTTCCTTTGGTTTGCATGGAGACAGAGTTCATGGTTCAGTACTTCTGATTGTGGAGGAAAACGATGTTATAGCAGTGTAATTCTGCAGGAATTCAACACTTTTGCTGGAAATAAATGCTTTTCATTATTTAAAAATAATGACATTGAGAGATAATAAGGGTTTTACTCAGAAGACAATTTGACACAATCTATCTGAGGGCTTTTTGCCTATATTTTCCACTGTTATTAGCATCCTCAATAAGAATTGCCAGCAATTAAAATTTATATTATTTTCACACAGCTTCAATATTGTTCATTCACACTGATTGACTTATGTCCTTTATATTACACTAAAGAAGCTGAGTTTTTGCACAGTCTACACCATAGGAGGAAATTGTTTGCTAAGTTTTTGTGTAATATTTGTTCCATATAGAAATACACTCTATACACGTGTCTGTATTTAAAAAGAAATTAATGGGGATCGTAGCCAATGTTAAAGCCAAATTGCAGTCTGATAGGTGTATCAGCCAAAATAAATAAAAAGTAAGAATTTCAGGTCTGCCCTTTCTCTCATTACTTGGAGTATTTAAAAAGATTTACAAAATAGCTGTCAAGTTAGCTTCTTAAATGTCAGAAGTCCACTGACTTCATGAAGACTGCTTCATTTTAGTAAGAAATTTTTATGGTTTCATTTATTACACTGAAACAGTTCTTGAGAACTAAGAAAAATACCTCTAACATAATTTAATTGCATTACTTCGTGGCGTGCAGATAATTGAGGTTGAAGTGAGTTGTCAAGTTAATGTCATGTCAAACTCTTGCCTTGTTGGACTCCAATACTGGATTTGGGTTTGGCCTGGTTCTGTGATTGGCTGGAAGGCTAGTGTCTATAACTGCTACTTCAGGACATGATCAGACTTACAGCACTGGATTCTGTACAGTATATTCCTTTCCCATCTGAGGGTTTTTAAGGCTTTCTGTAGGGAAAAAAAAACAAACCAAAAAAAAACAGAACAGCAATGCTAGCTGTATGCCCTGTCATCTGCTTAATCCTTATCCCCTTCACATTGTCAATACTCATCTAATTCCACTTTAACAACAGTAATTGGCTGATGGAGTAGCAGATATAGATTTATTTTCCTGATGACTCCTTGACTTTTTTCCTCTGGTAATACTAATAGAATTCCAAATCCTTACTGGTGTGATCATGTCATGAGTAGGTCAACAGTCATGTCAAGGTCCTATTGGAAACTTCATAGCCAACATCTTAATTTAGACTTAGCTATCTTTTTCTCTTGTATGTGCAATTGTAAGCAATTCTTTCAAGTATCACACCCATTCCATTATAGCACAATTCATTTGATGCAAAGGGAGGCAGTTCTGCATGTGAACTGTTTACTGATTGGTAGTGGGTCACACAAACTCAGTAAGCCTCTTCCAGGTGTGATGCATTATCTGAATTACGTGAGAAGCTTGAAGGAAACAAAATATTGCCTGTTTGTTTTCAAAGTTATTTCAGTCTTTCAGTTAATGAGAATTGAAATGGATACTGTGGTTTTCTAATATTTAAGGAAAATATGTCTGAAAATTTGAAATGTCAGGTCACTGGGATAGCTGAGTTGATCCAGTGGTTTCCTGCCACTGGAAGGCAAGGGCTTGCTTAATTTCTGACTTTAATTCTATCCTAGCTCTTAACCTACCTGCTCTAGGCCATGTGGTTCCTGTCCTACATTTTACCAGAGCTCTGAATTATAACTGACTTCTGAGTTGCCTCAATCCACTAGAGCAAATGGTAAAAAACCACAGACTTTTCTTTTGAGGTTAATTTTGTCATCATCTTAGTGAGCTGGAAATGAACTGGAGAAGGGGAGAAACATCACCTTTGATATATGAATGTGGAAGAGGATATGCAGGACAGCCCCTTTTAACAGTAATGAGTTATTTAGGACAAGCTGTTTCCTGGTGGCATTTTGCCTTTAGCTTTTGGTAAGTTAAATTGAGAAATAAGACTATCAAGTTGTTTGGAAACCTGTCTAGGTTTGATGGACTAATTAATGACTGACTATCTTTCACATCACCATCCAGCTTTACTTTGTCTTTCCTATTTAGCTGAACCTTCATATTTATTTCTGGCATCAGTGTGTATCCCGTCTGGAAATGGGAAGTATGCTGTGTTGTCTTTCCTGGACTTGAAGTAATACTGCAGAAGTTTTGGGGATTGGCTTGAGTCAGAACAGAGTAGAGTGCATATACTTAAGCTGTCAGAAAAATCTGTAACAACTGATTAAACACCTTTTGTCTCTTAAAGCATGTCAGACTTAATTGGGTGGTTAAGAACCAGTTTTGGCAGAGACTTAATCTCACTTAGTCTTTTGGCTAACTGAATAGTACTCAATATTGAAAGGGTGCATGCAGTCTCTTGATAGAGATTTATGCACTTGACCGAGTGCTTAAATTTTACAGGGAAACATTTAAATTCAAGTGCTTTGGTAGTCCTACATCAGAAGCAATGCCTTTCTTGGGAATTACCACTATTAAATCAGCAAGGAATATTAACCACAGTCTACAGCGTGGCTTGACTGCCTTATCAAAGCTGATCTTTTTATCCTCTGACCAAAATCTTTATTCTGTGAAACTGTTGACCAATTGTAGGGAACTCATCCATTAACAGTGTCTCTGTCTAGTGTATTAGCTTGGCCTCTTGATGTTTCTGTATGAATGATAGGTAGAAAGCAGAGATGAGAAGAAAAACCCCCAAACAGAGCATTTCTTGTTTATCAGGGAAGTTATCATCAGTGTAAGGCCTCTTGTTGCCAGCCCATGCAAGTGTTTGACTTCAAAGTTAGAGAAGGTCCCAAAATGATAACACTGTCTAAGAAACTGGTCTAATATATGAAATGTGCTTATGGAGATATCCCTTTAGTCTAAAAAAGCAACAAGCAAGACTGCTCTGCTGTAGATAAAAGTGTGTATTATTTTTTGAATTCTTGATTATATCAATTTGCTGCTTCTGGAAAAAAAGCCTGGAAAGCTTAAATGTAATAATCTACACTTCACTGTTTCCCCCTAATCTGCAACTGAAGCAAAACCCAGTAGTTTAGGATGTTAATCTGTAGTTTTAGAAATGTGAATTGCTTCAATATCTAAACTCATAGTAACAGTGGTACTGTGTTATGCTAAAACTGTGTGCTGAAATATTTTCATTTCATAATGTTGTATGTATAATAACATATATTCTTAACATATGAGCAAGTGGAACTTCAAAGTTCTTTGGAATTACTGGCAAGTGCCACATCCTTTCTCTGCTCTCTTTTTAATATGCATTCAGCTCCCTTGTTAAATTAATTTTATCCAGCCAGTGGTCAGATGGACAAGAGAAAGTAACTGGGGCTTCAGTAAATTAACCCAACATGTCTTTATTGCATGTCATTTCTTTGTATTTCCTCATTGCAAGTAAGTAAAAAATAAGGTTTTTTTAAAGTTTAGCTTTTTTCCCCTTAAAATGACTGTCTTTCTGTCAGTATATTCTATAAAACTATTTAATATGCATGAGGTTCTTTAAAAATTTATTTTGAAATATTGTTTCAAATTGGTAATGACAATAGTGTAAAAGAATTGAAAACTTTCACTATAGTAATTAATTTAAATTGATTTATAATGTCATTCTTAAGGGAAATGTTTTTTTGGATTCTTTTCCTTAATATATGTTAGGTTTTCTTGTGGTTAAGCTTGTTGGCTTTTAGATTTTATTTCCATCTTTTTTGTTCAAGGTAGAATAGGTAAAGTTAGCAGCCTAAGATTTGTTTCATTAAAGAATTTGAAACATTCTTCTGTTTCATTCTACCAGCACTCTGAAGGTTAACAATTTATTCGGTATCCTGAGAAGTTAAATTGAACAGCCAAACTGGCTTAAAACAATTTACAGTCCCTAAAGGAGGGGGGATGGCAAGAGGATGCACGCCTTTGGTTGATCCTGCTCTTTTCCAACTAATGGGCTAGTTGAGCATTTCACTGAAATTTCTCAACTTGAATTTGTCCACTTGCTTGCACTATTCCATCCCACTTCTCAGTGTTTGGGTGGGAATTTTAATGAATCATTTCACTAAAAGAAAGAATTGGAAAATTACAAAGCAAAGCTAAACCTAGCACAGTCTATAAATGGTAGCAAAGACATTGACAGATTTAATTTTTACTATTTTACTTGGAGTTTATAAGCCATTATCAACGACTTGGGATTTTTGTTAGTTGTGGACTTAAGTTTCACATACTTAGACTTAACATACTTAGACTTTTCTGTTATTTCCACAAAGTAATAGGTATTTTTCAAATGTAAAAAACACTGTTCCTGCCACGAGGAGATAAAAACATGCATGCAAGGGAGATTGAGGGAAATAATATGGCAGGATATGTGACTGTTGGCTGGTAAATAAGAATAAGCTGTACTGGTGGGGTTTTTAATTAACTTGTCAGTATAAATCAGCTGGATTTCCCATGGGTAGCATGGCAGATGAGAGTCTTCCAAAGGGAATTAACTGGAGGAAGGGTGAAAGCTGTACAGATGAGTTTGTGAAAAATGTTCTGTGCACAAGAGACAGGAAGAAGTCAGAGAACTGCTAACGCTAGAAGCATTTTTAAAAATAGTAAAAAAAATATTGTGGGATCTGGTTTCTCTAACAAGAGAGGAGGAGATGTCCTGAAATAAAATGGATAAAAATGGCTTAGCGGCATGAAAAATGATGGAAGGCTTGAATTAGATTTCTTGATACTGGTAGAATTCAACTAATACTGCAGTCTTCAAATCTGAAACCTGTACTTTTGTCTAACATGAGAATAGCAGGCAAGGAAGGAAGACTGGGCCATTGGTATCACTGCTAGTCACAATTCCATAGGGTTATTAAAAGCTTTCTGAAATAGAAACAAGAAGCAGGGGATTTGGGGTTTGGTTTGTTCTTTTAGAACTGTATTAGTGTTAGACTGACACTGAGACATCAGCGTGAGGCTTCAGGAAAGGAGTTGGGATCTGCATTAGATGGAAGCTGACAGCTGGAAGATGAGCCCTCATGCTCTGTGCTGCAGAACTGCAGCTTCCTCTGTTTTTCAGGTTGCAGAGCTAAACATCCTCCAGCATGCAAACCTAGCTTGATGTAAACCCAGCAGATACTTGGAGTACTTCTCCATTTTATTACACTCCGACAGAAAGTAGCTGAACACTGTGCAGAGAAAATTTTGAGTGTGTCACTGAAATTACCTCCCATTTCAGTCAGGCAGAGCCCAGGACCAGCCTTGGAGTGTTTCTCCTAGACTTTATGCCTTTAAGGTAGTTCAAGGACAGTGAGTGTTTGGAGCTCTCTGTCACAGAGCAGTCCAGATTGTTGTATGATGTGCACAGCCATGCTTTATTAACTGCATGAGAGATGGTATCCAACAGTAGAGGAGGAGCTGTTTCTGGGGAAGTTGTTTCAGAGGGTCTAACTCTTAAGAATTCGACTCTGGAACCTCAACCCTTAAGCACTTGGTAGACAGTAGGATTCGAAGAGTGACCCACAGCACTGTATGTTTCAATAATTTCCTTTCTGTGTCACTATTCCACCCCAAATAAACCTGCCTCTGTTGGCAGGGGCTCTGCATTCTCTATACAAGTAGATAGCAATGACATAAAATACAACCCTTGTGTTTTGAAACAATGCTATTTGATTTACAATATTAAGATACTGGCATGGCCAGTTTCACTTTGCGTGTATTTTTTAGTTATTCTTTTAAAAGAAACTGAAGTTTCTATGAAGCTGAGTCTTACAATCAAGTGAGTTTAGGAGCTCACTTATTTGCTTTCTTGAGCCTGGATTTGGTATTTTCTTCAGAAATCTCTTTATGGGCTTTCATACTGTCACAACGTTATTCTGATTTCAAGCCTGATTTTTATGGTGGTATAATTAACAGACAGAGTATGTTGATACGAAAAAAGACATCTACTGGTTTTGACACTGAGAATTAATTATGAAATAAAAGACAGATTTGTGTTCAGGCTAGCATTAGCCTAGCAGTTCAAAATATAAGCAGTCACCTTGGAATCATGTAACTAAAAGTGACACCCTTTCTTTTACTATAGGCTAAATATATCTTGTGAACTTTAGTTAGATAAATCATCTGTGTGTCAGTTCTATTTGTTGTTCTATTTAATTAATTTGGAAAATAGTTGTTGCTTTCCTTTGACAAGCAGAGTTCATGTTTGTTAAATACTTTTTTAAAAATGCTTTTTGTAGTGGTTTAGATTATTATCAGAGAGGTTGTTCATTCTTACTAGGAAAAGGTGACATTCAGCATATCATTGGTAGCCAATTTTAAATGAAGTTTCAAAAGACTACCTATAATACAGTTTTTCAACCTCTTTAATTAGTTTTTGCATGGAATACATTGCATGAAGTGCTGGCATCGTCTTTCACTCTTGTTCCCTTCAAGTGAATGCAATTTGGATGCCTTTAATGCAACTTCCCTTATTTTATGGCAACAAAGACTCCTCCAAATATCCCATGCTGGTTAATACAGAAAAAAAACGTTGTGTTAGTGTGTTAATCTTGAGTGCACAAAGACCCACTGGAGGATACGAGGAGGGCATCTGTTGGATAAGCTTTCAATATGATGGGAATGATAACAGACCTATGACTGGTGCAAAAAGCAGCTAATCTTTTGCAGTATGTGATTAAAACTTGTGCATATCTTCTCAAAATTTGTTTATTGATGCAGAGGGGAATAGTAGACAAAGAAGGACCTTAATTTTGAGGAACCTAGCCTTTCCAAGCTGCCACAATTTGCACTGGCTGCAGTGACCATTTCAAGTTTTTAGGCCTATATGTTCTGGGTGGGTTATTTTTGTGATGGATTGTCACTGTGATGGACGATCCTCTACTACCTCCTCTATGTATTTGTCAGTACAATTGTAGTTGTAGCAGGTTTTAGGCTTTCATAGTAAGAATTCTTGAGAAGATGAAGAAGTTATAAATCATCACAGAGTTTTGCGTAACTAATGAAAAAGCATATTTTATTACAATGAAGGCAGGGTTATGAGGAAGAAAATAAAAATGCTGAGAAATTGGCCTTGGAAATGTGTAATTAATTTCTTCGCTTCCTTCTGAATAACAGGACAGACAGTCCTTTGTGCATTTTCTAGTTCCAGTGTAATTGACATTCTGAAGCAGATTGGGCCTTTTTTTTTAAAGACAGAGATATTCAAAGATTTAGAAAATACTTCAAACTATTCATGTTGCTTTCAGAAAAGAGTTTAGCAATCATGTCCCTTATAAAGATGATTAACAATTGAAGTATTTACGAAATGGCATGTAACAGTATGTTAACACCTTCCTAGGCCATGAAGTGTGGCAATTTTCAGACGTTTATGCAACCTTCTGCTTAGTTGGCAGTGAAGCCACCAGCAGGTGATGCTTGATTGTTCTCCAGACTTGCAGAAACCACATGTAGAGCTAACTGATTGTTGCCAGGAAGGGTGTTCTTAGGTTTTGTACATGAGTGTTTAGTATGTGCACTAAGGATCTCTTCAGAGCTTTTTTCAGATGTTATCTTTTCCTATAGGTTGACAGTAATTAAAGTAAGTCTAGAAATTAAGCTAGTGCACATCCCAAGTTTATGGGAAGTTAGTTCTGGCCCACAGTTCCTTCTTAAATGCCATTTAAGAAGTTGCATGCATTAAAAAAAAATTGTTGTATGTACATATTTTCTGAACAGTAACCAAAGATAGACATGACAATCTGGGTTGAAGTGTTTGGATCTCAGTTTTGTGCACAAACTTGTTATATTTAATCATACTTCCATTTAATAATGTGTAACATTTTAGCTGTCAGTGCTGCTGAAGTTTCATTTGGACTTACCTGATACACACGTGAACTCACATATTTTTCATAAAATATAGGAAATTGGTGCTTCTGGTGTCAACTGCAATAATGAAATGAACATGTAAAGGAATCAAGTCCTTGCTCATTAAATTCAAAAGGACCTGCTATATTATTATTTGGCTGTAAACCAAAAAAAGAATGGTTTAGTTAAAACTGAGAGGAGGGGGGAAATCACTTAATCAAATTTATACAGCTTTCAGAAAGTTGCTGGAACTAAAGTAGTTGGTGATGTAATGTATGAAGTCAAAGAGTGTTTTGCTATGCTAGAGAAAACTAATGGAAACATTCACTTGGGGTAAGACAAATGGTATTAAATGAGAAAACACACCATGAATTGCAAATGGAGCTGAGTTAATTTGTTGCTACAGTAGTGTTGCCCTACTGTTAAATGAAGGCTGTGTAATTATCTTGCTGGCAGAGATAATGTCAAAACCTCATTTCTCCTTACATGCCTCATTTTTACATGAGGGCTAATTGAGCTGCAAGGTGACAACTGATTATATATAGCTATCATCAGGTCCTCTTGCTCAATTTGCAAATAATGTTATCTTTTTTAAGTGATGATTTTTATCATATGTCAAATTAAGGCATTAAAAAAACTTTTTAAAGCTATTTTAGTAATTTGTCGCATTGCATTTCTGTCACCATTTTATTTATATTTTTCAGTATTAATTAATTTTTCTTCCAAGGTTCTTGACATCCATTTACTTACCATCCTTTTTTTTAAAGCATAGAGGCATGTGCTAGTCACTTTTTCATGCTTCTTGATCATCATGAGTGAAAGGGTACCTCATATAGATTAAGTTTTCTTAAACTTCTGTTGTGTTTTCTTGTTTATTGGAAACGCTGTTGAATAATTTGTTAATAAATTTTAGACTTAAGAAATATCTCTTCCTTATTCCCGAAGAAACCCAACAGTACTGTGTCAAATAGCAGCACCAATACCTACCTTGATACAAAATCACAGAGCTGGTCTGGCTGGAAGGGGCCACACTAGATCATCTGGTTCAGCTTCCCTGCTTAAGCAGGATCATCCCAGGGCACAGGACACAGGATTGTGTCCAGCTGGTTCTTGAATATCTCCAGTAAGAGACTCTCCACAGCCTCTCTGGACAATCTGTTCCAGTGCTCAGTCACCCACTGGAAAGAAGTTCTTCATATTTAGGTGGAACTTCCTGTGTATCAGTTTCTGCCCGTGACCTCTTGTCCTATTGGCACTATCAACAAGTGCCTAGCTCCTTCTTCAGATACTGACAGACATTGATGAGTTCTCCTCTCAGTCATCTCTTCCTAAGGCTGAACAGGCCCAGCTCCCTCAGCCTTTCCATGTAAGAGAGATGCTCCAGTTCCTTGTAGCCCTCCACTGGACTCGCTTCATGTTTGTCATGTCCTGAGGAGCCCAGAGCTGGACGCAGCATTTCAGGGCTGAGCAGAGGGGCAGGATCACCTCCCCTGACCTGCTGGCAATGCTCTTCCTGGTGCACCCCAGGACACCTTTGGACTTCTTGGTCACAAGGCCACTGCGGGCTCAGGGACAGCTTGGTGTCCACCAGCACCCCCAGGTCCCTCTCTGCAGAGCTGCTTGCCAGCAGCTTGGCCCCCAGCCTGTCCTGGTGCCTGGGGTTATGCTTCCCCAGGTGCAGGACTCTAAGGATGATATGAAAGGCAATGTCAAAAGCCTTGAGGTCAAGGTAGGCAATATCCACTGCTCTCCCCTCATGTGTCCAGGTAGTTTCCATTGTAGAAGGCAATCAAATTGCTCAAGCTTCATGGTGATGTCAGTGCAGAACTACAGCCTAATGTCATTTGCCCTGATGTTTTTTCTCTGTCTGTTCAGTCTCTGCTTTACCTGGAGGTGCAGTGCAATCACTTTTCAACATATTAAAATTTCTTTGGCTCTAGCTACATTCGTAAGAGCTAAAATAGAAACAGTTAATTTTGCATTCCACAAATATAAAGGAGCTAACCTGGATTTCCGTGTTCTTGCCTAACAGTGCTGAGCTGCAGAAGCAGTATGTGAAACAAGCCTTAAGACCATGCTTGGAAAAAGAGAACTTCCAAAACCTGGCATTAATGCTGAAAAATAAAGAATTTTTGTGACCCTTCATAAACTTCTTGCATTTTTTTGAAGTACTGTTCATAAAGTATTTATGACATAGCGGAAAAATTGGCAAGTCTGAAATCATTCTAGTATATTTGCTCACTTTCCCCTTGCCCATACAACTTGTATTGAACTGGGAAGTTTGATATCCTTGTAATGACTGTCTTGTGTTTTGGAATAGTCAGACTCCTACTAGAGGATTGATTGTAGTCTAAATAGTATTTAAGAACAAATTTAAAACAGGACAATTTTTATATTTCACAAATTAAAATATAGACTCGGTTTGTGTTGCGTTAAATACATCTCAAAAAGGAAGCATTGTGACTTCTAACTGCTTGAAGCTTAATAATGTGGGACTCTTATTTGCCTAAGGCCTTTGCTTACTCAGGATTCTCAGATCTTTTATTAAACTGAAATATGTGGATTTATATTTTAAGTAGATATAGTTCTTCATGGAACATGAAGTTCAGCCATGACTTGGCTTTTAAACAAATTACATAGTTATGCAAAACTATCTAAATATGAGGTCTTTTATTTTACTATATACTAGACAGTAAGAGAATAAAACTTTGCTTTGAGATGAAAAAAATGCTTTCTTATATGCTGACACTCTTTTCCAGATTACTTGTGTCTTGTAGGATAGGAAAGATACTCTTCTTTATTGGAAACCTCATGACTGAGACCTTAAATCTTTTTACTTTATTAGATCGTTCTGCATTTGGAAATTAAATGATGCTGCTTAAAAAAAGAAATTACTCCAAGACAATTCTGTCTCTTGCTTGTCTGACATCAGAGGAAGGGAAGAAAAAGAAATCAGAGAGCTTCTCCTGGATGAAAGGAGTTACTTGAAAGTGAAATGTGCAAATCCATCAGTGATATTTTAATAATGCTGGGTCATGTTGAGTTCTGAATAATTTAATCATTTGGTGTATGTTTGCACTTCTGTATGAGACTTTGTCAGAAAATACCTTTTTAATGACTGACTTGAATCCTGAACTATTTTTTTAATAACCTCAATGTTCATGTGATAGTTTTATAAATCTTGGGGTATAGTAAATTTATACTTATTAAATTCTTCATAAATAGAGCGCAGTTCTCCCTCATGCAGTATAGCTGTGATAGGAACTGAAGGATACTGCTGGTCTAACAATACCAGAAAGAAAAGTTAGGTTTTTATTGGGTGTAGGCAACATATGTAACCATTTACCAAGACAGAATGGCATTTTATTTTATGTTTTTGAAAGTTGCACTTTTTGAATGACTTTTAGGTAGAAACATTTCTGCTGTGTTTGTATAGTACTTAATGTGAGGTTATGGTTAACCCTCTTTACTGGTGACCTGCAGCCCAGTTTAAGCCTGAAAAGAATTTTTGTTTTTTCCTTGAACAAGCCACTTAACTGAAAACTTGAATTTTTCCTCCCGCCTTAAATGACTGCCTGTAATGAACAGCAGAAACATTACTCTTGGTTTTCATATATTGAATTCTAGGGGATTTAAAATACTGTGCACATCAGACAAATTGTCAGATTTTCTTAATAATATATTCATGATTGCTAATAGAAAATACATCCTTACTTCACAAGATTTTCACTTTAGGTAAAGGTAATTGTTTTAATAATGGAAAAGGAGTATTGAGAGTATTATAATAAAACCAGGAAATATTGTAGACTGTATTTGTCTACTTGAATTTACCAATACCGAAGAAACCATCAACAGTGAGTAAACAATTTCCCCTTTAAAAATATCTATGTAATAAGGAACCTATGGTAAAAGTACATGATTCTTTGTATGGCTTTATTTTCTTAAGCTACTTATTTTTTATTTGCTTAGCATTAGCACATTGTTCATCGTGTTCTTTTGTAGCCTGTCTGAAAGGTACATTCCCACTGTACTTATGATAAAATTATTTCTTTACAGATACACAAAGTAAATATTAGTTTACAATTTAGAGGAGTTCCAGCACTGGAACTCTGGATTCTGAAGCAGGTGTAAAGTTTTGCTGTGCTGTTAAAGGATTAGAACTTCAAGGATGCTCTGAGGCACAAGTATTCTGTAACCACAAACTAAGTCTGACGTTCCAAAACATTCATGATAGTTCCTAATATACCAGGAGTAACACTGGGGGTGTTCTCTGCAGGTGCTCGTGGGGACTTGCAGAGCTCTGAGGCTGTGAGGCTGCCCTCACTGGTGACCTCATAATTTCCAGAAGCAGGTGGAGGTGGCAATTATAGCTATGGCCACTATCTTGAACCTTCTGTAGTAGGTGATGAATTGTAAATGGCTAGACCCGGTGCACAACAATAAACCCAAATAAATCTTCAATGTGTAATAATGACAAGACTGAAAGACTGGCAGTTATAACAAGGCTGCTGTTGTCACCCACTTTACTGTAGCCTTGATATCCATCATTATCAGCTGGAGCTAGCTCAAGAGTCGGACAAGAAGGTCTGAAGAAGGATGAGTTGTTTGCGCTGAAGCGTCCAGTAGGTCCCATCTGGCAGAGAGTAAATGGGATTTTTTTGCCTGTTCACTGGGCCAGAGCTGTCCATCATTTTGGGCAGATATCTGATCACTTCATGCTGTGGGACAATATGGCTTTGTGCTGTTTGGTACAGCAATGGCAATTAAAATAACTAAATTTTTCATTTATTTCAAGCTTTTGTTTTATTATTAGCCGAAGGTGATCCAAAGAAGGGATCTTTATGTTAGAAGAGCTTTTTATTTCTTTGATTCAGGAAGTCAGGTGAGACCAGTCAGTGCCAAGTTACTGAAAACTTTAAGGTGGTAATGCAAAAATGTTTATAAATACATGCACAATGGACATTTTTGTCTTTGTTTTCGCAGTCACATGCTTTAGAGTACCTGAAAATATCAAAATAGAATGCAGAAACTGGCAGAAATGCAAAATCATCTTAAGTGCTTGTACAGAAGTAGCAGGGTTGCTTAGCCCCTGGCAAGTTTCTTGTAATTACTATAAATCCTAATTGTCTTAATGCATCTTAACTTGATACTTTTCTCTGCTAAATACAACTCTGCTGGGTTTACATCACATGAGTAGCTTTCAAATGAAATTATCAGACAAGCATGAAGGATTATTCCCAAAAATGTCGTACACAAGAAATAAAATGTGAAAACTGAATACTGCTTAGTTTAACATGGCAGCTTATCTAATATTCGTTTGATCTTCAGACTTTTCAATCAGATCATAGGATTAATCAACATAACATGTTAATCAGCAAATCCCAGATTGATTCACCCTGCCTTAGAGGTATAACACGTCTTCAACAGAAGACAATTTAGTTTATTGAATATTAATTTATGAAGTCAATATAATTGCACTTTGTAAATTTGTTTTGTACTTTTGTTTTAAGATACTTAGTTGCAAGAAAGAAAAAACCATCAGATGTCATAATTTTAAAATGAAGGTGATTTTACTAGAGGTTAGAATTTCATAGTATCTAGATTGCAAGCTGCTTAACAGCAGTTTGTTCTGTAAAGCTGTCTTATTTTGCATTCAGGGTAGTTCTTACACAGCTTAATCCTGGCTTTAAAAGATTCAGAGTTGTGAAGTGATGCATTATAGATATGTAAATCAGGTGTTCTTTTAATTTTAAAAGTATTAAGTGTGATGGGAAGGTGTTTTTCAAGCGTGTATGTTTTTTGTTTATATTTCGTAAGTGTTAAATTTTATACAGCCTCAGCTGCCATGATAGCGGTTATTTTACAAACACTTTAATATCTGTGATGATTAAAAGTCTATAATGCAGCTTCAGTAACTGATGTCCAGGCTGACTGACATACCATCATTCATTTTTTCTTTATTTTGTAATAAATCTTGAAGCCTGAAGGCATTAGACCCATGCAGATTTCTCTGCATTTTAGTGTCTTGACAGAATAACAACTTCCAGATTTGAATTAGCGGCATATTGTATTCCATCTCTATAGACTTAGCTCAAAACAGCGGTAGCCACATGAAAATATATGTCAAGAACACTGTTTTCTCATATTGGAATTTAGGCAATTTGTTTTCAGTCAGAGAGCTGTTTCTAACCTATTTTTGGAGCCCCTCTGTGGCCTGACCATTCGTTCTAACATAATTTATGGTGGCACTGTAACATATGGACTTTTCATCATTGTCCAGCTGAAATCCTCTGTTGGACATGGATGCAGCCCCGTACACGGGCTCCCAAGGCAGGTATTTTAGCGTTCTGTTTAGTTTGGTGTAAGCTGAATTCATCAGTGTGTCTAGCATGCTGTCAGGGTTGTTCTGTGCTCTTTCTTTTTAACAGTAATAAGAAGATTTCTTGTGTGTATTTTATCTGCAAATTGTCAATTAATTTTGGAATTTTTAGCAAATAAGCTAATTCCTAATGATCATGAGACCCCAAAACTTCAGATTCTTATTGGACTGGGCAATACAGAGATAGAAAGCAAAAACAGTCCTAGACCCAGGGAGCTTTGCAGTTTTAAATAGTGGAAGCAGGGAACAAAAATATTTACTTCAAATACTGATACCTTGTGACTGAAACGATATTGTACTGGGTGTAGGGTTTTTCTATTGCCTTTTGGCTGGGAGAGCATAAATGAAAGGAGGAGGAAAGACAGTAAGGGACTGGTGTGAGAAAAATGAAGGACAGTAAAATAGAATGGCAAGAATTTGGAGACAGGTCACAGAATATAAATAAATTGAAAGACAGAAGGCAAAGTCTTAAGTTTTTTTGCTATTCTTGCATGTAGGAACTGATACTAAGACTTGACAGTAACTGAGAACTGTGATGTGATATAAATACTAATAATAAACTAATACTATTGTTGTCTAATACCTGTCTTTTAAAAATTGTTTAAAAATATTTCTCCATATACCTGTGCTTCTTAAAGTCTGTGTCCAACCAAACAGAATAACTGAGATTAAAAATAATTTCTATTTGTAGAAAGGTAGTTCTCTTAATTCCTTTCTTTTTCCTTAGTGTCTTCTTTGTTTTCCATATCTAATAAATCTTAATTTTGCTAGTTAGGTGATGAAGTATAGGGGGGTTTATCAATAGTGTGTCTCAAAAAGTTGAGTTTTTCTTTTAACTAGAGACAGACTTGTTTACCAAGAGGATATCCAGCTAAAGATCTCAACATCTACAGGCTACAGTTCAGTAAAAACTTAGCTGGCTTCTGCTTGCTACAGGAAAACAGATATTTTTTTGGTTTTAATAATTTGTTCTGTTCTCTAGTGTTATGTTCTTTGGGCAATGGGCATTTCAATGCCAGGTCAAAAAGAAATCACGCACAGAGATGTACAGAATTAGCAAGTGTACAGATGTGAAACCCAGTTTTTTGTGCTGAGCTTAGACATTGGAGTCAGGATTGTAGGCAAGTTCTCTTTCTTGCTTTTGATGTGTCACTGAGCAGAATGGAAAAGAGGATCTGTGGGCAACAACCAAAGAAAGCAAAGATGTTAAACTTTAAACTCTTAGATTTATTTCTTGAAATACTTCAGGGTTTATTTCCAATCACTCTCTGTTGTAACGTGCGCTGTTTGTACAATTGTATATGTAAATCTGTACTGAATTTATCCTTTGGTAAAAGAATATGTCATAAATATTGCAATTCTGCACACTAATTCAAGAACTGGAAAGGGTCTGTGTAGCTGCAGAAGATCTGGCTTATGATCATGGAGGTGTGATAGGAAGAAATTCCCAAGTTCTTTTCCAACTAAACTTTGAGTACACTTCATATCAAATTTGAGAAATAAAAGTAGTCTGGATTAATACCCTTAAAGAAGTTACAAGCTTTACTATAGCTAGTGCTCTGATAACCCTTCACCTTTTTGTTTTCTGGCTAGGTTTTTTCTTTAAAAAAAAAAATGAAACAAAAACCCCCAAAAGCTTACAAACACAGAAAGCACCTCTAAAATACTGTAATTAATTTGTCATCAGAGCACTGAACTGTAGTCTCTGTTTATTAATTGAATCAGCGAGTGCATTTAATTTGTAGTGAAGTTGTCTTGTTAACACAATGGAGTTGAGGTACTGCAGTGAGGGATTTGAAAACCTGTGTGTAAAGTGCCAGTATTCTCAGGATCAGCCCGGTACTGGTGGTTGTAGTAATGTGTTTATCACCTGTTGTACTAGAATGATGTTTTTCTTTCTTCTGCAGCAGCAGTTACTTGGCTTTTTGCGAAGCAGGTCTTTTATTATGTGAAGAATTAGGACAAAACCTTATGAATTCATAATTTTGTTCATAGGAAACCTACTGTGTAAAGTTGCAGGGGAAGCAAAACTCATTTTAGTCAGTTCTGGTGGTACAAGATACACACCTAAACACTGAAATACTGTCAAGCTTGTAGCAATTGCCTCAATTTTTTTCAACTGTTCCCTGCTTGATCATCATATTGTAAAAAAAAAAAAAATTTACTCAAGGTTTTAAAATGTGATAACCATCGTGCCAATCCAAGAATCTTCAAAGAGATGTACTCTTACTTTGTTTACTTTGTTCCAGTAGTGTTTGTCTTTAGAAACCTAATAATTCTAACCAAAGACTATATAGAAAGAGTTATGATAGTACCTTGCTTGGCCCAGCTTGTGTAGCTGTATTGCAGCTCGCCTTAGTTTTTCTTTAATACGGTAGAGCAATATCTCTACCCCAGGAACTGTCTTGAAAATCTGAGCTAGTTTTATTATAAAGCTCAGACTCCTTACTCAGATATCATTGCTGATGTTTTTAATTTCATAAGTGTTCTGCCGTTTCTACTGTTTGCATTTGCAGACAGTTTATTCTAGAGAAAAATCATTCCATAATTTAAGTCTGTGATATGAGCTGATTATTTGAATGTAATCCACAAGATAAATTCTGAAAGACTGTGGGCTCTCTTAAAATGGTCATTCATCATTTCAAGGAAAATTTTTAGAAAGCTTTTTTGAAAGCCAATTATCCTACAGCATAATTGTCTAATTGCACATCTTAATTATTATATTTCTTACTTAACAAGTTATATATATATTTGCACTAATTATGGTACCAAAGTGTTTAATTACTAAATTATAGTTGCATGTGAGGGAGACTCTAATTTGCCAGCTGAAAACAAGTTTCTAGCTTGTATTCTGCAAGCAAAATTTTGTTAAAAATAAATATATCTTACAAACAATAGATTGTATACTATTGTGGCGTTCTCAGGTTGAACAGAAATAACAAATAGTTGTCTGAGAGAAGTATTCGTAATGCTATAGCTGAAGACAGAATAGGGATATATCAGCAGATGGAATAATAGAAGGAATTTAGTATGCTGAATTGGTGTTTAATTATTATAACAAAGAACAAAGAAAAACAGTTTTTATAAGATGACATTGTCTATAACTACTGTCGATACCCACATCACACAGTCCTTCACTCTCACCTCTAGTATTTTACTATCCCATCTGGACTGTCATTATTTTATTTTATTTTATTTTTAATATATATGGCACTCGCTTATTTAATCACTGTGGAGAATGCTCCCAGCCTTTGTCATATCAGTCAATAGTGAGTGTCAGCTTTGACTTAGCTTTCTTTCTAAATCGTGTTATTTGGCTGTCTTGCTAGAAAAACAACCTTTCTTTTTCTGTCTTTCTGCACAATTTTAATCTTTTGCTCAGGCTCCCATCTTTCTGTATTTTCTGTTACAGTTTCTTGTCTAGCCTTGACAAAATCATTTTTGTCTGTTTATATCCATTTAGAATGTGGTGACAAAGATCATTTTCTTAGTTGAATGTCTTTCCAATATTATTCTTCCACTGCCTTCCCTTTCCCAATTTTTTTTCAAAATTTAAGGTGCTTTTCTTTTTCATTAGATCCTTTCAGGTTTGTTTATTGCAGGTAACTCCAGTACAGAAAGGTTTCTGAGTTTAAAATGTAGTTTAAGATCCATACCTTGCTTTTAGAGCTTTTGTACAGGTTTTGTTTCTTTCGTTGTTCTTTAATCAATTGTGCCGTGTAGCTCAATGTTCAAGGTACTAAGATTATAATTCCATTTTCCTGCATTTTTTTCATCAGTTACCCCTAATAATGAATGTAGTCAAACTGACACTTTAAAGCAAAAACAAAACCAGTTCCTCTAATATGATGATATATCAGTCATACTTCCTGGTATTGTCGCTTTACCTTCAGGTTCAAAATAAAAGAGTCAGTTCCTGGGTGTTTTTCAATAAGGCTGAAAAACCTCCATCATTTCCATCATTCCCCATGCATTTTGCTACATGATCCATGATCTTAACCTAAGAAAGTTGGTTTTCATGTTTCTAAATCTACCTTCTTGCAATCCTGAATTTATTACATTGATAGTCAGAGATTGAAATTCACATGGTTTCTTACTGGCTTTGAAGGCCTGCATGTCATTCTTTCCCTCTATTTTCATCACACTGGACACCAGTGTGGTGTGTGAGGAAGCTGTGGTGTGAGGAACCAAAGTGCTTTCACTGCCATTCAGTCAGTGCATTCCCAGAGCACAGAATGGGTCAGGTTGGGAGAGACCACAGTGGGTCCAACCTCCCTGCTCAAGGAGGGGCATCCTAGAATGATGGCCTCTTCATGAGTTTATCAATTGCTTCATAGCACACAGCTTCCACTGCTTTGTATAAGAAAATGGTGAAAGGCTGGAGAAAGCCCTCATGGAGGTAGTTTTATAAATGCCCATACCCTTCAACAGGGTTTTAATAAACCAGTTTTCTTTCAGGAGAGAGTTGAACAAAATAATTATGAGTCGCCAAAACCCAGCAGCCTCTTTCAAAAGGACAGCTTTAGAGCTGTGAAAGCTTGATTTGTCTGCACTTGCCACAGTTAGATTGTCTACGTGCTCTTTGCTGTAACTTGTTGGGGTTTTTTGGAAGCTTTGCGTTCTTAGCCTTTTGCTGCTCAGTGTCTTAATCAGGCTCTTTGTGGAGTGCTACGAGGAATATGTCTATTGGAAAAAGATTCCCCATCTGTAATTATTTCTGAAGATGATCAGCTGTGATTTTAATCCATTATATATACTATGTGGTGTATTGATTTTTGACTAATGATAACTTTTAATAGACCTGTCATGGAGTATCAAGTCAGATTCTTTAGAGAATTCCTGAGGCTTAGCTGTACTTCATAACCTCTATATGATGCAGCAAGTGTAGTCACCTTAAAACAGCTGCGTTATCTCAGTTGATGAGACTTAAGACATTCTTCCAAGCATGTCAGGAGGATCACTGTCACTGCTCTGTTTGTTACCTAAGAGATGGTGTCTCACACCAAAACCAAACTGTAAGCCCCACTTCTTTTTTTTTTCCATAAATACCATTTAGTGTCATTAATGTTGTGTTTGATGGTCTGTTTGCTTAATTTGTTTAATTAACACCTAAGAGAATTTGGAGTTTGATAAAGGAGAGTTTTCTTTTTTCCAGAGAGATGTGTCTGTGTTCTGTGATAATAGGAGGCTTCTGAGTAGGGGAAGTAAAGAAATTATCAGTTTTAGTTGTCTCTCAGATTCACTGAATGGATGTAGACAAGTGAATTGTCCTGGTAGTGAGATCCTTGGTCACAGTTTCCATGGGTGAATTCTTGGTCCTTCCTGTACAGTCATTGCTGACAGCTGCTTAGTCTTAGTTTCTCTAAAAAAGTATTCTTCCTTCAGTTCCTAAACCAGACCCTATTTTCACTCTGCTACATAATTGTATGTTTATGGAAGGTGTTCTCTGACACCAGTTCTTAAAAGTCTCTGTGTGTGAATACTGTAAAGGAAGGTGTTTTTACAGCTTTGAGTGGTTAGGTAGTTATCTGATTATTATCAAGACAACTTTAAGGGACTTGGAAAAAAAACACCCTGAAGTATTTCTTCTTACAACTGCTCACATTTTAGTCTGTTTTTATGATTCCATGTTCATGAAATATTTTTTTGTCTGATAATAATCTTTTGTTCATAAGAAATGTGACATACTTTACATCTAAATACATAATTTCAGAAGAAGGAATATTTCTTTTTAGAGAAAAGATACAAAGACATATGCACACTTTGTGAGCAAACATTTTCTTTTTTTTACAGTTAACAGTTTGAGGTAACATCCTAGTATATAAAACAATAAAAATCTCAATATATGAGATTGTCGTTGAATTCACAAGTTTTTATCAAGGCCCTATTTTGTGGAGGATACAAATCTGAAATAGAATGTTAGAAAAACATTGGGAGACTCTTCAGATACGTTATGCTTTAATTTATAATGTATAATCTATATGTACTGTATAAACTATATAAAGAATCAAGCAATCATGTCTTTCAGTGTTATCTATTGCCATCATTCCCCATGCATTGAGGCTCTCACTATAGCTATTACTATAAAACGTTCCCTAAGTACATAAAGGCTCTAATCGTTAAGATTTTTATTACCAGCCACACATACAGAGCTGCAAATTGCCTTGTTTCAGATTTATTATGTATTACTCTAGAAATTCTATAAAGATCAAAAGAACTGATTACAATGTTGACCTTTGCATTAACTCATCTGAATTTAAATTCAAGTGTTTGATTTGGGAAAATAAGTCCATTTATCATAGGTCTGCTACTGAGGGGATTGTGCAGCCCTGATTGGGAGTGCTGAGACCAAATTTATTTATTGAGCATGGGCTTGAAAATTGTTTGTAGGACAAGAGGAATGAAAGTTTGACCTGCCATTGTGTTGCACCCGGGGAACAATGTGGCAGCTGCCCTTTTCAAATATCTAGCAGTTTGTTTTTACTGAAGAGCAAACAGATATTTATAGTTTAAATACATTTAACTACTTTGAAAAAGGAAGACAATAAGCCTTTTCTCCTCATGAAATAATTAACTGTTAAATACAAATATTACAGTCTAGCAATGTGGAAGGAGATGTGGCATTCTAGATCTTGGGGTTTCCTTTTTTAAGTCCTTTTGAAGTTTACTGTCCTGGAAGTATAAATATTTATGAGTGTACATTTTTGAATTGACTCCTCAGCCAGTAGAAGGCTGGTAGCTTTATCAATTAATTAAATGTAGCTCATTTAATGTGCATATCTATATCAACTGAAAGACTAGTCCCTTCTGAAAAGTTAAATAAATGAAAGAAATTTGAACTAATAAAGCTGGAAATCTTGTTTCCATACAGACTCTCTGTTGTAATGTTCACTTTCTGAAGTGAATTGCTAAATGTGAGAATTTTGTCAAAAAACTGCAACTTACACATTGAAATGTTGGAGTTGGCAGTTCTGTGGGCTTAGTCTGAGGTATTAGTGTGTGAGAAACGTAATTCACTACTTAAAGATATCTCCCCTCTGGTTGTTATTTTTAATGTAAGCTTAAAGTAATTAAATCCTGATAAAATGCAGGTCCTTATTTGTTCATCAGGTAGCAACAGCACGTGTACAGAGTGCCATGATGCACAAGACTGTTTGTAAAACAAGACATTTGTTGTTTGCGTGCTTGCAGTTTTACTCTAAAGCTGGTAAATGCAGTGATCCCTCAGTGATAATGCCAGTATGTTTATTGCTGTTTTATTTGGTTTTTTTTTTTAATTTAATCTTTAGGAAATTATGTATTATAGTCAATTATTTAATCAGAAAATGCTTTGGTTGAAACTTTGGTATGTTGGGAATATGTTCATGTCCCACCTCTCTCCTCAAACTAGGCAGTTAAAAGGAGAAACAAGTGGAGATGAAATACCTTTTCTGATAAGAAAAGAAGCTTGTCTTGACATGTGAGTTGCAACACTTTAGACTAAAGTCACTCCAGACAGCCAGCAGGAAGACTAGGTTTGAGAAAATAAAGTTCATATTTGTTCCACTCCTAAAATGATACATCCAGATCCATTTAAGATGCCTAACAAAGACTGCTTTAGGAAATTACTCTTCAATTGAGGCATTTTTATTTATGGATCTGAGTCATATGGCTGAGAAATTAAATACTCTTAGTGGAATTGCATTTTTTGTCTATTAGGAACAATCCAGCTTTTAAGATACGTATATTGTACATTAACTAAAAGTGACACTGCTGCTTAGGGTTTCTAGGGCTTTCCATTTTCAAGTACTTTAAAGATTACCCACACTATAATTCTGTTGTTGCATGGCATCTTTAAAACTTCATGCTTTGAACTTCAAATTTTTATTTCTAAGAGCCAAATTTGAGTGATGATCCAGTAATAGATGAAGTCTGCTCTAATGCATGCAAAGCATTTAAGCACATCCTGTCCTAACTATCCTCGAGTTTTATGGATTCTGAAGTCTGCAAACTTTAAAAATAATTGTGAGGAATATTGTCTTATCTCTAGCGTTTATTCTCTATTTTAGACACCTAGTGAAAACCTAAGTGCTCTATTAAAATAAATGACTGTAGCCTTGTGGAAATTAGTGGGGGTTTTGTTTGGGATTTGCTAGGTCTTTTTAATCCACTGCACTGTGTGTTATCCGCACCATTGTCTGTAGGTTTACTTCTTTGCTATGTGAGGAAATGGATTCCAAAGTTGGAAGAAAAGAGCTCCATTGTATTAGGGGTAAGACTTCATTCTGTTCAAAAGTTGATAGGCATTTATTTAATGAGGATTCCTGAGGAACTGTGCAAACTTGAACTTTTAGGAACTTCATTTCCAGAATTGTTAACCTGGGAGGTAATGGGAAACTAACACTTATACCAAGTGTCCACTTTCTTTACTGAGGTCCCATATTTGTAATGTTTTACTTAATTTCATCATTAGGAATTTTATAACTCTGCCATAGATCTCTCACAGTATTTAAGTGGTTTAAAATAATAAATATATTTTAACAGAAACCAAAGCCTTTTGAGAGGATGTTAAAAAGGATGTTTATTTCTGTGTTGATCAGAATCGTAAAGCACTTCTGGGAGCAAATATTGTTCACGCCAAGAAGACTATTCTTTTGGCATGAAGGCATTTGTTGGTTGACTCTGTCAGATGAAGGAGAACACTAAAATCTTGGGATTTTATAAATGGCTCCCTCATTTAATTTCTGCAGTAATTTCCAAGCATTGTTTGAATAACTGTGTTACTACACATATACCTACAGAGTCAAATCAGAATCCCTTGGTCCTCCCAGGCTTTGGTCTTTTAAATTGTAAAATGGTAAGCCTGTTGGCATGATAAAGAAAACATACTCCAATTGCCTGAGGATGTTCTGGAAGGATGTCATGTGTCAGTCTTCATGTAACCAAGGGGTTTTTCCCCTGCTATTCTCTATTTCTCTGTTTACCATTTGAATTCAAACACTGAAAATAGAATTCTTCCTAAATAAAAATGGCAGAAATAGCACAAATATTCAAGTTTAACCAGTGTTACAGAATTCTTGAATCAATGCAGAGCACTGTATTGTGTTGTTTCTTTATTATGCCTTTCAGTAGATATGTTTTTCACATAGTGAACTACGATCTTACCTAAAGATGAATGAAGCTTATTCACAGAATTCCAGGGACATGGAAGAATCCCACAATAAAAAAGAGGAACTTTTAATCACAGTGGTATAAAATGGTGCTATATTGGTGGATCATACCAAGTTATAGGAAATAACTTCAGAGATTTTAAGGTTAGATACAAATGGAAAATGTATGCTTGCTAATTTAGCCACAAAATATCTCTTGAATAGTTTTATATGAAAGCTTCTGTAGCTGATCTGTGGCTTTCACTTTGAATCAATGAAAACAGCAGTACAATCCCCATATCTTATGATAGAATTGAGTAGGTATTTGGTTAGAGCAGGAGCTTCCAGAGGTGATGTCTTAGATCTGCAAGTAAAAGCAGGAAAGGACTCTGAATTCTGTAATAGACTGAAGACAAATACATTTCTGGAAAGGTTTCATGGAAATAGTAATTTACCCTGTCCCAGAGATAAACTATTTAGCTGTTTAAGGAGATGAGGCAAATATTTTTAATGGTGTCTTTAAAAAGAAAACAGAGGATTTCTTGTGTGTATCAGGGTAGATGAATATGAAATTTTCAGGGTTCAGGACACTTCATCATGTCTGAACATTGTTTAGTTGATGTTATGGATGATAAGCTAGGCAAAGGATGTATGTCTGCATCCCTCAATTTCAGAACTGGAGGAACTTTTTTTTTTTTTTGTCCTAAAGATTATTGTATGTGAATGTTGCTTTTCCAGGAAGGTGCCTTGAACCATGTAAATAATGCCATATTTTCCCCCACCCCACAGAACAGGCCCTCCCTCTGTGTGCACCATCTTTTGATGGACAGATAACCTCTTATTTACTACTTAGATGTTTAATTCCTTATGAATATGAACGGCTTTGATAACTTTCCAGAATTTTCTGTAAGCTTTCTTTTTTTCCATTCAATATTTTCTTCAGTACATGGCTATATGCCATGGCTATATGAAAATGTTCCCAAATATTTCATGGCACTTATGGTACCTTTTCAGTGAACATCTATTTCTTGCCAACAACATTCTGCTTAATTAATATATCACTGTATCTTTTATTATTTTTAAAATAGTTTATAAAATGTCAAAGTTTATTTTGTTTTGTGCTACTTAAATATTTGTGAGCCATAATGCCAAATTCAAATGACTGTTTCCCTAAATTTTTCTTCTTGGCAGCCTACACAATTTAATGCTATCAGGCATATGATGCATACAACAGAGTTTTCTGCCAATATATACAATTTATTGAATGCTGCCATCAAATGTAATTTCATAAGAGATTCAGCCAAAGTTGTGGATGTGCCTGGGTTTTTTCCCCCTGAATTGAGGTATTTATAAATTCTTCTTAAATTCAGAGTTCTTGTAACTCTTCATAAATGTTACACTTTCCAGTTAAGTTTGTGGAGTGCCGTGTTTATGCTGTTGGTGTCTAGTTAGTAAGTGAATAAATGAGCTTCATCTTGATCAGCAATTTTTTATTTTGTTTTTTTTCTTTTTTGAGAAATCTGAGCATTGGAGCATATGAGCATATCATGTTTTATAGTGTTATGCTTGCCTACAAACTAAACCAGGTTAATAATGTGCCATGTTACGTCAATTCAGCCCCTATTCTGCTGTTCAAACTTTCAGGTGTTTGGCAGGAAATGGAATAGTCTATCAACATAGTATTGCTTCTGTAGCTAAATTAAAGGTACTGATGCTGAAAGTTACGTTTAGTAAGCAAACATCACAGGTATGCTTTGGCAGCAAATGAAATGAAAACTTCATAACTCACTTCAAAAATTTTGTAACACAACCAACTTGAATGGCAAGCAGTGGGTTCAGCAAGCCTTTGTGTTGATGGTATTTACTCAGCCACTTTGGGGATGGTAGAGAACATGAATCTGATTATATTGACCTGATGTCTTTGACCCTTGAATAAAGCACAGAGATTCAAAGAATTCCTCAAGTGCCATTTATAAAGAGATAGCTATTGTTACCTTTCAACAGTCTATTAGTTTTATCTTACCGAAAATTTCTGTGAAGGTATTCATTTCCAAATACTGTCATTTTTTGTAATATTTGCACAAAAAATTTCTAATTTCCCTATTCGTTCCCTCCCAAACTAAAATCAAATACATATTCCAACATCCCATAGGAGACTGCGTATTGTTTTGTACTGGTAGTAAAAATACTTCCCTTGACTGAAAGTGAAGTTTGCATCATGGAGATCATCAGATTATACCATGAATAGTCTATGAAAGCCTCCGGACATAGATAAATTTTAAGCAGCAGGGCTGTTACTAATAAATAGCTGCTGAACACAATATACTTCCATTTTCCTGTCTTGGATATTTTTTTGACTAGTCATATCATACTTTTATATGTGTTGAAAGTTTTAAGGACAATTTGTCTTTATTAGGGACTAAGTTAGCTCTAGGTTTTTCTGTAATAACATGCCCATAAAAATGTAAAATGTTGGAGTTTGGTTCAAGATCTTCTCTGTGTCAAAGGCTCTCTCTTTGGCTTCTAAGATTTTTTTCATCCCTTAATAACAGAGAAAGTAATCTTCTATCTCCTCAAGAGCAACTCAGGTTTTCCTTGAAGTTTTGCTATGAGTTGCTGATAACCAAAGGCCAGAATTCTATGGTGTATGATGTCTGCCCTAAGGTAGATAGAAAGTCAGTCCTCTCCAGGACCTGGAAAAATGTGCTTTACTGCTTTGTGTCTGAAAAATAGTGCTGTTCTCTGTGCCCTGCAACACATGAAACACTTGCAACAGAGAGAAAAATGTTCTTTACTTGATCCTCTATATGATCAGAACCCAAGAAACCAGGTACTCCTTTTGTTCTTGTTTCTGCAGTGATGCTTTGTAAGTAGAAGACATGGTTTTGGTAGGAAAACATTACCTGTACATGGTTTTATCAGCAATTTCAGAAGCCTAAGGCAACTAATGTGTTGTAGAGTCACCAAAACCTATTTTCATAGATTTAGCCAGAAAAGTAAAATTGATGCTGCCAGAATCATCACGGAGAGAGAATTGTCTTCCCCCTCAAGTAATTTCCAGGAACAAAAGAGCCTGTAAATGAGAACAGTGCCTTTATTTCTGTCCTACAACAGAGGCAGCCACTGCCCTCACTCACACAGACACACATCCTGGGAGTACTTAAACCCTGTTTTCTGTACATTGTTTTAAATTTTCTAAGAGGGCAAAAGTTTTTTACATACTGAACACAACTTTCTGACAGAAACATTGTAAAACTCCATTTACTTGACAGCACAAAACCAGCTTCATCTTGCTGGAGGAGAAGATAACAAATAGAGTCAGCATTCTGCTCCTGGAACACAGATTTCCCTTCCTTTGTGAATTAATGTTTTGGGATAATTATCACTGTAATGCATTGCAAGTTTAAATTACCATAAGGAACTCTAGGCTCTCTTAAGATCATACTGTGATGTTTTCCATCATATTTGGCTTGATACTATACAAAGAAAACTTCAGAGCACTCTTACTGATAAGGAGGGATTTGAGAGTAAGATAATACAATTTAGTCTTCAAATCAAAGTTTATGATGACTTTGCACAATCCATTCATGGGCTTTGCAATCAGTAGGATACATCTTTGGGATCTGCATTATATTAGAAATTAAGAAATGCAGTGCAACCTTGTTCAAGTGTTGATATCCCAATGTGGCACTGCTATTAAACCTAAAAAGCTTGAGAACTTATTTTAAAATGTATGAGTGGAATTCCCACTTTTGAATTGTTTTTCTATTAGAACATCCTTGTTTCCATTTCTTCTATAGTAGGAGTTATGAATTATTTATATTTGAAGACAAGGTGATGGAAAAGCTAGAGAATGTCTTGCTAAGAAGAATTTTATTTATTGTAACATGTTTTAAAATACACTTTATTTCTATGTCATTTTGTTTGGGGAGAAAATCTGAAAATGTATCTTAAGCCTGAATTTAGCTTGACCTTAAAAGTGCCCAATGAAAAGTTGATTTCTGAGCTTTTGCATGCTTCTGCTGTTCATCTCTACTGGCATTTACAATCTGAAATGATGGTTATAGTTATATATTAGAAGTTCAGATGGCAGAAAAAGTTGCAAATACAGAAGGATTTCTAAAATCTGTTAGCCATGTAAAGCTTGTAGTGTGAAACATTTATGTACGGATCAGCTCAAAGTATTGAGAAATGCCATCCATGTACATACTGTCAGCAGTGAAACTGTCCAAGGTTGTGACTGAGGCTCCCCTACAGCCTTTTTCCTGCTGTTTTACCACTGTTCTGTGCCCTTCTGGTGAGAGTTTCACTTGAAATGAAGAAAAATTGTTTTGTGGGCACTAATTATTTAAGTGTCATCTAACCTAAAGGGCAAAAGGTCATGCTTTTATTTTAGCAGTTCAAATGTGTACATTTCATCTGCTATTGATCAAACTGTATGGATTTTGAAAGGTGTTTTATTTCAAATCTTAGTAAAGTTTTTAACCTTTTAATTCACAATGTTCTGATAACTGAATTGGTTTCTTCACGTGGGAAATTTTTGGGTACACTGCTGTCAGCATTCTCGTGTGCTCAATCTCCTTATCATCTCCTTCTCCTGATAAAAGTTCAGGCACTACCTGGTTTTTGTTGTCCAGACTGTAATACAGCTCATTGGGTGCCCCTTGGAAAAAAAACAAAAGATATTAACATGCAAATGAAACTTTAACAGTTCAGGATTTTAAACCCATGCAGGACTGTAGGTGTTATGATAGGAAACCATTTGATATCTGAAGGAAAGAGGAGAATTATCCAGCAGATCTGTCAGGGGTTACTAATCCTCACCTGTTTCCCAGTCACTGAAAGTATGGTGGTGTGGAAAAGATGGGATCTGACTGTTCTTCTGTTTGCTACAAGTCCTTTTTCTGGAAGGCTCTGGACTTCAGTGCAAAACAGGCAGTGGGGCATTCTGTTTAATTGCAGTGGTTGGCCATTTGATTTTCATTTCATTCATAAACTAAAATCCTTTGTCTTTTGTATAAATAAAAAGGCATTGTAGGCTGCATTCTCATCAGAATTTTTCATCTGTTTTCTGATTGATAGAATCTAACATTAATGCATCTATGTCTAAATATGTTCATGAGTGTATAGATTAATGGAACTCATGTCAGCAGATTTAAAGTGAGTTTTAATGTATGAGTAAAATGGAAAGACTTTAAAGCAAATTATTTGGCTCAAAGCTCCATTTATATGGTGTATGTTTCAAGCTAATAATCAGGGCTTACTATGGGTCAGCATGTCATATCCCAGTGGTGTCTAGTGAGATGGAGGGTTATCTTCTATGTCAGCTAGATAACCCTGTGAACAATTTGGAGCAGCAGAGATAATGGGACTGAATTCTGAAATGAGGTGGAACTCTGAGATGGGGCAGAATTCAGAACAGGAGCTGGAAATATCAGGAAACACAGGGCTGCATGTGAGCTCTCATGAAGGCAATCACCTTTTGGCATCAGCACTCGCTTGTGTTTGACAATAATACTTCTTGATAAGCTGCAATTAAAAAGTGAGAGAATGGCAAATCAGCTACATATTCCTAGAAAAAAAATGTAGTTAAAAAAACCACTTCCTTGCCACTGGCCCTGTTTTTATTTATCTAATTTATTTCTTAAAAACTTTGATACAGAAATTGCACAATAATCTAATAAGTATTCTTGCCATGTTTTGGACAACTTTTTTTCCAAGCTGCGTAGTCCAGAATTATTGTGGTTTAAAAAACAAAATATATAGTTTATTCTCATGTTTTTCATCACAAAATGTAAGGAAATGTGTAGATCATCTTTGTGGCAATAGACACACTTCCATCCTTCAAGTTTTTAATATTTTTTTATTACTCTGTATTTTACTGATTTTAATTTTACATATAAGGAAAAGGCCAAATCTGTTTCACATTTATGAAGAGAGCAGTTATGTGGTCTCTGGTTTCGTACATCTCAGATGATGCAGCAAGCTTTCTGCGTACTCATCTAAATCAAACTGTTGATACTGCAACTGAAGTAATTCGCTCTTCACACAAAATATGTAACTTATATGAACAGATTATGCACTGCTTGAGTTTCAAGTTCGCTTCCACCTTTAGAGCTAGCACAGTGCTAAATTTCGTTGTTATTTTGGAGACCGTGTGTACCTGTTTGTAGCATTTGTTTGGACAGATCTCGGGAGCACTGGTGCCAAAGGCATTTTCCTGCTGTTTTATCACTCTCCCTGTGTTCGCCGTTCGTTTTTAGCCGCAGCCTGAGAGAATGATGTAGCACCGACGGGCACACTCTTTCTGTAGCGTTTCTTCCCCCAGTGAATAACCTCAGCTGTGACTCTGGAGCAAAGCTTGGTGACTCCTGTAGCCTTTGGTCAGCCAGTAGAGGCCACTCACAGCTTGCGACTGAAGCTGGGCAGCGACTCGGGCTGGGGGCTCTGCTGTGTGCTTGGGTGTGAATGCGCAGCGAGCCAGCTCGGGCTGCCAGGGACTGGCACTGCACGGCTGGTACCTGCAAAGGGCTCTGCCACCAGCAGTTCTGCTCACACGCGTAAACGCCTTTAGTATTGATGGCTTTGTGTTTCCTCTGATAGGTCCCACGACGGCAGGAATAAAAATCACCTTCTGTACTTCAAGCAGATTCAAAGCAAATGCTTTGATGACATCCTTTGTTGCTGGCACAATCTTTTCTGTCATTATAGTATATTACTTTAAGAAAGTAAGGAAATGCTGTTACAGATCGTTTTTAGGAGAAGGGAAAGGAGTGTCTTGTTTAAATGTTTTTCCTGGTTTTTCTCAAATGGAACCAGCATCTCCCAGATCAAGGCTAGTAGCCTAATCACTGCTCTGCTACTTCCACCTCCCTATCTTACTGTGTGGGTAACTTACTTATTGATGATAATTTTACAAGGTAAAACATTGTTTCAGCATTTTAAATTATTCTTAACAAATGAGAGTACAGTCCTAACACTACTGAAATCAAAATCTCTTGATTTAGTGAAGATTTCACCTAAGAATAAGTTTTATGTCTAAACAGACAGCCAGAATAGCATCATAAACATGTTTGTATATATTTTATACATATATTTATGCAGCATATTATTGCAGCATTTAATTAGTAGCTCCATTTCCCAAATAAGGTAAATCTGATTTAATTAAAATTAAATTTGTTAAATACTAGCTATTAACAGAGTACTGAAATAACAAACTTTTGGCCATTGTTTTGCTTCACAGCTGCCCTAAATATTTCCCCTTTCCTAATAAAAAAATATTGAAATAGCGGTGCTGTCTGGTGTGTTTTTGCAGTCAGGAGAATCTTACATTTGCGTTTTTACAAGGAGTTGATTTATGTATAACAACTAAGGATTTCTGGTTTATATTTTCTTCTTGAGACTTCTAAGTCAGACTGGGTTTTTTCATATTAAATATTAGGAATCTCAGAAGAAACTCTCTCACTGACTTCCTTGCAGATGGGGGACTTACGATTCTCAGTTTACCTAATGCTTTCCCCATAGACCAGTTTTGTGGTTTTTTGTTACATTATATATTAATATTATTTCCTCTAATAGCTCCTCCAGTGTTACTGTATTACACATGTAAAGACAGCAGGAATGCACTGATATATATCATTACTGTGCCTCATTAAACTTACTCTGCCTATTTTATAGTATGTAAAAATTGATCCCTTTGACAAAGTTTTAGGACAGAACATGGTATGTGATATTTTCTGTTAATGTTACAATTTAAAACAAACAGAAAGCGTTATACTCGGGCAAGTCTATTTTCAAAAAAGTACTTTTTTGTTTTAAACTTATAGTTGTTTAACTTCAAATTCAAGTTTTGTCTTTAAAACAGTAAAGAAAAACTTAAAGAGCGAAAGTTTACAGAAATTCTCTTCTTTGCTTTTATACGTGGGATTTAAATTTTCCATTTTTCTCTGAAGTACCTAGGTTCAATAGTAGAGTTTTCTTCTTTTGGTCTCTGGTATTCTCAGGGTATTCCTTTTCCATCTGTTAATCATTCAGTTGAAAGCTGTATATCAAGAGGTAGAGGCAGTTTGATCAGTTGTGTGAAAAGAAATGTAGAGAAAACTCTTAACAGTGTGTGAACTCACTGGAGAGATTTGGGAGCTGGGACATATTTTGTCATGCCAAGAAACGTACTGATTCTTATTTTCCTTTTTTTTTTTTTTTTTTAATATCTTAAGAGAAAAGATAAAATGTACAGGGAGGTGCCTGTTTTCTTTAGGATTGCAATCCATGTCTTTTGACCTATTTTTCTTATAGTTTTTTCTTTCCCTGTCATTTGCATGTATTTTGCAAGCAGAATGGCAATGATTCATTGATTTTTGCAGCACTGTGTTACTAAGAGGTTAATTTTAAAGGAATATGACTAGAGTAGCAAGAAACTGGTATAGAACTGTTCTGCCAGTGAGCCATGTCATCATGGAGACTTTGTAGAGTTTGACTGAGCATCACTTAAAGGTAATCTGTACATTAGAGAGATGCTTCTCTGGAATGGTCAGTTTGGGCCCTTCAGCAAGAGTGTGCTTTCAGAGGGAATAACAGTGTAATGGTAATGTCAAGCAAGGATTATGGCAATGTTCCAGTAATGTATACTGTGAAAGCTATTTTTGTTTTCATAGTTTCCTATATTTTTCCAAGTCAAATTGCATCTATATTTTTTTAAAGATGTATTTTAAATCCAGAACTTTGTTTAGTGCTTGTACTTTCCAAGGTTCCTACTGGAGAAGGGGTATAAAATGAGTAATAGTAAATAGATGCTGAAAATAATAAGGTATTGCTTTTAATCAGTACAATAAAATTTGTAGAATAGATTTTTCTCTATTTCTTCCCTTGATATAGTTTGATCCAATTTCCTATAAATTGACAATTACAGATCTGTGAATTATGAATTTGACATTGTCCTGCTGTAATTTCCTGCAAAATCCAGTTCTCCAAGATTTCATTTTAGTTGTATTTCATTTTGGAACACAACTTCTTTGCAGAAAATCCTGCCTGAGAAAATTGGATTTGCTATGGAACTTCTTAAGCTGTAGTTGATCATAGCAGTTAATTTATAGAGCAGAAAAAGGAACCTGTTCAGCAGCTACCTTATTTGTGTAATTAGTGTCCAGCAAAATTTTACTGAAATTTTACTGGGTTTGCCTGCTATGAATGTAACATATTGTGATGACTAAGCTAAGCTTTCAAGTCAAATGCTTTCATAATTATTTATGCGACTTTTTAAAGCACATCATAGACTCGTTTAGGTTAGAAAGGACCTGTAAGGAAGATCAAGTCCAGCCATAAACCCAGCACTGCCAAGTCCACCAGATTATAGCAAGGAAATAACATCCTGTAAAAAATGGGCTCAGTAGTGTCTTTTCATTGCATGTGCTAAGGAGTGCTTGGCATAAAATCTAATTCAAAATGAAAAAATATCCCTTTCAGTGTTTAAAAACTACTTAGTCTGCAAGAAACTTACTTTTTCAGGAATGGAAAAATATATCTGAGGAACAATTATGAATAGGACATAGTCTTTGTTTTTTCAAAAATATTATGCCCTAAGATAAATATAAATTATGAACAGGGAATGTGTTTGCTCACCTGATTGTGTGATAACATGAGAAAAAATAAGGGACAAGAAGTATGGATAAGTATGCATATAAGGGTTGTTTATATTATTTAATATAGTAAGGAAATATTGAGTCTTGGACACATCCATACTTGGGAGCTTTGTATTATAGATGTTTTTAAAAAATAATTCATTATTTTTCATGGGCTATTCAGTAACTGAACATTAAAATATACTTGAAATGAGAAGTAAGCAGAATTTTTAAGTAACAGTGTAGCATATTTTTGTTTTGCACTAATGCATTGTAGATTTTTCTTGGCATATGGTAGTAGCTTTTCTTTAAACTACAGCACATGTAAATTAAAATTGCACTATCACATTTAACTAGAAGATGCATAAATCGATCCACTAAATTGATTCTTTTTTATTTCTCCGTTCTTGGGCCTGTTCAGGTAACCTGAGTGGTGGTGTTCAAGTGCCTGTGGCTGGGCTGTGGATGCTCTGCTCCCTGTCCCTCAGTGGTGTGAGCCCCTCAAAAGGGGGGATGATCTCGCAGCATCCAGGCTGCTGCAGCCTCTCCTGCAGTGCTGTCTGCAGTTCTGGCTCCACAGCTGAAGAAGGACATGAAGGTCCTTGAACGTGTCCAGAGGAGAGAGCAAGGCTGTTGACAGCGCTGGAAGGCATGTCCTGAGAGCTGTGGCTGAGGGCTCCAGGCTTGTCTGGTTTGGAGGAAAGGAGGCTGAGGGGTGACCTCTTACAGCTTCCTGAGGAGGGGAGATGTGATGGGCTGATCTCTTATCCCTGGGACCCAGTGATACAGCATGTGGGAATGGTGCAAAGCTGCGCCACGGGGGGCTCAGACTGGAATCAGGAAGCATTTCTTTCCCAAGGCAGTGTTCAGATGCTAAAGCAGAGTTCTGAGACATGGCTGATGCCCCTAACTGGTCAGTGTTTTTGGACAATGCCTTAACAATGCACTCTTAATTTGGGCAGCCTTTAATTCGTCAAGATGATCACTGTAGGTTCATTCCAGCCAAAATGCTCTATTCTCTATTATTGGCATTTTAAACTTAAAGTTGAGGTGCTCAATATTATTTTTGCAGAGTGATATCTTCTGACTTTCTTGTCCTTTTTCTGTTTAATCCCACCATCTTTCCTTATGTCACTTCTGAAGTTTTTCACATGTAGTATCTTGCAGGGGAGGATCAGGCTGGATATTAGGAAAAATTTCTTCACTGAGAGTGGTTAAGAATTAGAACAGGCTGCTCAGGAAAATGGTGGAATTGCCATCCCTGGAGGTGTTCAAAGAATTAACATATGTGTCACTTTCTGATAGGGCTTAGTGGGTGTGGTGGTACTCGGTTGAAGGTTGGACTTGATGATCCTGAGGGCCTTTTCCAGCTGTGATTTTGTGCAGAAGTATATGGTGTTGTGTATTCTGAGGCAAAACCCCTTAGTGTTGAACTCTTTTCCATTTTTCTGTGTCCATTAGTTTAGGTCATAATTTCTCAGGAAAAGCAATCTTTGCAAATCAGTGGTACTTTGTCTCTGAGTTGGAGTACCTGTGTCTCAGAGTCTATGAAGAGGATGCAGCCATCACCTTGTCATCTTATTCAAGCAGTGGTAAAAGGTCTTGTAGCTAGAAGAGACTGAAAGTCCACAAATGACCCTAAACTTTATTAAAGATTGGAGATTTTTGTAACAGTGAGATAGCAGATGAAGGTAGGCAGTGAGGTTTGGTTTAGTTTTTTACACCCTGGGTAAGTTTTGCAAACAGGAATTAATTTGCATAAACATATTGGGAATCTTTCAGTAATCAGCAGCAAGTTTTGTGCAAAGGTCTCTATGTGTGTACCTTGTAAATTTAATTTTGTAAACATTCTGTGGCTGTGCGGTAGCTGAAGCCATCTGGGTGTGCAGGAGAAACCTGAACACTGTACTTGCTTTGTGATCAGTTGTAACTGTATTCCAAGCAAGTTCATATTCTCATATAAATTGGTAGAAAAACCTACTTCTGTGGTTTCTATATTATTTTAAAACTGGCAATTTATCAAGTGAATTTTCTTGAAATTTCCATGCTTATTAAATTTCAGATTATGTATTTTGAGTAAGCTGGAAACTTAAACTTGTTTCCATAAGTATGGCTGCAGGTAAACAACCAATTTTAGTCCAGAAAATAGCTTTTGCTTCTGTCAACATGTTGTTTATTTTCTCCCTGAGATAAAAAGTTCGGTTTTCTGATATTTGTACCAAGATAAAGTCTGTAAACAAGATTAATATAGTGTGGAAAAGGTTGTCAGCAGCCCTGGCAAAGGAAATAAGTTGCCTGTACACAGAACATACTGTAAACTGAATAAAAGTGTCAGGTCCACCATGAGATAATGTGATCATGAACCTCTAACAAAGCATGACATAGGCACAGTCCGCTTTTCTTATAGCCACAGTGTAGAAAATGGATTACTGTATTCCAGGGATACCCACTGGAATAGCATGAAAACCTCATTTTGAGATTAATGCAGGATATAACTCTCAAGAGCTGAGCTGCATGCTTACCTGTAGTTTTAAAGCAACAGTTTAGTTATTAATTTTAAAATTTGGAAATTACATATGAAAATATTGGCTTGTGTTTCCAGGTCCATCTTTGTGAATGGCCATTTCTCAGTTTTATTATTAGATGAACTATGATATTGAAACAGTAGCATTTTATTATCATCCATGGCTGTGTAAGGCCTTGATCAATCTAGTAAAACAGTAAATTCCAAATGGGAATAAAGCAGTAGATGCTGTTCTCTCATGTAGCTGCTGTGATTTCCTCTACTATGATTTGTATGTTTGCATAGATTTTTCAGAGGTAAGATATTACCAATTCTTTTTATCCCCATCAGCCAGAAAAGTGACAGCACTTTATTGTTTCTCAATTTAGCCCAGAGTGACATCATTCTTCAGGTCAAAGAAGCAGATTTTGGTCAAATACTTTAACCATGTGGAGCTCTCAAATTATTCAGAGAGCATTCTTTGAAAGTATTCCAGACTTGGAGCTCTGACTGTCCTGCCTTTTCTCCATTATGACACCAGATTAATAGGGAGGTTTTACTTTAAGAGTTGAGCTCATTGTTCTAATAATAATGAGTAGGCTGCTTTTATCCATGAATCTCCAGCTTATGTACTTTTGGCAAGCCTGAGCCATGTAAATGTATTACCATTGAGGTTTTGTGGTCTCCTGTCAAAACTGGAAGAACATCTGACTTCAGTTCCCAGCTCTGGTTATCTCCTGACTATAAAATTATCTCCAAGGAATGGAAAGTTTGTTGCTTCGTTCTTTCCACCAGGAATAGTTGGCCTGCTGCTCTAGTTCCTTGAGCATGTGTATCATGAGTTGTCTCTTATTCTTCTGCTTTTACCTGTCTACATATGTACATACATACATGAAGCATTTTGCAAAAATAAAAGCAAAGCTGTTTGGGTCCATTTTTGAGCAATATCAGAATGTCACCGTCTGCAAAAGTCTGCACATTCCCCCCTTGCATTCTGAAGATCATTCTTCAGTTGAGGGTATCACTTATTTCAGGTTTCCGTATATCTAAGGCATTAAAAAAGTACTACAGTACAGTTTGGTAAAAATTATTTTACCTTTGCTTTCTATCGCACGCCAACCTGAATTTAAAAGGCTTTGTGTTGGGAGGGGTTTTTTTTAATAAATGTATTGCTGTATGGACCATAAATAAGGACAGGATATTCCTTATGATTTTCCAAATGTCTCCTTTTTTTGGAGGTAACTTACTTCATGGACTTTACAGAAAACTAACTTAGATCCTTGAAATCTGTAAACGTTGTCATGTCTGACATCCAATCAAATTTGCACATAAAGAATTTTCCTTAATCTCATATAGCACTTTCTGAACTCAGACTTTACTTTAAAAATTGCAGATATTGCTAATTACATTTACTGTATCTAGTATACTGTCTTTATTTTGTATTTAATGTTTGTGATGTATTTTCTTGATAAGCAATCATTTTATGCATATCCTGCCCCATTATTCAAAGACTTCTTTTTCCTTCATGTTTCCATTAGATAACTCCAGGACCAGGTGGTAGCAGGAAAACAGTTCACTTGTCCCAGGATTCTCTTCACCATGAGTGAGTATCAGTGATGAGAATTATGATTTTTTTGTTATTCTTTGCTTTACAATGCCCCAAAACCTCATTTTACAGCTGCACAAATGTGATGAGAGCCTCAGTTACGTGATAGTCTTTATTTAATAAGAGTACTTGTAAACCTTTCTATTTCATTTTTTTTGTTTCTTAAGAAGACATGTAATTCAATGCTTTGTAAATGTGTTTTTATTCACTTTCTAAGTAACCTTTCCTAAAAGACAAACTTATTTAAGGCTGGATAGCAAAAATAGGATGAAAATACATAAGCATCACATCTTCAAGTCTTTTGTGTGATGTATCATGTGAAGAAGTTTATCATAATTTTCAGGAAAAGATACTGAATTCATTGTTTAAACACCTGTAAATAGGGAATGTAATTCACTTTGTTTAGTTACTCTAGTGTGTCATTATTCTCTTCAGCTGACAACACTTAACAGCATTATTTATTGGTTACATCTTTTGGATACTTAGAAGATTACATTTTCCTTTATTTTTCAAATCAAAACTCTAAAACACAGATGAGGAAATAGTATATTTGGAGATATATTTCTGTGTTCTAACTTCTACTAGATACATCACCTACAGTTTAAAACAAAACTTGCCAAAGCAGAGATACTGCAGACATCAGTTCCTCAGTACCAACTGTTTTACACCACTAATCCACCTGTGTTTCATCTCATAACTCGATAATATGTGTGTAAATTAAAGATGTTTTGATTCCATAATTTATTTCTACTATTAAGTAATTCAATTGTTACTCTATGGGCTTTACTTCTGCTTATTTTAAAAGAAACAAGCAAAGAAACAATACTGTAATTAAGGGAATGGACAAAAAGGTAAAAATCAGTGTGATGTATCACTTTCCTATTAAAAAAGGTCTTTTTGAGAGGTTTTTAATATCTATACATGAGAGGCTTTCAAATTACTTTGATGTACTTTTTCACTAGAAATATGCTTTACTGATCATTTAGTCTGTAATCAACCAGTTTACCACAATCCACAAGAGTTTATGTGGAAGATAGCCCAGTTTGCTGCTCCTCCTTGGACATTTGCTGTTCACACTGTCAGAGACAAGACACTCATCTATGTAAAATTTAACCCAATCTAATTTTCATCAGCTCCTGGATGTTTGTGACCCTTTTTGTTGAATCACTTGCAAATGTGATGTTCTTACTTTACATCCACGGCCAGCATCAGAATTGTGTGTACATAAAATCTCCCAGTTTTCACCAGATTTGTGATTGGAACATTGATCAATGTTTTGTGTCTAAAATATATAGATATCTACCTTGTCTCAAGGTATACTTTTGACTTTATTGCTGTCATTCCCTTCTAATTTCCAACTCCTTTTCCTTAATCACCTTGAAAGTGCAAAAGCAGTATAGGTGTTTTGGTGACAGCTGGTCTTTTATGCAAGAATGAGAGGGTTAACTGCTCATTATCAAACTCAGAAAAGCTGAGTGACAAAAAGCCACAAAACTTGGAGATTTGTGACTTGAAAATGAAAGGGATTTAAACCAGACAATTCCATGGAGTAGGAATCTTTTCAGTATACTAATTAAAGTAAAAATATAAGTGTCATGACGTGGCTGCTTAGGGGGATAAAATGGGACTAAGTTATATTGAATGGAACTGTTTCAGAAAAAGTGTAGCTAGGTTAATCTTTGCTTGCACTTCTAGAGGAACGTGCAATTGTGAGATGCTCTTTTTTGTGCAATATTGCTATGAATGGAATTATTTTATCCTTTGACCAAAACCTATTGCTTACACAAATAGTATGTAGATACTACGTGTAACTTGAGATCCTCCTTGTTGTTGGGTTTTTTTGTTTCTTTCTTCTTTTCCTTTTACAAGTGTGGAGGTTTGTATGATGCTTCTGCAGCTCCATTCAGATGGTAATTCTGTTCTTTGTGACCATAGTGTGTATGTGAACCAATATTATCATGCTTTTACTGCTGTTGAGAGAAGAGACTCATTGTGACACCCCTGTGTGTCAAAATCTTACTCTGAATTTCCATCTCTGTGAAATAAGGCTGCCAGTAGTTACAATTTTGCAGTTATATGGAGATACCATGCCGCTGGGTTTTCAGACTTGGCATTTCACTTTTGAGTCCAACTCAGACCTTGGTTTGTGAAATAATACATTAACAGCTATTAAGTAGTCCAAACTACTTTAAAGTCTTTTCAGCTATAATCATTAATAAGTACCACTTCAGTACTAAATATGGAATTACTCTAATTTATGGCATGTGCATTGTAGTATATTAAAATACCATCATTTACGTATTATTTCAGCTTGTTTGACAAAATATAATTATGTATAAAGCCAGAAGCTACTCAGAAGTGAAATCTGTGATGCATTCTTTTAGAACTGTTACAAACTTGGAGAGTTCAATAAAAATACCCCATTAAAATAAGCCATTGCCAAAGGCTGTATTTTCCTGGCAGGCAATAAAATACCCAAAAGCACGCACAGACTGGTCATATGACAGCATGTGCTTTGTTAGTTATATTGTTAAACCTGTATTTTCTTTTTCTCCCACAGTCACTGGTTTAGCCCTGGGGCTAGGAAGGAACATAGCCAGGTAAGAACTGCTTTGATCAAGAACAGTTTACCTGAGATGTATGAAGAACTTTAACTACCTCTACTCCATAGGTAGTGGGCTAATATTTTAAGAAACTGTAAACAAAGCAGCTATAATTTCATATCTTCTTGCAAGTAAACATATTAACAGCAGTGTGTTTCCAAAATTCTCTTAATTAAAACTCTTTAATTAGTCACTTGATTTCACTTAAGTGTTCTTGAGGTTTTAATGTTCAAATGAAAATTCGGATTTTTATTTTTTTTTTAATAATTTATCAATTGTGGTATCTCCAAACGTTACCTTTCTCAAAATGCTGGAAAGCAAAATATTTTACTCCCAAAATCAAGAAATACAGAACCAGTTACACAAGTGGGGAAGATCTACAGGAAGATTTTCAGTTCCATTTTTCTGCATTTCATTGGTTACAGTGACTGCAGCAGTAAAAAAGGAGCTGTTAAATCTCCATCATGGTGCAGATATAGGTGAAAATACCTTACTAGTTTGTCTGCTCAGCTCCTGTAGCACAGTCCCTGGGAGATCCAAGCCTGGTGATGTGGTTGCAGGAATGTGAAGTCATATTTAATATTTGATTACTAGCACGGCACTTAGTTCTTTAGCTTGTCTTTATACTTGGAGGAATATTTGTCTTTATGGATGGCAATATGGTCTAAACAGAACTTAGTGTCCAAGACTATAAGTTGTGAAAAAAAATCTGATCTCATTTCATGACTGCATAGTTAACTTCAGCTATTCAGTAAAAGTAACTGAGTAGATCATTAATGTGTTAAAATTTAATACAAACCTTCCATTTCTTTAAGTCGGAAAAAATTGATATTACAGTTGATTTCCTTAGATCTGTGCCAGTTTGCTTATACTTTTGCAAATGTAAGTATATTTGAAACATCAAAAGGAAATAAAATCTGAAGGTTCATTTTAGGATGATCCATCATGAATACTTGCAGCTCCAGTAAGTCATAGTTTAAATCTTTCCTGTTCCCTCCCCTTTCTTTTGAACTCAGAGCAAGCAATGCTGCTTACCTAAAACTGCCAGAGTAGATAAAACAGTAGTTTTAGCTGTAAATTGTGACATTCCAGTATGTTACAATAAACTGACTGACTCTTAACCTCTAAGTAGACAGCTTTATGTAATTCGTATATGATGGTCATTATTTTGAAATTAATTTCCTAGTGAAAGAAAAAAAAATAAAATTACTATGAGTTTGAGTAATTTTTTCCTTAATTTTTTTAAAATATTGATCATCTCATGTAACAGGGTTAATAGAAGTTGTACTGTTTACTTCCTTAAAAGATTCTGAGCTGAAAAATAAGGAAATTTCCACAATGAGGAGTACCTTAATGTACATCATATATGCCAGCACTGTTTTTCAGCCTAGAAGATGAGAAATATCTGCTTAGATGGTATAGAATGAATTTATCAATTTTTCTCAGCTAATAGTAAATTTGAGTTAATTTTGTATTTTACTTTTTTTTTCATCTTTCCTAAGAGCTATGTTTTTAGAGCTTATCAGAAGTTAACTGAATTTGTAACTTACAGATTACTAAGGAATTGTGAAGCAAAGCTAATGTCATGAATTATAGTTGTTACTGGTGCATAATGGGTTTGAGCTTTTTTTAAGACAAGAAGAAAAGAAATGAGTGTGATGGTGTAATGCAATTTTGACAACCAATTAAATTCTCACTGAATTTATTTATATAATAAACTATTTTACTGCATCTGAGAATTAGATAGTTGAAATGGCAAGAAGCATTCCCTGTAAAAGAGGGAAGCTGTAGAGAGTTGGGGAAAAATTGTACAGATTTTCAGACTGGTGGCATTTTTTGAGTTCATTTACAACATTAAGGTGTGGTTGAGTCTTAAAGTTGATAATTTCCTAATTTCCACAGGAATTTTAAATGTCTTTACTGTGAATATTAGATCCATTTACTTCTACTTTATTTCTAAACTGTCTTTTATTGTATTTTTTCTTCAATATACAAGACATTTCAAGCAACATTTGTTGGTGTTTTATACTGTCCAGTTTTAATTTCTTGAGTATAGCATTCTGATGGTTGTTTTTTACTTAGTACATCTTGACTCATCTGACAAACATCATAATGCTGGAAATAGACTCTTGAGTGCTGGAGATAATCTGAATGAAACGTCTTACTTGTCTAAAAATAAAAATAAACGAATCTTGTTTCAGAAGCTGAGTCACCATTTCAGTTAAACAAATCCTTCACTACTCCTACTTCCTCACTGTTACAGGAAGCTTTGATACTGTGTTTTTGTTGATTCTCTACCTTGCAAATTACTAAAGCTCCTGGGGCTTAGAAGAGTTTATAACTGCTTAGTTATGAAACAGTTATAACAAGTGCTAACTTGAGTATTTTTTTATAAGTGTCCTCCAACACTTCAAGTTATACAACTTCAAAAATTTAAATTGAAATTGTGAAAATAATAAAGATTTACACATAAGTTCATTGTGAAATTATGGATTGCATAACTTTCTATAATGCTTGGAAATTGCTTTAATTCTTACATTTTCAATTATTTAGGCATTTTAAATTAGTGGATATATATATTTTTACATATTAACAACTATTGCAAAATCCTATTAGTATTCATTTCAAAAGCCGTGGCTGAAAGCTATTGACAGATTACACAAGACAGGAAATAGCTGCATTGTCCAGATAGAAATTCCAAAAAGCAAATAAAGGCCTTGTTTGTGACACTCTTCTGAACATGGTTTTTTTTTTTAACAGCTTCAGCTCTTGCGAGACAATCGCTCAGAGAGGGGACACAAGAAGAACAGCTCTGTAAAAACAGCCAGCAGGTAAGTTAATGTGGTATTTGCCTTCTGTACAGTTAATGAGTTCGTTGATTCCTCAAATCTTTATACAAAAATTATGCTGCTCTTCTGGGCTATTTTCAAAGGTCTGCTAAAGTTTTTTGTGACTTACTTTCAAGAATTTTTTGCATGGCATAATCTTTGCCGTATATATGAGCATTAGACCTTCCTTGATGACTGTGCAGCTGCACTTACCAAACTTAATCTCTTTAGAACATCAGAATTAAATGGATGCCAAAGTAAGGTTTGTGCTTCTGGCATGTAAGTTAAGTGGTGGAAACATATAAAATTATATTATGTATATCTGCAATCAAATAGATAACTCAAATACTATAACACTTAAATTGTTCTTATATTTTGATAATAAACATTTCATTGTGAAGACTTAATAAAACCAAAACTAATTCTATTCTCCATCTTCTTCCCTTCCTGTCAAAAGAAAAAAAAAAATTCAAGGCTGTACATACTGATCTAGGAGTCTGTTTCTAGAGGGTTTTTCTTATGTACAAGTCACCTGTTGAATCTATTCTACCAAATAATTATTTTAATTTTAGCTTTTTTTTTCAAATGAGAAACTACAGAAATGTTTCTCTGGCTGTGCACAACACCTTACACAATTTTTATGTTGTCCTCTAAAGATGGCATTGTCCTCTCAAATTACTTCCTTTGAAAATTGTAATAAATTTATATTAGCATGTAATTCTATGGTACCACTTGAGGCAATTTTCTGTCAGGCAGTTGACTTTTAGTATATATGTGGTCACCCAGAGCAAAGGTTTTAATATTCTTAGGTACTTTTCTTACTTCTGGAAA
>VZTB01005220.1:1987257-2040985 GCA_013397245.1 Thryothorus ludovicianus | reverse complement strand
TTTTTTTTTATTATTATCTTTGTCTGTCAAAACTTTTATATTAAAATTCTGAAAAATTCTGCCTAGATTTTCTGGTAAGTTTACTTGTTAAATGACATTTTCACTCTGAATTTTAGAATGAGTTAACTTTAGATAGAATTTTCACCATAAATGCACTCTTACTGTCAGACAGCTCACACAAAACTGAGTTTTTAAAGTGAGTATAAAGTGAGCAGTAGGAAACAGATTATATTCAGAGTAATTTTAGAATCTTTTTTATGCTGTAGCAAAAGAAAAAAAAGTAAAACAGAGTTTGAGAAATTCAGAATCATTACTTATGTATTTGTTATCCTGACCAGTGAAGCTCTTGGGAACTGATGTTTACCTGCACAAGCAATTAGAATAGAGATTTGTAAAATGGCATTAAAAACCTGAAGTGATCTTCATGCTCTCTTCAGATCCAGTCAACAGTACCTTAATAGACTCTTATCTCAATGAACATGTGGCAGGTTTGTGTAGAAGGTGGCAAATCCAAGACTAAAGATTAGCATTTTCCAAAAAATATCTGTATTGTTCAAGTAAGTAGAGCTTACATAAACTAATATTACAGTGTATTACAGTGTACATAAAGCCACAGTCCAGATTCATCCAAATGAGTCACCTATTTCAAAATAATTATTTGTACCCTTTCAGAAAACCACCATTCTCTTTGTCTACCATAAAAACTTGAAGTGACTTTAAAAAAATCCAAACTACAAAAAAAATCGTATTTTAAATAGGCCCTCTGCTATATTAGAATCTCAAAGCATGCAGTCTTGTTTATAAGTTACATAATAAAAATATATGGACACTTCAAGCTAATTCAGATGAGTAATGGCCTTAAAAAGATGCATACAACAAGTAGTGGCTGTGACCTTATATTGCCTTACTTTTTGTTGCTAAATGCAGTGAGGGAACAGCAGCAATGGACAAGTTTCGGACATTCTATAAAATTACTGTACTTATCCAGAATACTGACTAATCTGGGTTTTTTTGCAAGATGGAATTTCTCTGGGTCTTTTTTGTGTAGTTTTCTGGTGTCTGTATTTTTTGTTTGTTTGCCATTCTGGAGGGGCTTGTTTCTGATTTTCGTACGTGTATTGAGATGTGTACATATACACATTTTTCTATTTTTCTATGCTTGCCTTGACTTTTCTTACCCCTTTTGGATGACTGAGCACAACTCTTGTCTCAGCATGTAGACAGTATGTGAATGCCCTCATTACATTAGATCAGTGAATTGTGGAATAATTTAGTCTGTGAACACAACAGAAAGGTGTGGAGCTCTAAGCATGGCAGTGGTCTGCAGCTGTCTCGTGGTGGAATCATTCTGTCTAGGATGGGCTTTACTGGACTGGGTTTAATGTCTTAGGTTTCTTGTGTCAAAATTATTGGTAGTTATCTAATCCTAAGTCCTAAAGTCCATCTAAGCATGAACTTTTGCTAGTGGCAAGGTAATCAGATTATAGGGAACTCTTGATATGGCTGTTGATGGAACAGTTGTTGAGGAGGGGGACAGTCCTGCCCCACAAAATTTAGAACCAGGATAGATTATATTACACTGATACAGTTCAATATATCTGTCTATTTATGCTAGCTATACAGGTAAGAGTTAATCTGCGAACACATAGTTATCCCATTGATTATTTAAGTTATTAACAGAACTAAAAAATACTCATTTAAAAGCTGCATTTCCTTCCCTGTAGAGCCTTGAAAAAGTTCTCTGTTTATATTACCTCTCTGCATTAGGATGGGATGAATATCCTCCCCAAATCAGCTACACTGCTTAAAGGTGATAGATAATTCTTTCAGCTGGTTGTTTTCACCCCCTATTCTTTTGCCAGTAAAGAAGGATTTTTTTCTGAATTTTTAAATACGCTTTGGGCAAAACCAGCCTGGTTAGCTCCACTCACCTATTTAAATTAAATTGGCTGGTTTTGTACAAACCATATTAAGGCGTGCTCACATGATTTCTTCCTCCAGCAGAGCTGTGGAGATGATAATCTCTAGCAGATGTGTGATAACAAATAGCTTGGGATAGTAATGTCTTCATCTGGCGCAGTTGTTAGCAGACCAAATGTCTGTCTGTAGCCCGAGGCAGTGGGCAAACAATCGCACGTGATTGAGTTATGGGGAGTTAACAAGTTGCTGCTTGGCAGAGCTGATCGTGGGCTCTTTGCCTGCTTCCCTCATGAAGTAAAATACATCTTCTTAAGTCCTTAAGAAATTCCTTAAAATTTTACCAAAAAAATTGACCTAAAGGAGATTCCCCGTGGCTAAGAGATTCCTTTGATCAGCTGTGGGGACAGTGTTGAAGGATACTTTGCTGAACTGCTGTAACATGATTTTGAATCTGTGATTGCATTGTTAAACTATGGGGGGGAGCCTCCACCACACAACTATCTCCCTGTCTGTAAATACATAATGTACTTATCCTCACAATAGCCTCATGAAGAGGGGAATTACTTTGTCCTCATTTGACATAATAATCAGAATACTTAACCAACTTAATATTTTGCCTTTGGTGATACAGTCGATGCTATAAGTAGGTAATTTATGCTGTAATCTGCAAGCAAGAGAATTGCAGGTTGGGAAAACCACGGACTCTGAATAGGTTACTCTCATGTAATTATTTCTTTTACATAGAGGTCTTGTGTCATATTTCTTTTGTAGTGTGCTTTTGTTAAGTACCATGAGTTATTTCATCTACATATTTATTTTTTCCTACTGTATTGTAACTATAATTTGATACATGCCTGAATTGAGAAACTAAAAGGAGAATAGCACCCAAATTTTTACCACTTAGTAATTTTTTGAGGTTGAATCTTGATAGTTCTATATTGGCTTTCCACATGCCAATGTTCAAAAAACATCTACTTTTAATTTCTATGCAATTCAGTCCTGGCTTGAAAGGAGGCTAAGTCATACTCATGAAAGTATTTCATGATTTCAGGGTGGAGTAGAATTTCATGTCAGGTTCCATCTACCTAACTGGGGCTGTGTTAAGAATTTAATGAATGTGTGCCAGTCCTCCAGCGGTCACCTGAGCCGGCCAGAAGTCTTTGAAGTCTTCTCCTGGTGAACAGCACAGACTGAAATTCCCCATGTTTTTTGCAACCCTCACTTTCCCTAATTGTTCTCAGTCCAGTTTAAATTTGTGCCTTCTGCTGTTACAAGGGGATAACCCTCACGTGTTTTCACTTCTTATAACTGTGTTCTCTGTGAATTAATATTTAAAGAAAGCTTGTAAGAGAAAAAATGACACCAAACCTGAGGAGAGCTTCTCAAAAGTGTGTCATTGTTTTGGTTTAAATGGCAACTTTCTCTCTTTCCTGGTTGTAAAGCATAAACCCTCTTTGTGCGTTTGTACAGCACTTGTTCATCTCTATCTGATGATATGGAACACGGTACTTTTTTACACAGATGTGACAAATAACATTACAGCTGCTCTTTATTTGATCTTCTAAAGAGACAAAGATGTGCAAGGATTCTGCCTGCTCCCTCTTTCCCATCATGTCATCTGTTGTTTGGGAAAGAGTCCTAATTTGCAACAGATACAAAACTATTTGTCGAGGTGCAGGTTTGCCAAAAATAAATGAAACCATTAATTACTACATTTTTTGAGCAGCTGTTAATGGATTGGGATAAGAAAACTGTACATTAGACTACTGGTTAATTACAAGAACTGTAATTGTTTAATGTGGCTTTTGCGGAATGAAATTACAATACCAGAGGAGGTGAATTCAGCCAGTATTTGGAAATTATACATGAACACATGCACATACTTACACTGCAGAAAAGCAAAGGAATGCATAGCTGCTTTATTAGGTGATTTGCTTCTGCCATCACATGAACACATATTCTCAACAAAAATGCTTTTAAATAAAGTCATATTTAAACACGCCTTTTAATTCAAGTGTAAAATTATTAAAGGTAGTAAGTTAATGTCTTGTAACCCCAGAGCTAATAATGCAGGAGATTCAGATACAACATTAAAATCCAAATGTGTTTACATCATTAGAAATTAACAACTAAGCAGTTTTATCTCCTCTTCGGAGTGCTATGAAGCAGTAACTGTGCTGTTATGATTGCTGCTTAATAATATTTGCAGTTCCAGATTAAATTATGTGAATGTTTGAGGACACATTGCTTCCCTCCCTTGCTGTCACCCTCAGGGACAACATTATTCCCTCAGTTTGGTATTTTTCTTCTCTGGGAAGGATAAAAGATGGTGCTGTTTTGGGAGAGGGCAATTCCTGATTGAGTTTTCTTTACCGTGGCCTTATTTTTAAGGTGCTGAACAGATTTTCACTTGGGAGAGGAGGACAGGGCGATGACAGTTTAATTGTTGTTTCGAAATGTAGCCAGTGTGTGATGCTTTAATTTTATGGAAATCTCCAAGCCTCAGTAGTGTTCATGGATAGATTTAAAGTATCTATTGAATAAATGCTGATTAGTCACCTAATGTCTTGAAAATATCACCTTTTAACTCACATAATTAGAACTTTTGTAAAAATAGAAATGTTGAATTGTGGTGTGTTTTGCAAATACATTTTTCCATTTGATCTTAGCAGATATTTTCCATCTTTAATGTAAAACTGCAAGCTGAATTTTGGTTTTCTTGCACTAGAATTTAATATGCTTTATAATAAGATACATAAATAACCTTCTAAATGGTACGGAAAATTTTTCATTTAAAAGTGAATTTCAGGAATACATTACACATAAGTATAACATACACAAGAGTTTTTCATATGGGAACTAACAGGAAGTTGTGTTTTCCTGATTTTAAAAACGTGTAAAATAAAAAGAAAAATCAGATAAACTCTAGAAGTTATATACCTCTGAATCCCCCTGATGTACTACTATCTGGATTGACTTTTTCACCTGAATGAACTGATAGCAAATTTCTCACTTTGAAGTAACCAAATTTTTGCACAAATTTGTGCTCTACAGCCCAAACTTTGTCTTATCTTACCTGTTAAAATACTAATGGCTTAAGGATAAAGTTAATTTGTGCTTCAGAGGTCTCCAGACCCTTCCTGCTGTGTAAGGTCTGAGGAGGAACTGTGCACAGGGGCTTGCACTGTCATGCCAAAAACTGTTAAACCTGTGGTTAAGCAGCTCTGCAGGGAAGGAATTTATTTTGAACTCTGGTTTTCCACCACTCGTTTATCCCATCATCTCCCCCACCGCAAGAAATTTGGTTTTGTCTCTGCGTTTCTCCACAAAGGCACGTGAAATTTGGATATTGTAAGGATGGAGATGAATTGCCATGCATGAAGGAAGGGTGGGTTTCCCTCTTTCTGGTTTTATTGCACATTTAATTGTACAATTTTTACATCAGGTTCCTACCAGTCTCAAAAGGATCCCTGAATATCATATGTGTAAATCAGTTTCCCCTGGTGCACATTAACTAAAATTCCAAGGCATAAGCACACTCACTTCTATTTAGACTGTGACTTTGTGTAGTGAGAAAAGGAGTTTAGAAGAAAATTTGGATAGTTTGCTTCAAATTGCATAAAACTTTCATGTCTTGTCTTTCATTTTTGAGCTGTTTCATACTTGGATTTTTAGAGTTGCTTCTTAGTCCTTACCTATTTTAAAATATTTTGAACACAACACTCATGCTTGCAATAATTTAACCTAACTCTATATGACTGTAATCCAGAACTTTAAAACATGTTTTTTTTCAAGCTTTTCTAAAAAATACGCTGAGCTAAAAATTCCATACTGAGCTTATTTAGTGAATATCATTCTTAGTAAACAAATACGTATCCAGAGAAAAAGTAGTGTAGCTGCGTACATTATCAAATCCTTCCATTAAGGTATCTGTTCAGATCCATGTTTACTGCTCAAGTCATAAAGATATTTTCTAAATCACTTCAGAGCTGGATTGAGGCCCATATCTCTCAAATAGCAACAATGTTGTTGCAAGATGAAGAAGAAACCAAAGAATATTTGCTTTAGAATTTGTGAAACAGTGTTGTCCTGTAACAGGATGATGTTCTATTTCTGCAACTGATTTTCAAGCTACATTCCACCCTTGCGTGAATATGAGAATTATTGTTATGTATTTCCTCACAGAAAACAATAATGGAATTTACCCTCAAAAATATTTAGAAATACTCTAAATTAATATGAAATTTATATTCTGAGTTACTCTAAATATTAATTTTCTGTATTGAAAATGTGAAATCATGTCATTTGTCAAAGAAAATTGAAAGTTTTTGCTATTTAATTCTTGATAGACATGTATCTTTTGGGTTTATTCCCTCAGTGTTCCTTGGTGACTTGTTTGTACACCAAGATATTGGTTTGGATTTGCCTTTGTGTAATTCATATACTTTTGATCAATTCCAACTCATGCCCAATTATATTACACTAAATTAACATAATTCAACAGATGTTGATATTTAAATGTTTTCTGGCATTCACATCTTGGACAGCTGTCTTAGAGCTTGGGGAAAAGGCAAACATTTAGAGTTAAATGCTGAACATATGCTTAAATTACTAATTAGAACCAAGAAAAAACAATGCATTATCCTTTCTGAGGGCAGTAGGCCTCTACTACAGAACTATTTTTTTAGGGGGTCTTTTCACAAATAAAATGAATAAGTGACTTGAGTATGGGTGTCAAATCATACATAGAGGTGCAGGTTTTTATTTTCCATCATGTATGCTAAAGTTATGCCAGTGTGATGTTGAGTGTGTCGATTTGTAGCGTTCAGATAAATTTTGGACAACCATTGTGTCTGAATGACAAGAGTGCTGCTAAAGATAACAGGAAGGAGTGTGTTAGGATATAGCATTTATTAAGTGATGAGGTAATCTCATGGGCCAGGGAAAGATTGTATTCTAGTCATAACAGGATTGCACCAGGACCCATACCAATACAGGTGCGTCACTCTTATGCTTTAAGTTATGTTGTGAACAGATTGGCATTGTATGAAAGGAGTTTGATAGACTTGCATGGATTTATCACATCTTTTTGAGATGTAATAAAAAGGAATTAAAGTTACTACGTTCTTCTGGTTAATGTAATGGTTTTCACACTTGTAGAAGTAGGTGAAGCAATCTATTGTATAGATGATGGCATTCTTTAGACAGGTTCAGAGAAAAGCTTTAATATTTGTAAAGGATGAGGAGGAATCAAGCATGGAACTGATTTCACCTGAATGTCATCTGAGAAAAGTGTAAAGAACGCAAAAGAAGGCAGGTGGACATCCCTCTCGTAACTATCCATGGGACACATGCATTACTGCACATCTGGAATGTAGACACCATTCACATTTTGACAAGCTATGTACCACAAAGGAAGGAGAATACCTTTCCTTATAAATTTCCTTAGCCATTGTTTTTCATTTACTTTTCCTCAGAAACAAAAGTGCCTTGCATATGTCAGTGTAATATTATGAAATCATCATGCATCTTTTCCCTGCTTATATTTATGCACATGCCAGAGGCAAAGATTAAGCATTTGTTACACCTAGATAATACAGAATAGTCTTCCCCAATTTACAGCCCCAGTTGCTTAGTACGTGTATTTTGAGTGATACATTTTAATTTAATCCATACTTCTGGAGACTCAATCAAATGTAAATGTAGAATTTTATGTTTATCTTAATTTAATCAGCAATTAGTGTTATGAGACGTTTAGAAAGACATATATAATAGGCTTTTAATGGTGTTTACCTCTAAACTTATCATAAACTGTTCCATTGACTCCGATGCTCTTGAAGCCATTGTCTGCCACTTGTGGTAATCTAGGAATGATCAGTACGAGTTCAAGTTCCTTCAGACTCCCTTATTTTTGCAGCACTAATGGAAGTGTTTCACTGGCCACCAGATACAACAGTGTCTGCATTTTAACCCATGTAAAAACAAGATAGGCTGTACTATGGGTCTATTCTGTGTAAGGAGAATAATTTGTGTGATATTTTTTGTGTAAAAGGTACTTAAATAATGGGAGGTTTGCTCAGAGTATTCTTTGATTTTTTTTTAAAGTGGAGCTGTTCCACACATTCCATTTTTTTAATCATTTTATTAGCTTGTTTCTCTGGGATCCACAATTGAGTTCTGTTTTCTCCATCCTTAACTGCTGCTGTGAACATTGCTTCACACACTCCCTGATCTGTTTCAGTTTTTAAGAAATTGTCCAGTAATTTCAAGCTTAAAATTAAATTGTCCCTACTGCATTCTCTCTACAGTCATATCCATATGAATATCTCTTTTTTAAGACTGAGAACTGACAGTTTCATTTAGACTTCCCCTTCAAAATAACTATCTCAAGTCCCTTCTAAAATACAAACCAGTTAGCTTTTTCCCTTTTGTGATGCCTTGTGAAAGAAGTTTCCTTACAAACTTTCATCAAGCCTCTCCATTAACTGCAGCGTTCAGTGGTGATAAACTTGCAGAGTTCTACAGCCATCTGCAGGAATGCACTGATACTGTGGCAGAACGGGGTGTCACTGTTTACTGTGTTTCTTCCTCAGGTGAGAGATGGTAAAAGCATTATAATGGATAGGCATATATTGATCATTACCAATTCATCTAATTATGGAATAGAAATCAGTCTTCTTGAAAACATTACTTCATCATAATAATGTGCTGTATCAGATTTTCCATGTTAGTGTACAGAAATTTGATAAATACTGTTAAACAAAAAACGCTCCTTCATAACTGTCTTCATTAGTAAATTTTGTTTTGTTTTTTTACACCTGTGACAATAGTGAGTACAGAAGGAAACAATAAACCAGGGAACCAGAGCACATGTTCAGAAGTATGTGTTGTCCTTCAGCCATTTTATTGTGTTGTTCTTTGCAATGACTGATGAACTTTGATATTGGCAAGGATGAAAACCACCAGGGAAAAAGTGAAGAACCCCCTTGGGTCCTCAGTTGCTCAGTTGGTTTTTGCATTTTAAAGCAGCTTAGCTGTAGGTTTCCCCACAGAAGAAGATGCTTATTTGGAGAATGTAACCACGTGGTCTGTGGACTGCAGAGGTCAGGGTAGATAAAGATCTGACACGACCTGTTACAAATGTCTTGGAGAGGTGAATGTGTGTAACTGCTGAAAAGGCATTCATCAAAATATTTGCCTGTGGAGCTATGAAAATTATGGAAAAAGAGATTGTGTTGTGTAGGCACAGATCTAAATGTTTGGAGAGCTTAAAGAGAAAATTCTAGACGTGTTACCACAGTAAGAGCAATTACCTAAATTACCTAGAGAAAAAGAAATGATAAAGAGACTGCCACTGTTTAAGGACAAAATAGCAAAATCAAAGGGAATGTTCCACAAAAATGCGTAGATGCCTGTGAATTGCTCAATTGCTTTGCATGTCATTGCTTCTATAAAAGTGTTTGCTGTATCAAATCTGTGGGGTTTATTTATAGCATTTAATGGCTAAACTTTGTGGGGTTTATTTATTATTTCAATAGCTTTTTTCTGTTATTTTTGTTATTGCTGCCTTCCCAGTCCGTCTTCATTTTTGAGACCCTTATTTGCCGTGTAGAAAGGAGAGTCTAAACACAGCGTGCGAGATGAAAAATGAATAAAAATTGACAGCAGCTTTTCCAGTATTTTATTTAATACGTTGAGGCATGACACAACAACAACAAACAAAAATTCTTGGCATGCTAGTGTAAGTTCACACCAGCCTGGCTTTTGCAGCCCTCTTATTTCCCTCTGCCACAACTTTGCCGCTGCTATGACACTTGCAGGCCTGCTCGGCCGTGGTGCAGCTGATGCCCTGTCCATGCTCATATTTTTCTTATTGACAGTGAGTGTTCTTGCCAAACGCCAGGGACCATAGTCACATCTGTTTGTCTCCCAAGCTTGTCTGAGGCTGCTTAGGAACACTTTTTATCCAGAGGGCAGCTTTAACTAGGCCTAATATTCTGAAAAGCCTCTATTTGTAAATGCATACAATGAGGCGACAAGTTCCTGTTGTCTTTCCTTAAAAATTATTCCATTTGACACTGCTTGCTCCAGTCCCTGTCACCAGCACGTCAAAAGCCAGGTTTTCAGGCAAGGTGGTCTTAACAAGTTTTATTTTTTCCCTAATAAAATGCCTAGCTTCCCTCCAGAGCACTATTTATAAATGATAGCTGGAAGCAAGCTGGGGGTAAGTAGAGAGAAGGCAGGCAAATAGCTTTCTTCCTTTCTGTAATCCACGCTCTTCTGATTTGATGCTAAGAAACATAATGCTGAACCTAGCCTGATTGAGGGTCAGAGTTCTCCCTTCTTTATAATACCCCCATTACAGGCATTTCAAGATGTACTGTGCAGTTTCACAGCTCTGCTTCTTTTTGTCTAACCTACCAGTTCCAGAGCAGTAATAGTTCTTATCTGATCCTCCCTAAATAAATAAATAAATAAATAAATAAATAAATAAATGAGAGCTTTTTGTTCTGCTGTGATTTACAGTGGCAGAGCATATCAAATGTTAGGCCCTGGTGAAGGCAAATGCAACTTTACAATCACAAGTTGGCTAACATTTGATGGTAGTGACCATCAAACTGGGTTTGACAAAGCTTAATTGGTGCCCCAGCATATTGTTATTTATTTGCGGCGTAGGGAATTTTGGACGACAACAAAGAAATACCCACTCTCACCTTGGCTGGTGATGGGGTTGTTGTGATTGGGAAAGGCAAATGATTCATTTATGCTGAAGGAACCAGGCTGCCTTTCAGACGTTCATTGATTTTAAATTAAAAAGTAACTGCTGTGTTCTACATGAAGGGTGACAACAATAACAAAGTAGTCCTTACTTAGTGTTATTTGTTGCAACTGTATTCCCGGTGCCTGGAGGAAAAGTGGGGAGACCCCGGTTCCATAATCTTACAGATCAATAATCTAGATATCTCAATGTAGTGTAACAGATAATCAATTCTGGTGAAATAACTCAAACACTGCTCACTGTTACTGCTGTGGCTCAGGTCTTCAGGTTCAGTTGCCTGACTTTATTAATTTTTATCTTTCATCCTGCCTGTATTCCTGGAAACGTTTTCCTGTTTTCATTCAGAAAACAAGAGTTTCACACTGTAGAACATATAATTTATCACATAACCTATTCTGCATGTTTGATATCAATGTTAAATACTGATCCATTGGTGATCAAACATCTCAAATATCTTTTCTCTATTTACGGTTTCCCCATATTGTATTTAAATAGTCATTCTTTATTAGAAAATCAGTTATGAAAGGGTTACATTTCTTGATTTCTTTCTAAATTCAGAACTGAAAATAATCATCCTGTTAGTTTACTAGTTCAACTGTGTTGAGTTTCTGAATATTAAAATAGGATAAAATTCCATGTTGGAATGGCAAGGAAAATGTGTCTTGAAGGGATTAAAGTGTTGAAATAAGGGTTCACTAGGTGAAACTAGAGTGCACGTCTCTGTGAAACATAAGTTTCTTGGAATATTTTATTATTTAAATACAAGTACTTTGATACTTGTTAATCTACTGTATCTTTTTGAAGAAATATGCAGAGGACTGTACATTGTCATCTTACTCATCAAGGCATTGTTGTCATTCTTTTACATTATTGAGCAGATCTGAGGTCTCTCAACAGTATATGACTATTTGTTATTCATTTAGAAGCAGCCCAGCTTTAAAAAGTTTATAAATGCCATAAATGGTAAGTCATATATCCACACGGAAACCAGATCCCATGAGTGACAGAGTGTTACTATGCTGCAGTGGATTGTCAGATGCAATTTTCAGCTTGTAACTTTATCAAAATTCACTACACTTATGGATAAGAAACACATTTCACAGTAACATTTGTAGATACGCATTAAAATTGTTCAAAATTTCCTGCATTTTTCCCCCCTTCTGTTCTGGTTCTTTAAAAAAAAAAAAAAATCAGCTACATATATTCAATTCTGCAGGCATTGTATATTACTCTAAGGAAAATAATAACTGTAATTGTCCTTTGAAATTCTGTTCCAAAAGTCAACACTGGAAAAGTCCAAATTTACCATTTTCTGTGGTGCTGACTTCTAGTAGCTGGGTTTAATACAATAGTGTTTGCTTGTTTGCAATCCTGTGCATCTCCATCAATTTTCCAATCTCCAGGTGCAAGCTCATAATTGTTCAAGAAGCCTACCAGATACTGTGCTTCTGTGGTGTTCTCACAACTTGCCAGTGAATTAGAAGAGGATAAATTGTTATGCTACAAGTTTATTTCATGCACCTTTGAAGAGTTTACTGTTTCATGTTTTCTCATTCATTCTTCATCTTACCTTAAAAAAAAATTGATAATGTTTTCCATGTAATAAATGCTGCTCTGACAGTCAAGCATTACCAGCCAATTGATAACCTACAAACAGCATTGTGATCTCTTTAGATAATTAATCTTAGCTATTTTCCTGTCAGGAGCAACAGTGTTTTTGTTTTATGTTGAGCTAGAAAGATTGCCAGTTTCGAAAATTAAAAAGCATTCCCTTTATATTTATATTTATTCATTCCAGTAACAATTTATGATGTTGCATTTAGATACTGAGTGCTTGTCAACAAACATAATTATATTTCGATATAAACAAGATTGGTGGCTTGGCTGTGTGGCTTCATCTTGGTTGAGAATGTTTTGATGTAGGTTCAGATTGTACAAGCTGTGTATTTATGTGGCAGTTTTCTTCCTTTGTTAATAGTTTTCTCCTATAATTACTTGCAGGCAAACCAGTGTACATTTAGGATCATTGTGCATGGGAGACATCAAGCGGAGAAGGAAAGCTGCTCCCCTGCCAGGACCCACAGGTAACCAATTTCCCTGGGACAGAGCACAAACCACAAGATGTTAAATCTCTAAACACAAAGCAGTAGGTCAGTGACCTGGGAAAAAGCTTGATAAATTCAACAACTTCCCAAATAACTTCAGATATGTCTTATCCTTATTTATTAATAAAGATTAAGAAATAAATTGGCTCCCTCCATGCTCCTGCAATCATTGCCAATTTCCAGTCCTTTGTAGCACAGCACTTCTTTAAAGACAATAAATCTTTTTTCATATACTGAGACAGTAGAGATTACTGCTTCTGTATCTTTCTTCAAGGAAAGAGACCTGAGACATCTTGTTTTCTTCATATGAATGCTCTGAATACCTTGCACAGTAAAGTTAGGATGTGAATTCTTGGGTAAACAATCGAAAATGTGGTGATAAAGCTGTGAAGCACAGCTTTAAAATTAGTGCTGTAGATTAAACAGGAAGCACTTGCAAGCACATTTCTGAAAGATTTTTACAGATCTTGCGAGGTCACAACTATTGGATGCATTTTGCTGATGTCACAGCTGTGAAATGACTTTTTCAATGCTTAGCAGTTATTTATAGGACTCTCATCAGTTTGTTGTATTAATTATATATGTGCATACTAAAAGGATTAGGTTGTGTGTGTGCTCATGTGAGCCTTTATATATATTTCTAATACAGAAATCTGGATTGCATGTCCTAGTCATACATAAATTGCTGCAGCAACATTTGCAACGTGTAGAATTTTCAAATATATTTCAAATAGATGTCTTTAGAGAAGCCTAATACTTGTATTCTGAATTCTCCCTCCTGAAAAGTCTTTGTTTCGAACCTCAGTGGCAGAAACAGACCAGGAATAATATTAAAAATGTTATAAAAGCACCTTAGTGGCAGCAGTATGAAAAAAAGAGAATCTATGGGTCAGCTTCTAAGACTCTGAACATATGTGAACAGAGAAAGAAAACTACTTAATGGCTGAAGAGAGAATAATGTAATTATTTCTACAAGGTGATTTTCACTTCACAACTTTCAAATACTAGAGGATGTCATTTTGTGCTGAGAGGTTATGAAGTATCATGAAATTAATTTTATTATTCACTTTACCTTGGGCTTTCAGCATTCAGAATTTTATTTTACAAGCTGGCTCCTCTGCGTAACTTTGCAAAGCCAATATTTTGATACTAAGGCAAATATGTGGTCATTCAATGTTATGCGTCCATGAACTCACAGTTTTAGAAATTATTTTGCCCCAAAGTTTGCCTTTATATGAAGAATGACAGACAATAATGGTGGATAAAGTTATCATATGAGGTGCCTTTTAACTAATGTGCCTTCTTTTCTTTTCAAGTTCAAGGTAATCTTTTCAATTTTGTTGTGATCGGGAGGATTGAAAATTTTTTGTTGTGGTCTTAGAAAAGTTGTTTTTCTTCACTTCATCCTTGTGAATTTTTAAGCAAATAAAGCCTTTGGTAAATATCGAATAAGCTTGTACCTATTTATAGGTAATGTATAGCATTCTAGAGATAGTTACAGTTTTCTTAAAGGCTAACCTTCCTACAGCTAAATTGTTGTTTATCCATCACAGGACTTGTTTTTTGTCAGTGTTACATATGATTTTATTTTAAAAAATTGAGTTTTCTTTTAGAATGATTGTACATTTGGAAATTTGGATTAAAATAAGAGATCATGTATTTGATTATTCTTCTTTCAGTATTTCTAGTTAGCTAAGATATGGGGTAGAAAGGCTTGATTTTATGTGGAAGAATTTGTGAACTTCCTTGAAAGCAAACAACAACAGAAGTTGTTTACTTGAACAGAAGTTGGGAATGAAAAAAATATTATCTTAATAATTATATTAATTAGTAATTATGAAAAATTAACAATTAATAATTGTTCATATTTAATATCATAGTCAAACCTGAAAGACTGTCTGTAATTGACTCATTTACTGCAAGTGTTTTCTTTATATGGACTGCAAATAGGTGAAGTTTCGTCTGAGACAATGTGTTGGTAAGAGTATTTTCTAAATTCTCATCTGCATTTGGAAAAAAACACACTGGTAAATTACCCCTTGTAAAAATCTGCACAGTGCTGAAAATGGTCATTTGTGCCTTTAGGTTCAGTGGTACTGATGAGAACGACGGGTGATCCTAGCGAGGTATTGAAACACATTCCCTGGGTTTGAGGCTCACAAGGGTAGCACCTGCTACTTTCAGACACCTTACAAAGCCACAGACTTCTGTAGCAAGCAGTGTGATTGGTTAAACATTTATTAATTGTGACAAGAACACCCAATTTATTTCAGTACTCCAGCTTATTTACTGCTCTTTCACCTTTGTATTTTGTATTGAAAAAGTAAAATGAATATTGATAGAGTTAGATATTGATTTCTAAATTTATAGCCCGTTCTCAGCCTGCAGTCAAAGTCACATACCAATAGGTTTGTGTATATTAGTAACAAAGGATGTAGCTTTACTTGTACAGCACTGAGAATCTACTGAAGCAAGAAAGTTTGAGCAGCACAGAGCATTTTATAGTTTCAAAAATGTCATTTGTAAAGGTGAAGAAAAGATGTGTTGAATAACAGGGAAAAGAAAATGGGAGATAATATAGGCATGGATGGTTAGGAACTGACAGTACTGATACAGGAGCATCATATCCCATCTTTTTTCCTGGGATAAATTTTCTATTTTGTGGATGTTTCATATATCCTGTATGTCTGTTGTTGAACCTACATAGTTAATTAATCAACAAAAAACTGATACTAGTAAAAACTGATTACTTCCCACAATTGAAGTATGAGGTATACATTTTAAATGTTCTTTTGCACGACTTCTTCCATGAAACCAATGTTATTCCAGTGAATCTGTTCCCATGTGAGAACAGGTCATTCTCAGTGACCTTCTGCTCCTCTAACTACCTGAGTGGCAGAGCTATTTCATGTGACACCCTGACATATTTCACTGCAGCAATACAGTGCTCTCAAGTTTGTATGAGGACCTCTTAGACAAACTAATCCATTGTCATGGAAATAGCCCTACCAATACTGGGTCCAGTTTAGTGAAAATAATAATCAAATAGCAACAAGAATTGTTTGAGAAAGAACATTCTTTGCAAGGTAGTGTTACTACTTGATATGCATGCACTGGGAATATTTGCATTTTAATTTCAGTCTTAGATTATCTAGTTTAAGTCTCATACCAAACCAATAGGTGCTACAGAATTTTAGATATCAGACACTGAACATGCATTTATCACTATTCCTTTCTAACTGACTCTTCTGTACAAGATTTTTGATTTTTATCATCTCCTGTTAAATCCCTGAGATATTTTAGATTTTTTTTCCAAATAACAAACCTCTAAGTCTTTAATGTTGGCGAAAAAAATCATCACATTCTATTTCACATCTCATATTTGTATGCCTTGTAAATAGTCTATTTTTTCTATTTCAAAACAATCTTTTTACTCTGGTGTTGCATAGTGTGGTTTGCAGTTTGGAGCAGTGTTAAAAACCTGCAAAAACCAATTATAGGAAGAGAAAGCTATTTTGTATTTTAAATGTAGAAAATGTTCATATAAAATAGATAAATTACTGTGCATGTAATGGGCACTTTAATACTTACCTTTTGCAAAAACAAATTTCAGATGTCATATTCTGTATCTAGTTGGCATGTTGCATGCACATGCTGCACTTCAAGCTGGTCCTGACTGAAATGACCAAGTTAAAAGTCTCCTTTTAAAGAATGTGTTTTAATGAAAAATATGACAGTTTCTTAATTGCAGCAGAAATACTGAGCACTGCTATAATGCCGTCATGACTCACTTTAACAAGGTAATCAAAAGGGTACATGTTTTCATTCCTTTTTAAAAATTGCCAACGGAACAGCTAAGCAAACTATTTTGCTGATGCTTAATATGTCAGTGATTAAAAATCAGACCTGAATATCTGCGGAACCAAAATGATGATTTGAAAAAGATTGTGATTACAGTGTGATAGCAGAGGTGGCTGAGGCTAAGTTTGTAGTGAAGGTCAACTTAGTGCAATAGTTTCAGCAGAAAGGTAAACTTTTGGGTACTTGGATGAACTGACCATAAGTTCCAAGGCTCTAGACAAACTATTATAAGCCTATTTTCTTTTTAACTTGATTCACTGCTTTTCTGTCTACCAAATGTACAACTCTGTAGGCAGAAATCCCTTGCCACAGGGCGATACAACACTGGCGCGTTGTGAATCCTTTCCCTTATTGCATTGCACCCTTAGCCTGCCAAAGCCCTTCCTGGCATGTACTTCATGCCTGCTTGGTTGTTCAGCCCATGGACAATCATTTTTCTTTGATTGGTATCTGCAGCAATTAAATTTTAGAGACTTCTTTCTGTTTCTTTGTTTCTTCTACTGTATTGTCTCACTAAACTAAAAGATTGCAGAGTGCCGTCCAGTATTGATAGCTGCTGTCCCTGCATAGCACAAGGCTTTATGTGTTCAGCTTGAGGTGGCTGATTCAGGCAAGGCATCTTACATATAAGCACCAGAGTTCAGAAAGTTCAGTAAGTAACTTCAGAAGACTTGCAGTTCAGTCAGAACAACCTTATCCTGGAAAATTGTTGATGGATTTCTTCTCTAGAGAGAAGACAATATTCTACAGGCTGTACACACAGCCACTATAAAGTCAAGCAGAAACACTCAGATTGATAGAAGATCACTTTACCTGACTTTTCCAAGTGCTGTTGTCTTCTGAAATGTGGAAGCTTCAAAATTAATTCCCTGAATTACTCTGGGAGTCTTTCCTAATTTAGCTATTTCTGGTTATGGAAAACATTCAAATTGCCTCTACAGGGAGCTGAACTTCATGGTCCTTATGGGTCCCTTCCAGCTTGAGTTGTTCTATGATTCTATGGATTTTTTAGCTTTGCTTTCAAGAACCATAAACCAGCTTACCAGAGAATATAAGAATGAGAGCACCCTAAATATAATGGAAATTCAGGGGAAATAAAGGCTAAACTAGGCATTATTTTCAAGTTTCAAAGGTATGTTTCATTAAACAGTTGTACACTTGAGGACTAGCTTTGAGTGAAACAGAGATGTCAGTAGGGAGACTTATCCTCAAGGGCAGTTATGTGCTCTGCAAGTTCTGCACATTCTCTGCCAGATATCATAATAAAGTGGTTCCCCACAGAGAGGAGCCACCTCCTTTTGATGTGCAGTTTGTTAGAACCATCACCTTCCTCAGATGGGCAAATGGATGTCCTGTAGTTTTCCTAGAACTCAGCCAATAAAAGAAGTCAGTTTTAGGTTGGTAGTTCCAAAGGATTTTTTTTTTAAACACAGATGGTTTGACAGTTTAAATGTGTAGTTTTTCCTCAGTCAGCATAACTTCTTATCCCAGCTCTCCGCAGCAACCTCTTGGTTGCTGGTGACTAGTTTTTCTTTCTCCTGAGGGAATAGGGAGCACTGCTGCAAACAGTCCCTGGTAAAGATTATGCAAAACCCACTTTTCTTGAAGGTTTTTCAGCATATGATTCACTATTTGAATAAGGAAGGAGGTCTGTGCATAAACCTGATAGCTTTATGCAGAAGGTTTTGGCACTTCAGAGTAATAAAAATACCTGTTTACCATGTGAGAAAATAAAATTCATTGATCAGGTTTCCAGCACAGGCAGGATTTCTATCTTTCTGTAAAAGCTTTGCAATTGGTGGAAAAGTTCCTCATGAAATCTGTTGTACATACTCTGGATTTCACAAAGAAAATTTTTGCTTTGGATTTCCACTCGGTTTCATTGCAAGAGTCCAAGTCTTCCTGTAAAAGTGAGGGAATGCTTATCAGATGGAATTGATTTTGCTAAATTTTGGAGGGTTTAAACAGAACTTTGGAATACTCCCCAGTGAGAATCCTTCTTCCAAAATGCTATCCAGTGACAGTGTTTCTGTCATCAAAGACAAGGTGTAAAGCAAAGACCTTCTTTGGACTGAAAAGACAGTCTTGGGTACTCGAGAGATTCCCCCTACAGAGGGATAAGTAATAATCTAAAAATACCAACTCTTCCAACCAATTATATAGCAGCAAATCTGAATGGGCAGGAAGTTTCACTCCACAGACAGTGTAATCCAATAAAGAATGGAAGGAGAAGAGCACCTGCAAATCCAATTCCAGGTGATCTGTGTTCTGGATAACCAGTTGTACCTAAAGTTCAATGTCAGAATGTTCATTGTGTGTGAATTTATGTTTCTATATTCAAGAAAGTTGAAAATAGATTTAAATCTAGAGTCTATGCTTCAAGATAGGGTGTGTTTACCCAGACTACATTTAACACCCCTTGAGATGGGGTAGTAGGAATGAAACTATGGCAGTGCAGACATCAACAAAACTCTGCTGTGGATACAGGATAAATACAGAAGCTTCCAGCACCTGCTGAAGTCATAGCTATGTCCTCTCTGCTATTCTTATCTCTCTGTTGGCTAGAATAAAATTCAATGCAAGCAGACTCACCTGAATATAACAATTCTAAGGTTATTCTTTAGACAGTCTTTGATAGTTCAGTGTGAGGGATATGTAAAAGTCTGGTGAAATAATAGTCTCAAATATTAGCTAAATAATTTTCATAGCATTCTCATAGCTGAGTTGTTTTAGTTTCAGTTTTATGTTTTATATTTTTTTAGTAGATACACAGCCATATGTACTGAATTTTGAAAACCACTGCAGGTACTGAGTTTTAAAATCACCATACAGCTGTTGGCTGTGCTTCTGAAGCTGTGTCTGTGCAATTACCCAAAACAATTTTAAGAACATAAACATTTAGGCAGTCTGGTTCCCATTTTGCTAGTTAAAAAGAGCTGGCATAAAAAGATAGACTACAGCAATGTCTTATTCTGATTACTTTCCTTGTGTATCAGGATCAGTCCCTACTTGCTCTGAGCTCATCTGTCTGGTGAGGAGTCAGAAAATAAAAAGAATAGATGAAATATTAAATGCTTTCAGAAAATGAGGGGGAAAGTGCACCAGCTTTTAAAGAGAATCAGCATGTACCATTTCTGCTTCCATTGGCTGTTTATCCAACATCAATACAACACTTTAGGAGCCAAATTACTAAACAAGCTGCCAATTAGGCTTGCAGTCAGCTGGATAGATTAGTGGCTAAGAGAGGCAGATACAAGATTTTCATCTCTTGAGCCAATTACGCAAGTGAATTACCATCCACAATGCTCCTTGGAAGATTTGAGGTAGAGAGACTGACTCTGCTGTGATAGACATAAGTGAGATCCAGGGTAGGGGGTAAGGGTTAGCAGGCCATGTATTGCAAAAATTACCCAAGCAAAAAGAGATCCTTCTAGGAAAGGATTTAAAGGATTTAAGGCTGCTGGGAGCGATAGAAGAGGAAATAATAGTTGTGGTATGCTCTGCAAAGGCATTGCTGTTCTGCTCACAAGTCTTAATCATACAAAAGAAAGATGAAAGGGCAAGACTATATTTATGTACAGTGTCATTTTCTCAGAACTGTTTAAAACCCCCTTTTCTTAACATCAGAAATAGTTCGGTGCCAGAGATGAAATTACTTCACTATGGCTTCATTTGTTTCTTACAGCTTGGGGGAGTTGAGAGGGGAAGAAAGAAACACAACAAAAAGCCCACACATTTTCTTAAATAAGGGTTATTGAGAGCTTGATCCTAGCTGTATTCTGATTTTATTCAGCCCAATATAAGCCAAACATGCTTGATGTTAGTCTTATCCAGCAGTTGGACCATACAAATAAATATTGTCACAATAATGGTTTATGAGGTCACAGCTCTTTTATTATTCTGTAATAAATGATAACTTCAGTGGTGAGCATTGAATTTGTAGAAGTATTTTGCTGATAAAAATGACTCTGTCAGATCAAAACTGTTCATAGACTCATTTGTTTCCTGCTGACAGTGTTGTACACTGTGTAACATTGTTTCTTAAATATGAAGCAAATTTAAAAGCTGAACTTTTGCAAGCTGCTGTATCCAAAAATGATTAAACAGATGTGGAGCCTGCAGCAGCATTAGACCTCTGATCTGATTTTAGCTTACAGATGGAATTAAATTAATTCACGGCAATCACTGTAAAATCAAGGGTATGGCACTGAATGCTAGTGTACTGTTTAACCAGGACATACCTGTCTCAACAGCTGTTAAGAAAAAAATTACTTACCTTTATTTTTCACTGAAACCTGCATTTAATGCCATCATAAGTATCATACCAAAATTAAACAAATGTGATAAGTTTTTTACTTTTCACTTCCCAGTTTTGTCACTTACTGCTCACAGATTTCATATTCCATGTGTGTAAGGTCATATGCATAAAAAAGGTAGACCTTGAAGTGTGTCTATTCATACACACAAAGATTTGATTTTTCTTTCAAGTGGCAGTATTGCAGAGAGAAGGAACATAAGCTGAGGGTTATTTTACAGTGCTGTCTTTACAAACAAGTTACAGTACTTTAATGTTTGCTTGTCCCTCCTATAAAGGCAGCCACTTCTACATGCAGACTACTCATCTGATAGATCAGGAACCAATTTTTAGGGTTGCTAAAAACATTTTCAGTCTGTACAAAAAAAGGTGTGCTGCACAGGAGGGTCCTACATTAGTGCAGAGACATCATTGTAACTCCTGGAAACCTCATACAGCAATAAAATTAGAAAAATGTATCCCCACTTTTTTTTTTTTTACTTTTTTTTTTTTTTTTTTTAACTTTGCATCTNNNNTTAATCTGCATCGTTATTTTTTGTGGGACAGCACAATGGGTTGGTTTTGCTCTTGCTCCTGGGTGGGTCAAGACTGAACACGTCCCAGAGGTAGCGCAGCCCTTTTCAAGGCCATGTGCTTGGACCATTCTCTCTAACAGGCCCTACTGGCTAGTCCAAGAAGTGCCATAGGCATGAATTAAAAACTGAACTTGAAGATGAATATTGCAAGGACAATTACTGCTTTTAATTAGAAAATAAAAGCCCAAAGCACAGGAATGGGGGTCAGGGGAATAGCACACAGTGTAGCATGATTTTTAAGAGCTCTCTCCTGTCATGCAGTCTATCAGCAATGCAAATGTTGGGGGTTTTTTTCCAACCTGCTGATTGCACATGAAATGGAGGAAGAGGGCAATACCACTATCCATATTCTTTGGATTCGAGTGAAATATGTTGCATTACAGGTAAATTTTTCAAGTGATGGATGAAAAATTGCAGGACTTTTAAAGGCAAACATAGATAGTATGCATATAAAAACTTACTATAATGCAATAGAATGGCCAGGGGATATTAAATATTTTTCACAATTCAAATAAAAGAAATCTGTATTCACCTCATTTATGAGAAGACGTAATTAGTCAATTAGTAATATAGGCAGGATGGGGTGGGGTTTTGGGTTTGATTTATTCTTGCTGCAATGCAAAGTCTCCAAACACATTATCCCTTGGTCAGTGTATTGTGCTTGATTGTTTGCCCAAAAGTGGATTGTGAAACCAAATTTATGGTGGCTTCCCTTTTCTTTCTTTTTTCCGCTTTTTTTTTCTTTAATCTGATGATATACAAGAGTAAAACAGATCTTTTAAGGAGAGTTTGTATTTTAATAGTAGATAGAAAAGTATGTACAGTGTAGGAAAAAATAGTTATCATATACACATTCCAGAATTACTTATATGTCTTTAAAAACAAATTATTCCAATTATCCTGTCATGAAAAAACAACATTGAACTGCTTCAAGGTATCAAAAATAGAAGCACCAGTTTATTAAATAGCATGTCAGGGTGCAGAGTGTTCTTTCATGTATCTTCTTTGTGAAGTGCCTCTGTCTGTCTCAAGAACTGGAATTCATATAGAAAGGTACATCTGTTACAGGAAGAAGTCTGTGGGTTTTCCCCCTGAATAGACTAAAACCAAAAAGCTGTTTATGTTGTCTCAGGCTATGCCTTGCATACTGTTCCAGCAGCATTGCTGCCTCTGCCTAGGCAGCATTATGAATGGTTTCATGTTTCCAGTTTTTAGGTGTCATAAAATACACTCTTGTGCTTGCTCTTTCCTGTTTGGCAGGTCTGTTGGATCTCTCTTCTCCTTGAAGTTTTCCCCTTAATTGTTCCACAAACATTTACTGGAATGATTCTTCATTTCTTACCATTACTTCTTACAAAAAGTGGACCAAAACACACTTCCAGGGTTTTACCTGTGAGGTTTACCAAAACTTCATTGAACAGTATCCTTTTTTCTTTCCCTTTTTTTTTTCTTTTTTTTTTTTTTTTAATTTTTATTTTTGAGCTAGAAAGTATAACTGAGAAGGTCGCAAAGCCTGTGTTGTGTATGTTAGGGACTCATTTGTATGAAAATTGTCTCTGCCTGTGGGGGCCTGAAAAGAAAGGAAGTCTTGGACATTGAATTTTGTGCTGGTCACTTCAAGAAGAACCCTCTCGGGGACTGGAGGCTGCTGACTTAAAAGCCTTTATTTTAAGCCTAGCATTAAGCATAGCTTCAAACCAGTATTAAAGGATGCTTTCCCTCAATGCACTCCTTTTTTTCTTTGACTCAGGAACTGAGAAAGTAGAAAGCTATAGTAGAAAGCTGGCCTTTTATGTAGCCAGTGTTTTACTGAATATGAACAGATCTATAGTAGATAATGCTGGAATACTACAAATTCATCATCACAATCATCATGAGGTTTTTAATGTGCACCTCTCATTTTGAATTTCTGCCTGTGTGTGCAGTTTCCACTGTGGGACCTTGCTTTTTGTGTGTGTGATAAATGAGGCTTTTTAGAAGCTCGTGTCAAATTTTTTTGTGTTTTTATTTAGCAAGCTAATATAATGATAAGCCAGCTGCTTGTCAATGGTAAATTCTTGGCTGAAGATATTATCATCTCCAAAAACTCAAACCCACAGACTTGTACTACAGTATTTTTCAAAAAGTAGCTAGCAGAATAAATGGGTAGAAAATTAAACAGATAGTTTTGTAGCTGGGCGCATTAAGGGTTTATTTATTCTGTTGTTGGGGCAGGAAGGTGTTGAATAATGCTGAAAACAAAATCCAGCTGTCTACATGCAACTGCTTGTGTTCAAAAACTTCAGCCCTTTGTAAAATTGTTTGTGTGGTGGAACTTGATAAATTTTAACAGATTCTTGAACAGAACATGCCTTGTGCAAGATACTTATATTTAGAAGGCTTATCCATGCATTGTCTCCAAACTGGACTGGGAGCTTGCTCAGTGAAGGGGAAAAAACAGCTTTATTGACTTGACTTTGCTATTTTATTTTTTTTTTAATGATGCATTCATGAGAAAAAAAAACCTTTCTTATAAATAGATTAATCTGTCATACTAACAAATATATACTTATACTTGCAATGTTGGTGCTCCTTTCTGTAGTACGTATGCAGCTTTTCTCAAAGATCTCGATGCTGAGGAGAAGCGAATGTAAACAGCACTAAGTAAAATTGATAACACCAAAAGTAACATTGGACATATCAAATCTCACAATGTTCTATAGAAGAGAAACTGAGTAAAGGTATAGCTGAATTTCAGAGTGGTCGATCACCTGTCTGTACTGTTTTTGTAACAGCTATAATTGTTTAATCAGAACTTATTTATTGGGTTTTCTTGAAGGAGATCATTGATAAATATTACTAAGAGCAGAGTGATGGTCATGTTACTATGATGTGTCTCTTCTTAGTAACTGCATAGGATGAGAAATTCATGTGATCTTGGCAATGTACTGATAAACATCTGCAGGTGATTTATATTCTTTGAGGCCAATGTGAAATCCACCATATTGGAATATAATATGACAGTATTTGTCATATGTAAAAATAGAATGAATCTTCAAAAGCATTAAAAATAAAAGCTTAAGACTGTATTATTTAGAATCAGATGCAGTCAAGAGGTCAACATGTGCAAAGACAGCCTGTTCTAGAAACCTGTTAGATGAATTAGGAGAATAAGAAGGTTTAAAGCTTTACGGGAGATTATCCTGCTCTTCTCCACATGGCAGGCAGTGCTGATTAATGCTGTGTATTTCTTTAATCTCAGGGTTTGTAGGTGAAAACACCCAACCAATCCCAGAAAACAACATTGGAAACAGAATGCTTCAGAGTATGGGCTGGACCCCAGGCACGGGCCTCGGACCAGACGGCAAAGGGATAGCAGAGCCCATACGAGCCATCCAGAGACCCAAAGGACTTGGACTTGGATTTAGCTGACAGAGATAAAAATAAAGCTCAAAATTAATTAAAAAAAAAGAGAAAAAAAAAAGAACAAGAAATGAAAAAATGGCAAATATATTATTTGTTGCGATCAGCAAATCCAGTTTTTCTTCTCTCAAAGATGGCTGAAGTCAACAAGCTTCACACAAGGTACAGCCGCAGTGACAGAACCGGCATTCGAGTCTAACTTCATAATGGTGCTAAAATGTACAAAAACTTCTACTTTTTATTTTCTGTGGTCTTAAGGTTTGTATTAAGCATAAAACTCGGTATACTCCCTTTTTTCTTTTTGTAAAAGCTTCCGACACAGCAGGTTTTAGTATATAAGTAAATTTTGTTTTGTAAGTATAATTTCATCTCAAGAGCCTTGATAAGATTTGTTGAGAAAAATGGAACTTTTTACAGCTATTGTGGCTTCCCCCTTTTCAGGCAAAGTTTCCAAACCTGGTGTTTATAGTGTTTAGCAATATTTGAGTATAAGCTGTCATTATGGCCATAATACATACATGTTTCCCTCTGGAAGGTGATATGGTATGTAATTTTGTCTAAGAGCATGAAAAACAGCTTTGTTGTCATAGGAATGCCATTCCAACACCATTTTCTGGCAATGTATTACTGTTTTCCACATTCAAGCTGAAAAGTAATGATTTTATACTTCTTTTTACATTTACAAAATTATCATCCCTCAGCAAATATTTTACAGAGTTAAAGTTTACTCTGACTTTAGCTTTCCCTTCATGTTAATAATCCTCAGTCTTGCCACATTTAAGGATAGTTTGAGCTTTGAAACAGGAAATTGTATTTTAGGGATGACTGTGTTTCAGTGTTTATTCTGGGGTTTGGCACATTTTAAGCAGTGCACTGTTCAACATGGTGTTAACGTTTGGTTTGTGACCATGCTGTTGCCAATGAGCCACAACCTTTAAGGATCATGAACAGAAAAAGGGCAAGAAGAAGCAGGATTAGGATGGAGGAAAGGAAGGAAAAAGATACTTTGATGGCATCTCACAAATCTAAGCTAGCAATTTAAAATCAAGAGGGATCATTAAGTGTTTTAATCAGTATCCTAATGTATCTAATGTCAGCAGAAGCAATTTCATTAAGCACCAACCAATCAAGCTCCTAGGGTACTTATTAGTCTGCAGGATAAAACAAATTCCACTTTAAAATTAAATGATAGGGCTGAAGGAAACTGTTTTTCAGATGGACTAAGGAGAAAATCCTGCCCTGCTCACCACCCATGCCTGTAGTAGCTGGCAGTATTTACCCTCACTGCTGAGGGAATAGGATTTGATTCACCAGTCTTCTTTTCTTCAAGAGGAGGATCTCCCTTCCACAGCTCCCAAGCTGCAGAGAAAAATACTTAGTTCCAGATGCTTGCAGAGATATTTCTTTAGGATAAAAAGAGCACAGCTTTGTTCATGCGACTGTGACATATAGTGATTAATTTTAAGGCGTATTTTTATTACTTTCCTTTTCCTCTCAGCTTCACACATTTTTCCATGAAAATAGTAGCAGGAAGAGGAAACCAGCAGCATTATAGCATTAAATTTGCTGAAAAGAAATGTTCGTACTTCCCAGTGTGATTATTGTCAGTTTGGGGACGTTATTTCACCATACTACCAAACTTCCTCTGAGTTTCAGTAAGACTATTTATTGCTGTTTAAATACTTTATATGATTGTGTGGTTTGACTTTTAAAATTATAAGAAATTTCAAACAAAAGTGGGATTTATACAGCAAAACATATGCTTTTTATTGTAAAGTTTTAGGAGATAGCATAATGTGAGTTTGCCACTTCAACTATCTCTTGCACAACTGAACTTGGTTAAATACATTCCATATCCAAAGAATTTTGAGGCCACGTAGTTGCAAAGGGCCAAGAGCCTGGAATTCCGCAGCTGGCAGAGGTGTCCTCTTGTGTATTATTCCAAATAATGCATTCTGTGGCCTGCACCTGTTCTGTCAGTGCCATGTGCTCCCGAGAGCAAGTGAACTCTGAGAGCCTCTTTGTTTTGTACACTGCAATCAGAAATTCCTTAAAATCATTTTCCACCTGTGAATTGCAAAAGTGAATCTTTTAAGATCCATTTATTGTAGTTCTATCTGCAGAACTGTGAAGGAATACTCAGTCTGTTAAAATTCCACTGTTTCACTTCAGTTCCAACACCTGCATGTCTTGGACTGGAAGTCTGGCACCTATAACACTTCTTTGAAGTATTTCTGTGCAATTTACCGTAGCAGTAGTTTCTCAAGAAGTAAGTGTAAAGCTCCAAAACTACTTGAAAGTGTTTTCTGTTTTTAAAAGGTAAGAGGGAAATAATGGATACGTGTTGAGGGAAAACATCTTTAGCTCATTCAACTCTTTTTTCATGCATTCCTACAGCTGTAGTGAAGCAGCCGTAGTAGACAGTCATAATGGAAAAAAAATATGTAATCAGATTGAAAATCTTACATTTTTTTTGGTTTAAATCAGCCTTTTAGTGAGAATCTATTAGACATTAAGATTAGTTAAACTGGTTTTGATATGTAGATACGCTTTGTTTCCCCCAGGTATTATCAATAGATGCCACAGCTGACAGTACACTTTATCTGTTAGAAGCTGTAGAAACAAAGTGATTTATTAAAATTTTAATGTAATGTTTTGAGATATTTTTTGTGCGGTAAAATTCCCATTCTGATTCACACTGTGGTTCCATTTGCATTTTTCCACATCTCACAAGAGTGGTTTTGAAGATACTCCAGTAGTGTGATTTTGCACAGTTAAAGCTAGTGTTAAAAAACAAAGCAAAAATTCATTACCGTTTTTTTTTTCTTTTTTTTAAGCCACTGCAATGTTATTTCACTTTGAAACAGGTCAAAATACTTGGATTTACTGTTTGTTTTCTTCAGGTCTTTCCTATGTCTAACCTGCAATCATATTATGATATCTGCTATAAAACTGGCACACATTATTTTAATATACATATACAAGTTTTTTCAGATAATAATTCTTTATGCCTGTGACACTGAGGTTTTTTGCCTACATAAATAAATATGGGATCATCTTGTATCTAAAAGTTGTCATCCATCACTTGCCAAATTCTTTCCATTTAAGTATTTGAATCAGTAGCTCAGCTGTTACTGTAGTATTCTTCCTCTGGAGAATGTTTAGTGAGGAGAAGAGACGTTGCCTATAATCAGCACTGCGTTTTGCTACATGTTCCATGGTGTCTCAAAGTTCTGTGAATTGAGCCATTAACTGTTAATAAAAGAAACCCATGAGCAGTATCTTATTTCTAAATAAATATTTGTTGAGGTCAGAGAAGCGTTATCAATGTGCTTGTTTTAACAAGTTTGTCCCTGCACTTGTCTTTCTGCAATTAGGTCAATAACGAGTGTAGAACAGCAGTTAATAGCTAAATAACGTGTATAGAACGCTTTGCTTTGACATCACAAATGCAAGATGAAATAAAATAAATAGACTCAATTCTTCATGGGCTTTGTATGTTCTTTCCTTTAAACTCCCCTTTTCAGAAGTGTTGTTATTGCACAGGTGAGTACAAACCATACTGTTTATAAGAATATAATTAAAATGGCTAATTTTGTGTACCAAGCAGATGCATACTGTGTTAAGCTATTACACTGCCTTTTATGCCTTTTTTTACTGGTACTTCTTTCCCAGGTTATTATTATCCTGCTGAAGAGCTTACACCACAATGTCAGGAAATGCCTCATTTAAGATGTTTGCAGTACTTTTGTTATCATATTCTTCTAAGACTTCTAAATACAAGTTCCCTTCTCTCCTTAGATATGTGTATACTTTGATAACTGTGACAGGGCCTTGCACTTTCTCTTCAAACAGTTCTCCAGAATTGCTCCTCCAAGGAAAACTCACACAACTTTCGTTTTGTTTTCCCTCTCCCCATGCTCCCAGGGCACTTTTCAGTAAAGGCATATCATAAATGGGAATCCCTTCCCTCTTAATCAACTTTCTAATTAGACTTCCATTCCTAGCAGAGTTATCAGGAGCAGTAGGGTAGCTGCAAAGGAGTTGTCACACATTTATTTGCAACTGAGCATAGTAAGTTGTTTTTGCTTCTTTTGATTCTCTTCTGTGCTACAACAAAGCAGATATTGGAGCTATTTTGACCACATTGCTTGCATATGAATATTCAATCATTAAGTAAAAGTCTGAAAATCACTGAGATTATGTAAGCTTGATCTCCCCCACCAAGGAGAACTGTTTTTTTAACACCTGTGAAAAGTGGCTTAAATCAATATGATGTATTCCATCTATAGAAAGTTGTTATTTTGGCCTGCTAATAACATTGCTGTGATGAGTTTAAATATTGAGGAGTTTGACTTCTGAAACTGGAATATAAGTCATTAGCCTCTGAGGGATGTGTGTGTTATTGTAATACATTTACACTGATTAAATATAAATTTCTTATTGGAATATCAATCAGAATATTTCATCATAAATATCATTTCAGTTGTGCCTTGTCTATAGTGTATGTTTTTAAGTGACAATATCCAGTGTTCCTGTCTTGAGGCATAATGTCTTGTATGTGCCAAGGTGATGCCACTCAAGATTTTTTCTCATTTCTGCTACTCTACAGAAGTTGCTTTTCCAGCCCTTTCCTAGGCCAGCTTCCTGAAGGGCCACCTCTTGCCTTCATCACTTGTAAAAGATTTTGACACCGAGAACTTGAGATTTCTTTGTCCTTGGCCAGGCTGTTGTGTTGGTCCCTCTTCTTCCTGTGGCCCCAAGTCAGTGAGAGATTTGTAATACTTTGTGCACGTATCTGCCATTGGCTTCAAAATGTGAAGTACTACTTAAGTCTAAAAATAAGCAGCATGGGAGAATTTGCAGACTGAGGCTGTGACTTTCTTCCTTGTAAAAGACACAGGTCCTCAATTTTCCATGGCATCAGAGTTCCCTCAGATCCCAGCTGCCTGTTTGCAGGATTGTGCTGGCCTGTCTGTCCTTGCAGTACCCATGGAAATACATCCCAGCAGTGCAAATACATCCCAGCATGGAAATACATCCACAGCTGTGCAAAATTTCAAATTCTTATTTCAAAATAAGACACAACAAACCACTCATATACTGTTGTCAGTTCTGTATTTGGAATGTGATTCTGTAGGTGTGATGGGGTCTTTTTTGTCAATTCAAAAAAGATATAACAGGGAAGTAAAGTTGCAGATAATTAAAGGGAACAAAAATCACTTTTGAAGCTGTGATACAGTAAGAAGTTTCAAATTTCTTAAATTTGGGGGCAGATGAGTAAAGGGAAGGCATGCATCAGATATGCACAAAAAGAAAACATAAATGTTCCAAGTAATATTTCCTTTGCAAATAAGGTGTTAATGTTTGGCAAAATACGCTTAATATTTTGACCTACCACTGAAGAATGCTGGAGGTATGTTAAACTTCTCATGCATTTACTACTTTGAATCCTACAAACTTTGTCTGTGAGTCAGCTTATTCTACACCTGCCCACACTCCAACTTCCTCCTTCTTCTCAACTTGCTTTATTGTTGGTGCTGGACCTCAGATTGTTCCCTGCATGTCCATTGCCATGAGTTTTGTTTTCTTTTTTAATGAGGTATGATTTTTTTTAATATATTTCCTTGGAAGTTGCCTATAATGTTTCAACGTAATATCCTACAAGGTAGGTTTGAGTAGTCCAAGGAGTTTCTTTGAAGAATCAGCACAAATGGGTTCTAATTTTTCCTCCCAGAAAATGTTTGTACATTTTTTTATGTCTTTAAAGACCCCTGCTGCTGTTAACCTCTGCTTTCTGCCTTGCACAGACTTGGTTGTTTTCTTACAGAATACTGTGGTGGGGGGCACAAGATTTTTTCTGATTGCATTTGCAAATGTGCAGATTTTCAATTTCGTGCCTTTGGTTTCAGGTCCTGAGAACTGAGTTGGAATTCCATATGTTGCTTTATTTTTTTCTAAGTTACAGGTCGTCTAGATGTTATGCCTATTGTGAAAAAAGTGGAGTGTTTATCTAAAATTTTCTAGATACCAGACTCTCAGTAAATGTGGTGCTGGCCCTCACACTTTCACTAGTATCAAATATGATCTACAACATGAACCATATGTATGTAAAAATAAGATGCAAAAAACTGTTCAGTCAGAATGCCAGTGATAGTCAATATGTTAATTTGGATTAAACTCAAATAGTTCCACTGTCTGGAAGAACAGTTTACAGATTTCTTTTTTATATGCCCTGGTATGCCTTATTACTGAAATAAGAAATTTTGAGAGGGAACTAGTAATGATTTTAAGGGTTTTCCTAATGTGATATATATAATAAGGAACACAATTACCTAGTTGGTTTTGTACTCACTGTAGTATGTAAACTGATTTATTTTTCATCTTCTTTTGTCAGTGAGCATATGAATTACAGTTCTTACTAACTGAATTTAGGCAATTTCTATCCATTGCCCATGAAGATAGGTCAGCTGCTGAACAGTACTCCTTGCTCAGGAATTTTATAGAAGTGAGATCGGGACAGGAATGATGCCACTGGCAAAAGTGTTGGAGTAGAGAAGATCACCTTTCAGCCTCTACATTGTTCCTACCTGCAGTTTTGCCAGTAAGTATTGGCTCTTCCTTAGTAAAGGTTCACAGAGAAATGGTGTCAGGAATCAGACCTGCAACCTGGAGTCTCAGGATTTGATACCTGTTTTACTGTTATTGTGAACATTAGAAGTACTCCTCCCACAGCTGGGTTCCCTCAGACATCCAGGGCTGTGAATGACCAACCCTCAGGGCTCCTGGAGAGCTGCTCGTAGAGGCACTTTGCACTGGGTAGGGTTCCTCGGGTGCTGACTTCCTCTTGGGCTTTCCTTTAATAAAATAAATCTTGAATTTGCAGTATGGTCAGCCAAATCTGTGACTTCAGAGGAAAAGGCTCCTTAGAATCAAGGTATTCTTATATGAGATCTACGTCTATATTCATCAAAAAAGTAAAACTTTTTTTGTCAGATAACACTTATTCAGCACAATCTAGTGCTTTGTGGAATTTTCTAGTAAACTGCAGCCTAGACACAGTGTTTTCCATGGGTTGGTCAGAAATTAAATTACCCCAGTGTTCTGTTCTGGGTTACCAGTCCTTCTCCATGGGCTCAGATACAGTCTCCCTTCTGGAAAATGAAAGAACCTGGAAGCCTTGAGGGTTTGAGGCCCCTGGAACCTTCTGGCTTCAGGACCTGGTCAGAAATTAAACCAAAGTCTCTCCAAACTTGAATGCTCCCCGCCACAGAGCAAAGCACTGGAAAACCTGAAATCACCTAGTGGCTTTTGTAATTCTGGTATGGGTCAGTCATTGGAGGCTGCCCTTACAGCAGTTTCTGTGCTTCCAGCACAGGAGGATGTTTTTGGGAGGCTGGGGAGGTGGGGATGGATGGCCAGGCTTCCTGCTGGGGAGCTGTTGACTGGGCAGGTCTGGAGTCTCCTAGTGCACAGCAAAGAGCACCAGTTCAATGAAGTGTGTTTTGGACAACACATTCTTGCTCCTCAGCTTCTTTTGGAATTTTTGAAATGTCCTGTGAAGAGCAGCATCCAAGGCAGCTTTCACTGCAGATTTAAAGAAGAGTCAGCCCATTTTGTTTTCTGAGAGCATTCTGAAGTAGCAGTAATGTCCTTGTAAATGAATGGTAAGTACAGGTTTGGACTTCTCAGAAGGATCAAATGTGGTGATTGTGGAGTTTGTAACTAATGTTGTGGGATTTTGTTCCAGGCACTGGCTGCCATTTCACCAACTATCTGAGAGGTTCATGCACTTCAGTGCAGGGTTGGTTATAGATGCAGATTTTTAGGCAGTGGTTTGAGAAAGAGATCACTGTAAGATTTAATTGTACTGGCCCATGACAAAAAGGTTACAATGTCATAGCAAGAGAAGTATTCTGTAATCGTATTTATCACCACCCAGGATAGTGGATCTTTGAATATTTTGGCCACAACCACATCCCTTTGCTCTCTTTGGATCTGATTAATCAAAACTTAAAAAAATATTTAAAAAAAGGTTTACTGTGTAGTTGAGAAAATTATTTGCCTGCATGTGTCTACACAAACAATCACACGTGCATGCATGGAGGTGTAGATCTCTGTAAAGAACAATTTCATACATAAAATTATGGAAACAAAGGTTAAATACTGGGCCATTTGGTACGTGGCCACCCCATACACCTCATGAAAGTGTGACAAAACCTCTGGTTCTGCTGAGCCTGCCTAATTGAAAAGGGGTGTGTTGCTTCCATGAAAGTCGATAAATCTGCAGTGTATTGTTTCATATTCTGTCTTTATGTAAACCTAGACAGGTTTTTTAGTTGTCTTCTTCCTAATCAGTAGTAAAGTGTATTTAATAGCTCACTTAAGGTGTCATCCATTACTATGAGTTACTGTTAGAACTAATTAATAGAGCTGAAATTATTTCGTAATGAGAAATTGAAGCATTGCAGTGTTGAAAAAAAATTACCATTCATAGCTAATTAACGTTTAACAATGCAAATAAGCTGATAATTATTTTTCAAGCCATAGAAAAATTCTGTGACATTTTATATACTACCTTTGTGATCTTAATTGTTTCTGAAAAATACCTTTAGAGATAAATAGTCTGAAGAATAAAAGGTACATTCTGAAGTGCACAATGAATGAAAACTCTCCTTTTGTTCGTGTGGGGCTGCATTCAGCAGCTATTTCTCCCTGTAAACACTGATGAAGTGAAGGAAAAATTAGGAGTTCCAAAGTCATGTGGAAGAGGAAATTATGTGGGATCTTGGGGAAAAGTTCCCTGCGACTCCAAGTCAGCTATTCTTCTCTTTGAGTGCAGTTAGATACCATAAATTTGGCCCCAGTGGCCTGAGATCTTTCGGATCCTTCATAAGAGAAGATGGTAAGAAGTGAACACAAAATTCAAAACTGTTTTTTAGGTCATATATGTGTTAAAGAAATGCAGAAACAAAACAGAAATCTGAGTCTGACCTTGTGTGGCATGCGAGATCACAGTTCCCCAGAAACTGAGATGTTGCTTCTTCCCAAATTTCATCACTTAGGATGCTACTTGAAGCAGGAGTTTTCAGAGGAAACATTGAATTGTCAGTGTCCTTTTAGGTGCCCAGCCTGGTGCCGCGGGCATCACCTGCTGATCAGGCAGGAGCCACTGCAGGCACAGCTGAAGTTTTCTTCCCTTCTGTGGCATTTTCTCCCATTTTTCACAGTCAAGGCACCATTAACATTTGTTCTGTGTGGCACAAGTGGTCACTCTTGTCACTGTTAGTTTTGATAAATGAAATATACTCTTACTGTGTCTTGATTTTTTGTCCTAACTTAGTAAAATTTATTGTATTTTAGTATGTCAGTTTAATGCAACAAAAACTTAATTTTTATCACAAGTATTCCTGAAAGTGTTCAGGTTTTGGTGGTGGGTTTTTTTGAGTCAACTGGCAATAAAAATTTATTTAGCAGATAATATATGATCAGCTGGCAAGTGAATTGCAGAAGCTCCTGATTGTGTCCTACTAAACACACACTTTATACACCTGATGTTTGATTTTAGGTGTATCTCAATTTCTCTACAGCAAGATGATATCAACAGCTGCCAAGGGTGTGGTCTACTCATGCCAGTGTTTTTACCTTTTTCTCCATGCATTAGAGTCATCTGCTGCCTTCAAGTTGTCAAATAGAATAAATCTTCCATACACCACTCACACTGCCACAGAAGAGCATTCCTTGACAGTTCTTAAATTCCAGCAGAACACAGGATAGTTTTTGTCAACCTGCTCTTCGATGCTTCTTCTTCCCCCACTGTGAACCTTCTCTCCAGGACTGTCCACCACTGCTTTTTTAATATTGAACTGGTATCAACCCACCTTCCTTAGAAATGGATTTCAATTTTTGTGTTGGTTTAGCCCTCAGATAAGGCCTTGTGGTCATGCCCTGTAAAATCCAGAAATTTCCTGTAATACCAGATGTATGGGTGAAAGCCACCACTTCTGTTTGTGTATTGTCCTTCAAAATTTTCACCTGGAAAGCATCACCCAATTGTGTTTGGTGTTCCTGTGCCAGAGGAAAGAACAGTGAAGGTAATGTTTAATTTTATTAATTTGTTATTTAGTTTAAATTGAAATTTTTAATTGATGAAAGACAAGTTCTGAGTCAAGACTTCCAAAAGTTTAGTGTTGGAAGAATTGAGCCTGTAAGCCAGGTTCATCCTTTGGTTGGCCTGTGAATCATGTAACCTCTTAAAATGGGAGAAATGTTTGTAGGCCAACAGCAGGTTACTGTACCAAGGTTTTCCTGCCATCAGAAATGTTTGGAACAGCACTTGATGATGTTTTTATAATTCTGAATGCTGATTTAATAATTAAAATGCTAAACTCATTCTATATGTAAACCTGTCTTTGGTCTGTATTTTATACAAGTTCACTTTAGGTGTTTAATTGCCGGTGTGGTTGAAGGGTGTAACTGTAAGGATTGTGTTGCCAACTTTGATTCCTGTTATTACGATGTCCTTCCTGGGTAGTTTCCATACCCATTGAGTCATCCCAAGTCCTGCTTTTTGTTCCCTCCAGGACCAAGCACAGGCTTGTTGGCCACCTCTGATAATAATTTTCCATGCCTGTCTCAGAGCAATTAATGATAGTTTGAGCACCTCTTGGTGTAAAATTTGTGGGTACTTCACAATTAGACATTTTTTCATATTTGAATAGATATTTGAGACATGTAGCACGAGAAGTAATGCTTTCAGCAGTTTTGCTCTCATCGGTGTCCTGTTGTGTTTATCATCTTGCAGCCATGGTGTCTGAAACCCTTCCCCGTGTGTTACAGAGCAGTGAAGCAGTTTGGAGAGGAAGGCTTTCGGGGCGGTTTGTGGCTCAAGTGCACAAATCTTTGCGACTTGCCCCTCTCTTGCAGCCAGAGGGTATCAAATACCTTAAGATGTGGGCTTAATTGCACGACTCAGAGTGCCCACCACAGAGCGTGGAGGCTTCCAAACGCTCCAGTTTCTGAAGACCTGGATGAAAAAGGCGGGGGAAGGCTGAGAAGCCTTTCTGGTGGCGGCTCTCGTGCCGCTGGTGTTTCTCCATCGCGCCCGTTAACAGCTACGCCAGAGAAACAAGCAGCAGATTTTTTTTCCACTCCGTGAGTAATTGTCTGCACAGCAGTGACAGATGTGCAATATAGCAGCTTCTTCAGGAAAAAATTAACAGTTTGTCCAGCATGTCAGCGCGCTCTTTTTAGTGCTTCAGAGGTCCTGGCCCCATTATGGATGATTTAGAAATTGAGGCAAGCTAAGACCAGCTGCCTGGGTTGAAAGCCTTAGTTAGTAGCCCTCATCTGCATTCCAGTATTCACTTACATCTAGAAATTGGTAGGGCCCCTCTGGCCACAAGATGAGTATGGGCTGACAATGCCTTGATTTGTTGAGAGAGAGAATAAATGGGTTTTTCAGAAGATGAGGAAATATCACCATTACTGGCCAATTTACAGCATTTTATCTGTTCTTCAAACATGTCACTTTTGTTATTGTTGCATGGTAATTACATAGTGAAACGGAAAGAAAACAAATTCTGGTTACATATTCAGATGGATTGCAAAATCATATAATCCTGATAAATGCCCATTTATGATACACACGGATGAAAGGTTCATTTTAATTTTGAATAGCTAGCACAGCCATAAATAGGATATAGGATTAGATCCCACAGAATCTGATTACCTAAAAGCAAATAGTATTTTTCTTCACTTTTTTCATAACCAGGAAATTCAGTGTGTGCAGGGTATTTAAATAAACAGGTTTTCCACTAAAATATATGAAGTATATAGCTCAATAATTTCTATATTTTAAATATAATAATTTAGGGCTATTCAGCTAAGTATTTTCTGAAGTACTTGTTTGTAAAAAGACATCAACCCGCCAATACTGCTGAGAAAGATACCTCACAACTGTACCCTGTTGCAAGCTGTACATTTATGACAAATAGAAGCAGCTTTGCTTCTCAGGTATCTAGTGCAACAAAAGATGGTCAGTATTGGACATTTTTAGGGAGTGGCAGTTCTTAAACCTTCATAATAGTTTTAAACAAAGTTTCTAGACAAATCATGAATTTTAAAAAGCAAGTTTTGACAAAACACCAGGCAGCTGCAGTTTTGGCAGTAGCTTTTACACTTGAAATAAAATACAGGAAGCTCCGTTTTCCCCAGTGGAAAGGCCCAAGGAAAGGTGTGGTGTGAAAATAGACACAAAGATTAGCAGAAACCTGTGCAATTGATTCCTGATCCTTTAAGAAAAAAATCTGCTTTGTAAAGATATCTGCTTCATAGATGATTGGTGTCCAAATTATCTTCATGATATGAGACTTTGTTTTCTCACTTTTAGGGAGGGAAAAGAGCAGGGATGCTCTCTTCAAGAGCAGGGATGGCAGGTAAGTTCTTATCAAACCCCCTGCCCTTGAAAGACGTCTCTGTTCCTGAAGGAGCATCCTGACAGGCATGGCACAGGCTGCCTGAAGCACCTGAAGTGACCTTCCTTGCAGGAATGGCTTGCAAGTGCTTCCAAGAGAAGAAAGATGTGAAAGCTTCAGGTTTGGACATGTGAAAGTATGGTGCCATGTGGTGCCAGGCCAATCTTCATGTTTGAGGTTATGTTCTGCAGCAGAGAGTTAATGAAGATGGTTAATCAAAAGGAATGTAATAAGGCCCCTACTAAATGTTTACATGTAACAAAGTCTGGCCAGATTTTTTTTTCAGTTCTTTTATTCAAATACATCAGAAGTGTAAGTAGGTACCGGCAGTCTGAGGAAACAGACCTCAATTGGATCTGGTCTCATATGATTAAATTTTATCTTCCTGAACATATAATCATTTAAAGGTTTATAGTTTGGGATCAGTTGTTGCAGTTCATTTTATGACTGGAATAAGCCTGATGTTATCACAGGTAAATATGACTTTAATGACTGGTATTGTTGTCTTCCTCAACCTCACGCTGTATTTGTAATAACTTATCTTTTCTCTTCCTTTCTCTTGGGAAGTCCTTAATCTATATATAGCAATTGGCAAGGCTGGTATCAAAGCAAGATTTCAAAAAAGCAACTTTACTGTGGGTCAGACTTTCTGGTAGTGGGTGAGGGAATATATAAAAAGCCAGAATAGTTAGTAATCACCTCTAAAAAGACCATCGTTTTTTCCATAAGCAAAAATATGAAGAAATCCATCTTTATTATTTTTATAATTTTGAATTTTGTAGTGTGCCTGAACCTTCCATAATATGCAGCCATCTGGAACAATTGCTTCCAAATACAGCCTTACATTTGATTGTAGTGTCTGGAACTTCAGCCTGTAGGAATATGCTGCTAAAGGCATCTTCCTTTACTGTCTGATGTGCAACAAATGTAGGATGTTGCAGTTTATTCAAACACTCTGGATTTTTTAATATCTTAGATATATTCATAGTAGGTAGGATTGTGATGCAGTACTTCAAGAAGGCAAGGAGAAAGACGTATTCCAATAAAGCACTTTAAGAATGTCAATGTACTTCATATATAATTGAGATGAAGTGCAGTTATCTCAAGGATACTTCAAACCACTTGTTGATTAAAAAAAAAAAAAAAAGGCTCTTTTACTGGGAACTGGTGTAAGGTCACTAAAATGAGATTCAGCAGCAGGATTTAAAACTATAGTATCTTCATGTTAGTAATACAATAGGCAGTAGTCAGCTTTCCAACCTCTGCCAGGACCTGCAGAGAGAGGTCTGGAGCAGGCAGGAGGAAATACAAAGCTGGTACAGTCCCCAAAGCTGGGAAACATTGATTCTGCTGCTGCTCCTCAACCTCTGCAGAACAGGGATGCTGCTGTGCCCTCCAGCCCTTCTCCTGCAGCAGCATGCTTGGAGCAGGTTGGGAATACGTCTGGATGTACAGGCAAAAGGCACTTGTCTGCAGAGTAGTTTCTCTCTATATAATGCCCAAGGAGTAGCCAGGCTCACAGCATATAAGGATTTGCATTCCTGTTCTCAAAGCAACCACATTTTTGCATGGGTATCGTTATGTTTAAGGGACTGTTCTTGAGATTTAGTTAGAGGTGACACCAGGCTTTCCCTGGCACCTCAGCAAAGGCATTTAGTCTCTCTTTGATACTATTCTTCCAGAGAAAACCCAGATTATTCCTCTGTGTGATTTGTCTATACTTATCATTTGTGTCTCATTTTGTGTGACAGCTTCAAGGTGTAACCTTAATCCAGCCCAAATACAAAAGTAGCCCATGGGTTTAGGTCAATCCTTATTTCCATTCTCCCCTTAGTATTTTCCTTTATATATGTCAGCATCAAGATGCTTAGGAGATGTATCTTTGCAAAAGTCAAGAGCATGGCAATCTAAAGGAACTGGCTACACTGTTCATAGCAGCCAGGTAAGGGGTTAATGGCTACTCCTGAACTCACAGCTTGTTTTGTTTGGAACTAGTGTCTTCAACCTGCCAATTACTCTTCATTTCCTCTGATATTTCACTTACGCAGTCAATAGGGCAGTTTTTAAGGCAAAGCTATTTTCAGAAATTATGTGATTAATCCAGTGTAATATATAAAAATATCCATGTGAAATACAAAACAGACCAAAGAAATAGAAGTGCTGTTAAAATAAAGTAGATCACTGTGCTGCCTGGTTCCCAAGTCCTCGTGCCTTGTACCAAGACCCAGACCCTTAAAAAGTACTGTCATCAGCTTTGGACAAAGACAGCTATTTCCTCCCAAGGCATGGACTTCACATCCATAGCCAGGTTTGGTTTGGTTGCCCCAAATGCTGCTCTTGTTCCTTATGTGAAATGTTTTGGTTAACAGTGTGACCTGCTATTGAGTATGAGACCTAATACCCTTCAGCCAGGGAAGGAAAGATAAAATAAACTTTCAGAAGTCCCAGAACTTGCCAGGTGATCTCACTGGTGTGCCTTAGAGACAAAATAACAAACAACACTTCTGGGGTCTGTGTGCCCTCGTGGAGCTGCTGCAGTTGCAGATTTTTATCTCCCTGCTGTGCATCTGGGGGGGATGTCCTCACTCTGCTCCTGGCAGAGCTCTGTGAGGCTCCTGTGGCAGAGGGAAAGAGGGTGCTGGTGGTGGAGGGCTCCTGTCAGCCTACCCACCACGTGGGTGAGCACTCACTGATGGAGACAGGATGGAGATAGCTCAGCAGCATCACGTACTATTTAAAGAATAGATGCTGCAGGCTCACATTTAAGGGACCTGGTGGCTGGAAAAACACGGTTCTCTTTCCATAACAGCAGTCATCACTGCTGGTGACAGATCACAAAACTGAGTATAAGCAGCAGCTATTTTTCATAGTGTCCTCTGCCATTCCCTCCTGTAAATAGCAGGGCCTTGTATGTTAATGTTTCCATTGTTTTAATATTCTTGTTTTCCTCATTCATATTCGAAGGTATTATTGTTAGTGCCAACTCACTTGATTTATTATTTAGAGCAAGCATTTGTTCAAAAAGTCAGCACTGGATATTAAATGATGATTGCTTGCAATGAATTTCTTCTTAACATCTGCAAAGACAATTTTGCCTTTTCTTCTTCCACTTAACTCTAAATGAGAGATCTTAAGCATAGTTAAATAGGATTCGTAATATCATGCTGACTGAAAATCATCTTGAAATGGGGACTATGAAGGCAAAAAGTTATCCGCATATAAAGTCCTCTTCCCTCTGAATTTTAAAATGAGAGGGAAGGGCAGTGTTTGCTCTGGTTGTACATTGCTATTCCTGGTAATGGAGGTAGAGAAGAGAGAGGAAACTCCAGGGCCAAAGCCACAGGTTTATTGGAGATGCAGGTGAGAACCTCTGGCATCCTGTCCCTTCCCTGGGTCTCAGGCTGTTCTATATAATGCTTTAGTGTGTGATTAGCAATTGGAAAAACAATCAGTGAAATAATGCAAGTATTTTTTATCCTCTTAACTTACAGGCTACCTAAAAATACAACAAAAGCCCAGTGGATCCAGTAAAAATTTTCCACTGATTTCTGTAAATGTTGTATCAGGTTAATATGAAATCAAAAATTCTGATTTTTTTGGCCCAGAGAGTAACATCTCAGTAACTTTTTCATTAGCATCAGCATCATGGTAAAAAAAGTTATATAATGCCTCCATATTAATTATCCTTTTTACAAAGCTTCTTTAAAAATTCTTGTGCAAGCCCAGCTGCTGAAGGCACTTCATTTCATTGCCCTTGAGAAAAAAACATGAAAGTAGCTGTAAATAAAGGTGCAGTTTAGATGTTCCCTGCTACTAGCCAGGTTAAAAAGCTGGACAAAATGAGAAAAAAGGTAATTAAATTACAGATTTAATTAAAGATTACCATTGAGGAGGCTGGTAAAACAAGCAAGTATATCTTTTATAAATGTCCCAACATGAAGTGTATGAAGAGACTCAACATTTTAGCAATGCTTTTGGGATTTATTTTTTTTTAAATACAGCTGTTTTTCCACTAGGGGGAAAATACTAGTGGATAGCAACTGAGTGCATTCATGTCTTACTTTTCCATAGGGGTAAATTAAAAAAGCAGCTTTGGTTTAAAATAGTTGGCTCCTTTAAAACATACAGCCCCAATAAAACACTGAAGCAGAAAATAGTTTCTGGCATAGGATGCAGCATTGTATTTCTGAATATATTATTATGAAGCTAATTGTCACAGAATTATGTTTGAATTTTATGACACATCCTCACAACAGTGACATGAACTGCAGAGCAGGCATTTCTTTCATAAATATTTTGCCCCCTTTCCCTTTAGACTGTGACAAACAGTAAAAATTACTCCAGCTACAGCACACTTGAAAGCCACAAACAGATTGTGCTCTCACTTTAAACCCTGTAGTTTGAGTACCTGGTCCTTCTGCTAAAACTTACACATCTGCTAGAGAAGGGGGAAACATCATCATACAAATTGATTTGTTACCTGGTAATTAATTATAAGGGAATCAAGAAGGGCACAATAATAGTATATTAGCTAAATTTTTTCTCATTTTATTTATAAGATGGAGTTGTTTTCTTAAGTACCAGCATGTTTGATAGTGCAATGTGACCTAAAGTTTCTTTCAGCATTCATTAGATATGATTTTCTTACCAAGAGGAGAATTCAGACTTAAACCTGCCACCTATATCTTTTTTTTCTGAACCATTATGTATTCCACGTAGGCCACACAGGATGCAAAATATTATTCTGCAAACAAATTATTCTGTTGCATTGGCTTTTTTTTACATGTCTCTTCATACTCCAGTCTGCCTTATTTTCTAAAGGCCCTATTATGGGTTTTGAAGAAGATAAATTGATAACTAATGTATTTTAGAAGTCTCCATGATTACTTTGGAATGGGTAATTTTCAAGACTATATGTAAATGTGTATGTGAATATAATTCTTCTTATCCTGATTTCTAGAGAATTTTTTCAATGGTGATGGGCTCTCTTTTGGAGAGACAGTAACAAGCCTGTGTTTAAATCTCAGTGACTTCAGCTAAAATGTGTGCCCATTAATGTTGTCCCAAGCAGGAATACTCACCTGACCTAGGACCATGTGGAAAAGATGCTTTAGAAGATAGAGGCACAAATGAACAAATGCTTGCTCTAAATAATAAAACCCTGCATCCTTGGGACCTGGATGTGAACCCTTGGCCCAAGGTAAGGCATCGGAGCATGCCGTGGTGGCAAGTGCAGCTGGCTGACACTGAAACCAGCAGTGCAATTTTCTGCCCAGGGTAGGGCAGTGCTGGGAAGGGCTGGGCAAGGCTGCCAGCCTGGAATGGGAGCAAAACATGGGGCTTGGAGAGACCTCCTGGCTGTGACCTGGGACCAGGATGCACAGTGACGCTGCTGGAGAGCCTCTCTCAGGGAACAGGAACAGGAGCAAGGCCATGATGATTATTGATCCAGAGGGCTATAATGCCTCTTTCTGAGCCAGCAGAGATCTGATGTGTAGATCTCGAATTGGAGACCCTTAAATAACCTCTGTGAATCACCTGACAGACAAAAACTGCCTCCAAAGTGATGCTGCAGTTGGTGGTATAAATTCAGTTCTCAGATAGCTGAGTATCACNCAAATGCTTGCTCTAAATAATAAAACCCTGCATCCTTGGGACCTGGATGTGAACCCTTGGCCCAAGGTAAGGCATCGGAGCATGCCGTGGTGGCAAGTGCAGCTGGCTGACACTGAAACCAGCAGTGCAATTTTCTGCCCAGGGTAGGGCAGTGCTGGGAAGGGCTGGGCAAGGCTGCCAGCCTGGAATGGGAGCAAAACATGGGGCTTGGAGAGACCTCCTGGCTGTGACCTGGGACCAGGATGCACAGTGACGCTGCTGGAGAGCCTCTCTCAGGGAGGGAACAGGAGCACAAGGCCATGATGATTATTGATCCAGAGGGCTATAATGCCTCTTTCTGAGCCAGCAGAGATCTGATGTGTAGATCTCGAATTGGAGACCCTTAAATAACCTCTGTGAATCACCTGACAGACAAAAACTGCCTCCAAAGTGATGCTGTAGTTGGTGGTATAAATTCACAGTTCTCAGCTGAGCATCATCTCAGAGACTGCCTTGCACACAACACCCAAGAGCTGAAAACATTAGTGTTAGGGCTAGGATTTGTGATTTCCTTAGTTCATATCACTGTCATCACACTTTTTAAACCTCTATTTTTATATGGTCAACCAACAGCTACCAAATTAAAGAACTGAAACCAACTGGAGACTTCTTGTCACAGGAAAAAGAAAAGCTTCAATAACCAGTAAGCCCTTTACCTGTGTTCTGTAATTTAGAGTTGTTGTGTACACAAGCTACTTTTTTCTTCTTTGTTTTTCACTTTTTTTTTCCTTTTTGGTTTTTTGGTCTGTTTTTCGCCCTGTAGGTCTTCTGGATTGCATTTTGCATATGAAATTTCAGCCTAGAGCTAATTGTTACTGTTGATGAATTATCAACTGCTTTAAAATAGGTTATAAAGAAATTCTGGTACGTTCTTCAGTACAATAGTATGATCTTGCTCCCCTGGCACCATAATAAGCCATATTTTTCTCCTTAAATAAGTTCTGTTAAGTCATTCACAGTTTTGAAATCCTCATGCATTTCTTTCATGTTTCCCCTGTGGAGTTATCCTTGTGGTTTTGAAAAGGATAGTCTCAAGTCTGAGCCTGTACTTCCAAGTCCTGCTCTCTGTTGCCTTAGGAGTACACAAAGGTTTAGATTGCATCTTTTCAATGCATTATGGCACTGCAGCCTAAAGCCAATGCTTGTTTTTTAACTGGCAACCTGCCTGCACGAATGGAGGAAGCAGATTGCCTCTTTGCTGAACACTTAGACAAGGTACTGATTTAACAACAGTGGACAAGCAGCTGGGAGCTGGGCTGTCAGCCTGTCACACACTGACAAATCTGTTGTTCATATTCAGGCAGGATGTTCCAGTTAGATTGCCATCAGTATCATCCATCTACCACGGGCGTGCGAGGCGCACCGGCATCTCCCGCGTGCCCACAGACCAAATGCTGGTGATTCAGCTTGCAGGGGGAACCTCAAGAAAACAGCTAATTATCCCTTTTTGTTCTCTTTTTTTCTTTTTTTTTCTCTCTTTTTTTTTTTTTTTCCCTTGCAGTGATCTCCTGCAATAAGACCAGGAAGGCAGCAGATTCAATTTTTTCCTCTCTCTTTGTTCCCTCATTTGGTATGCTGGAATTATGTGTGCAAATTGTTGGTTGCTCCAATTTCATGTCTCAGGCATGAAAGGAAACCTCTGAATGGAGCCTTCCCACTCTTGACAAAGCCATGAAAGCTTTTTCAAAAGCCAGTTCAATAAAATGCAGTCTAACTAAACCAGAAATAATAAAACCAAAAATGGTGATTAATAAAGATACACTGAAATTACATTGTTCTGGCTTCCAGACTAATATTTAACATATTTTCATACAGCTGCTAGATTTGTAACACTAAAATAATACAAACTCCAGAACTGTTTCATTCTCACAGTCAGGCTTAGTCTGTGGGTGAACTCTGGGCTAAAACCTCTCTGTTTTCTATCTCTAAATTCACATTAATCAGTTGAAGTTAATCTCTATTGGCTTTGTGTGTAAGAGTGGGTGTGGGGAGGGGGTGTTTATCAAAGCTGTAGAACATGTGCTGTGATAATTTTATCACAGACCTATACTTGCCTTTTTCTTTTTTAATTTGGAAAAGCTGCTTTTAAATATGCTGATTATACATTCAACAGATTATAGTTTTATATTATCTGTCCTTATGTCTGAGTTACCCAATTTGTGGCCCTGCGTGCCCTTCTCCTGTTCCAGCTCCAGATCTTTAATCCCAGAGCCCACAAAAAAGAGCTCCTGAATTTAGCTAGGGGGGAAAAACTGCTGCATCTGTATAGTTCCATCTGAATTCGCCATCTGATTTTGCTGCTGCCTGTTCATCACCTCTGAGTGATAGAAATAACCCACAGCTTTCTCAAGGAGGTGACAGAGGAAGGACTCCAGTTAACTTGCTACTTTTTCTCACAGTAGTATAGACAATTTTACATTTTTAGACCAGCACTGGTGGAATTTAAAAGAGTAATGGCTCTGAAAAGTGGTTAGTTGAATTTTTAGTATTAATCTATGACTCTTTACATATTACCTCAGTATTGTAAAAATCAGAATGTGGCATACAATTAGGTAGTGTGTAATTTAATCAGCTAAGATCTCCAAGCGTTCTTCCCAGCCTCTTCAATATAATACCTTTGCTAGTCAAGAAAGCCATTCACCTTCACTGTATTTTTCACAGTAAGGTTCAAGATCTTCTGGGAAACACCAAATCTGTGAAGATTACTTGTGACCTGTCTAAAAGGGAAAGAATCTTGAAATTTTTTGCCACTTTTGTTTTGTTTGTTAAGTATGTCTGTCAACAAGAAAAGTTGTACGTAGAAAATCATATAGTACAGATTGCAGTAAATTTTCACACAATGCTCAGAACAATATAAAAAATCAGTAAAAACATGCATAAAGAAGGCAGGTGGACAATACTCTGTACTTCTTACATGGTATGCTGTTGATTCTTCATTCTTAGAATTAGTTAATTTTATGCAATTTTTTTTCCCTCCCTAAAAGAATCTCAGTTATTATTCCACACATAAAAATATAAAATCTGAAATGTCTTTAAATTGTTCTTTATATATATATATACACAAGTTGTGTTTCCAAATATGAACATTGGAAAGAATTTCCAGGTGAAGATGCTTTTAAATTCATTAAATTTGGTCTTGCTTTTAATCATATTGAGATGAATGAACTACATAGCAGATTTCCCAAATGGTGAGCTACAGCATTTTTTAACTTGTTGAAGTCTACTGCTTGGTTTTCTGAAACAGCCCTTACAGGTTCATCAGGCAGTAAACAGGCAGAGAAAGCAAAAGTATTTCTAGATTCTTGTTTAAAAAAAAATAAAATCGGAGGGAATCAAGATGCTTTTGTGGTGGAACATGAATAAAAAGCACTCTTTAAAGTCTTTTGTACATGGCCACGTGTCAAAACAAAGCTCCTTCTTTTCATACACAAAGGTAACAATATCAGTTCCTTATGTTTATAAAATCTCTTTGCTCAGAAACCTCTGTGATTTTTGATTGACAGAAAGATTACCTAATAAACCTTCACCACAAATTAATTAATCACTGTGAATACAACACTAAATTGGCAAGTATAAAAAAGCAAATGAGATGGGTGTTAAAGACCGATTTCAAATGACCTTAGTTAAAAACCAAGTACAGAGTGTTGAAAGCATCAATAATACTGCACTGCTGCTAAACTTCCCTCTTTACCAGAGCTGCCTGCTTACAGGAGGCATGGCAGGGTGAGGTTTTGAGTTGCACCATCCACGAGTGCACAAACCAGACACATTTTGGTCAGTGGGACCACGGTAAGAATGGGTGTCACCTCTGCTGGAAGGACATGGGCACGATCGGGATCTGGTTTCCAGCTCTTCTGTACACCACTTGCAATTATTATTTGCAAATGTTTTCCTCAAAGAAAATCCATTGTTATAGTAGTCACCCTGATGTAGAAATGTCACTGCATCCTTGAGCCAAGGTTTAATTTTACTGCTCGAGGGTGGCACATTGGCAATGGAGCAAGGGGGGTTCCTCTGGTCACAGTGGCTCCTGCAAGCTGTGAGAATGCATCTTCCCCGTGCACAAGTTTAACAAAGATAAAGTCACCACAAAGTGATATTGCTGACAAGTTTATCTAAGTCTGAGGCTTAGGTCAATATAAGATCTTAGTTCTCTGCTTTCTTTTTCCTTTTCTGATGATTGAATACCACCACAGTCTTATTTATGGCTCAGGCACAGGGTATACTAGCATCACCACAGGAAATACACTTGTCAATTTTTTAAGCCTTGAAATTAAAGACAGGAGAAAGCTCTGATGGTTTTTATCCTACTCAGATTGTTCCCTCTGTTCAGGGAGGCTAATATCAGGGATTTTGTTCTGGCAGTCCCTGCCAAGGTTGAGATACACAACCCCCCCAGGAATACATTGCCTTTGACAGAACAGCTACCTCTGCTGCTAATTCACTTCCCTGTGGAGGAGTGGCTTGGCTCATGGGGACAGAGGGGTCCACAGCACCAGCAAGAGGGGCAGAAAGAAGCTGGACTGCAGAAAGGGATTGTGAAGCCTCTCAGACACTTAGAAGTGTGAAGGAACAAAAAAAATTAAAAGTAAATTAAGAAAACCAAAATAGTGGGATAGTTGCTATGGGGTTTTAGGCAGGTGAGGGGAACTGGAGTCATGTTTCTGTCATGTTTTCTCTGATAATTGAAGCCTGTTAACCTCTGTTTCTGTATCCTTTCAGCTGAGTTCTGCAGCATATCCCAGCTTGACATCAGTGTTGTATTGCATTGGGGGCTGGTTTACTCATCCATCTGAAGAAGAGGATGAAATAGGCTTTCTTTCCTGCAGTTTTCCAACCAGTAGCTGCACAACATCTCAGTGGCTTGCTAACTTTTTGGTTCTTATCTTCTGCTTCTTAAGCAATTCTTATATAAACCAAAGGAGAATGTTTTTGTGTGCCATCTATCTGTGAGCACACCTGTGCAGTGACTAACTTCAATCCAGCTGGTACCCCTGCATTTCCCATTCATCCACTCTAACTGGAATTCTACTTAAATTCATAATTTCAGATAGGTGTACTTGGGTTTTGGTAGTTTTTCTTACTAAGGCATTGGTTCATGGTTTAACTGGACTGTAAAATTTTTCAAGTTAAGCTAAAATCCTACATAGGTTGGTGATAAGGGAATAGATAATCATAGAGTCATAGAATGGTTTGAATTGGAGGGGACCTAAAAGACCATCTAGTTCCAACCCCCTAGTACAGGATGGGACACCTTCCACTAGACCAGGTGGCTCAGAGCCCCATCCAGCCTGTCCTTGAACACATCCAGGGAAGGGGCACCCACAGCTTCTGTGAGCAACCTGTGCCAGGGCCTCACCACCCCCACAGTAAGGAGTCACTTTCTAATATCTCATCTGAACCTTTCATTCTTCACTTTAAAGCCATTCCCCCTTGTCCTGTCACTACATGCCTTTGCAAAAAGTCCCTCTCCACTTTTCTTGCAGCCCTCTTTAGATACTGGAAGGTTCTATAAAGTTTCCCATGGGCTCCTTCATCCCATGGTGCCCTAATGCACACAGACCCTTCTGGTCTCCAACCTCCCAGTATCCTGAAGTTCAACCCTGTGCCTGCTCCATCTCAGGAGCTAAAGAATGAAGCCAATTTCCAACACTGCAAATATCCAATTCAGCTTTGGTAGGCTCCAAAAAAGTACAAAAGTAATGGTGTGCAATGGGTTGCCAGGTTCAAGCCAGGGAGAAATTTTAAACTTGAGTCCAAACAAGCACCAACCAGAGCAGGACTGTCAGTTTTTAGTACAGTATTTTCATCTTTTGTCTCCTCACAGTTGTCCACGTTGTTTTTATGGGAGTGCAGGGGCAATCTGTGCCCCCCTTGCCCTCGCAGCAGCTCCAGGGAGCGGGGTGGTGTTTTGCTCATCCTGGGTGGGTGGGAAATGCCTGCTCAGCTCCCAGCCTGCCTGCTCAGCTCCAAACACACACATGGCCTTTCCCAACAAGCAGCAGTCATCGCTGCTTCCAGGGATTTTAATGAATTGGCCGCTTTTCTCCAATCCACTTATTTGCCTCCTGCAGCCCCCCGCCTCCCTCTGCCAGTCTCCTCCCTCCCCACTCCCATCCTGGCTGCTCCCAGGCAGAGGGAGAGAGGAATTATTTATTGTGTGCCTGTTGAAAATGAAAGGCTTTTACATTTTAATGAGCACTAAATAGGAGCGAGGAAATATTGTTCATTAGCTGTAATCTGTGGAATTGCTTGAGTGAACTTCCTTTGGAGGCCGCTTTAAATGGTTCACTCAAGTAAAGCAGTTTGTATGGTAATTAAGGGAGCATTTTTCTGTCAACATCTGTGCTGCTATTTATAACGCCGAAGGTATCTTATTACTCCACCAGAGAAACATTAAAAGAGATGGGCAGAGGGGAGGTTGTATTTTATATATATGTGTGTATATATAATATTGCTGTTTCCTCTCTTCAAAATCCCTCCCTTTTCCTTGTTTCCCTTTATGCTTTCTTATTTTGTTCTCACTCTTCCCACCTCCCTCTAATTTGCTAAGGAAAAAAAAAAAAATCCTGTCCACTATTTCCTGATAGTAAGGATTATCATTCTGACATCTTTTCATTAATCACACCCTTTGCTCAGCAGCCAGGCAGGGACATTCAGCTGCTTGGCAAAAACAAGAGGCCTGTGTCTTTGGAAACCATTCCTCATCCCGGTTCTCTCCAGAGGAAAATAGATGCCTTTTGGCAAGGCTGTCACAGTGTCCTCAGAGGGGTAACACAGAATCACCTCTGTCCTCCTGGCACCCCTCAGGTAGCACTGCTGCACTAAGGCCAGCCCAGGCTCCTGGTGCTCTTCAGTGAGGGTTGTGAGAGGACACAGAGGGATGGGGAGAAATAACCTTTGGCATACTCAGTGTTATTCTGCTGTTTGAAGTTTGAAGTTGGTATTTTGACTTTGCTGCGCTGAGAAAAAGGATTTGGGTTTAATGACAGAACCTGGGTTTTGCATACAAAAATAGAAGGATTTTTATTTGTTTGCTTTCATTTGATTAACAGCCATAATTTTAACCCAGATCAGCTACACTGTGCTAGGGCAAAAAGAAGCCATCGCCAGATGTAGTTTTACTCTTACTTTTTCCCTCTTTGATTTCTCCTGTACTAATAATAGTGAAGTTTGCACCCTGCAGCTCATCACCTAGGAAAATGGGAAATTATGTGCTTTAAGAGCTGGAATTGCTGAAGAAATCACCTTACCCAACATTGCCCAGCAACTTCTCCCAGCCCTCGTGGCTCTAGGTGATTTCCAAAGACCTGCAAGCCATCTTCTGTCATGGATATGTGCAGTTCCCACTTTTCCAAATCTTTCCCTTATCTTATCTTCTTCCTTCTCTTTCTCATGTTATGAATGTTTCATTTATGCTTCTGCTGGTTTATGTCTCCCTTTAAACATATGACACGATTTTCTCCCTCATTTTAGTCCACGTTTAATTGAAACTAAATCCAAACCTGGGGTGCTTATATAGGTTTTTCATTGGTCTTGGGAATATGCTGAGAAGATTTTACCCTTTTTTCTCAAAAGAACACCACAGTGCATGTGGAAAAATGCACAAGGAAAAGCAAGAAGTAGTGTTAAGCTTTCTTGAGTGCGCCAGACACATGGCTCTACAGAAATTAAGTATGCTGTGCCAGAGCCAATAACTTGTATAGATTTTTCTCTACCTGTAATGAAGGAAAAACATAAATGACTATCATAAAAAGTAAACATTAGAGAAAGAAAATCCCTTTTACAGCATTCAGCCCATCTTTCTGCCAATAACAAGTTGTTCCCTGTAGTATATTTTTCTAGTGATTCCTCCAGCCTAGTGTTAAACATTTCAAGTGATGGGCCTCCCTGTTCCCCTGACAGATGAGCTGAAAGCTTAGTGCATTTCAATGTCAGGAAGTTTTTCTTGGCAACTTTAATTTTATCTATCTGTATTTCTTCCTATTGGTCTTGGGATAGCCCTATAATTACATTTATTCCTTTGAATTTTCTGGTTGCTGCTACTTTGGAGTTTTCTGTATCACCTTTTCCATTACCCTGCAACAAATATTCAAACTCCACTTTTTTTTTTTTTTTTTTTTCAATCTTGGCTTAGGGTTTAATGAATCAGTAAAGTTTCCTTAATGTCTGCATGGCATTTACAGTAAGAGAGTTTGTCATATCAGCAGGTTCACTATCACCGTTCTTTTATTTTAATGGGTAACCAAATCACAAGACCTTGACATCTGCTATTTTTGGTAAGGGGCCAGCAATAGTTTTGGAGTCAGGAAAGGGCTTCCAAAGAGGAAAAACTACAAGCAGACAGAGAAAAAAATAGTGGAGAGCAAAAGAGTAGAAGTAAAAATTTGTAAACTGTAAAAAATAATAAAAGAGAATCAAAAAAGAAAGAGAGAGGTTTTTCAGAAGAAAGCTGGTGAGTGACAGCCTCTGGTACAGAAACCAGTGATCTGCCTGGGGGTGGTGAAGATTCTGTAGTCAGGGAGAAACAGAAGTTTTCCTGGACCCATTCTAGAAGGGCTGCACCACACCTTGTGTGCCCCCACCCACCCAGGAGAGCAGAGGGGCTTCCAGCACTCCTGTGCTTCCAGCAAAGAGTGTTCAGGTGCACAGCCTCTCACAAACTGGCATCACAACAAGCAGCTGGGCCCCATTCTGGGGGCTGAGGAACCTGCTCAAGGGTTGGAGCCTTTCCATTAAACCACTGGCAGGAATGGTAGAGGCTTTTTGACATGGTCCTTGTGTATATGAACCTGCAGCTTCCAGATACGGCAAGAGGGGAAATGCAGTCTAGATTGGGACGTATCAGAGTGCTTGAAAAATTAAGATTCTGTCTGGACTTCCATATGTCTAACTAACCCTGTGATAAATGCCAGAATATGGATCCTGAAAATGTTGTCTATCTGTTTTTTATTAACATTTGGAGTCTACATGAAGGGCCTATTTTGCAGGCAATTGTATTTGGAAAATCATCTCTCCCTGAGCATCCTAAACCCTAACAGACATAGTTATTTTATAGGTAGCACTGGAAGAGACTTTTTTAATGTATAGGCTGGACACAAAATGTTTCAAGGCCTACCCGTGAATGTGATGCTGCAATTGTATGATCAGCCATTAAAGGTCTAAGAAAGAAATCTTCCTAGTAAGTATTTACTTATATGTCTTACAAGAAGCATTTTACTTATTTTTAATAAGCAATTTGTTTGGTCCAGTTGTCTAAGTGGCCTTTCAGAGAAATAAAATAGTGTGGTCACAAAAGGCAGGAGAGGAGGAACATAATCTGTGCAGTAATTGTTCATTTTCTCCTCAATTATATTTTTAGATGAGATGCCAAGTGAAGAAGCAACTTACAGCATATGAAATATTCCTATTTTTTACTTCTATTAAGGTAAGCAAACTGTGTTTTAGAAACATCTACCTTTCTTACTTGTCACCAACTTGTTTTTCCCAGCTCTTTTAATGTGTTGCATTCCTTGGCACCATGTAAAAGGCAGCTTTACAGACAAACTGGCTCTCCAGCATCATTGTATTTCCTTCCAGCAGGGAGATCACATGTGTGCTTATCTTTAGGAACATGTAACTTCTGCTGGAGCTCAGTGGAATTTAAGCACATGGAGAAACTGTAATACTTTGCTGAGTGGGAGTGCATTTTAGTTTATGCTCAAGTATTTTTCTCAAGAGGCTTATCTATGCATGAGACTTCTTGAAAGGCCCTTCTGAGTTAAAAATACCTGAAGTTCTTTCTAATGAGGATCTATAGCATTCTGCTGTAGGTAATCAAGGCTCACAACGTCCTGTATTTCAAAGTCCTTATTATGAAAGAATAAAAAAGAGTTGCAGTAGATAAAAGAAGCACAGGTTAGAGTGAAAGATAAAAATGGAGGAGGGAAATAGAGCAGAAATGTGTAGGCATCTCTGACTGAAGTTCTTCCTTCATAACCTTTCTTAAGCTACACTCTATATACAAATTATCTCTTTAAGGCAAGACTTCATCATTCTGCAGGTACACGAGAGGTTGCTCATGTTGTTCAGGGTGCAATTTAATATTTAAAACCAGATCATTTTCTATGGGTTTTATAGAGTTTATTTGCTCTAATACCATTGTGATATTTATTGGCTATCTGGACAATACAATAAGCACAGACAAGCAATTAATCATCATCAATTACAAAGCTCAGAAACATTCTCCTTGGTATCTGGAAGGTATTTCTGAGGCTTCCCAGGTAGTGCACCATTGTAATATGGTATTAACAGGTGACAGGACATGTTTCAGAGGTCCACTAATACATACTGTGGATGTGCAGCCACATGTATTCAGTCACCAGAGGGGAGTATTAATGGACCATTAAAACATGCCCAGGAGTGTCTTAATGCTATTATAGTATGGCTCTACAAATTTTAATTCAACTTTTATATAAAACAATTCTTTCCAAAAATACCTTTTTTACTATACTGTGAAATCTATTGAGGAAAAAAAAAAAAGATTTTGAGACATAATAATACAGGAGAACATGCATTTAAATACCCTTTTTCCTACCATTTTAATACGTTATCTTTTGATTTTATATTGTTTTATAAATAGCATAGTCCTATGGCTTGAT
>VZTB01005220.1:1899351-1987229 GCA_013397245.1 Thryothorus ludovicianus | reverse complement strand
TTTTTTTTTTTTTTTTAGCTGACCTACCTTTCCACTGCTCAGGAAGGGTAAAGGAGTCTTAAAGTGCCATAAATGTAAATCACACCCCCAGACTACTTAGCTTGGTTGCTAATTTCAATAGACATTTCTAGGTTTCTAGGTGAGTAAGACATTTAAGCAGCTTTGAACTTTTGTTGAAGAAGCAAAACTAGAAATCCAAGTAGTTTGCCAAGTAAGTTCTGTGCAAGAAGGCTAAAACTAGGGAAGGAAAAACTGGATCTGTCACAGGTGGTCCTACTCTTTATACCCTCAGTAAAACTTTGTAACTGACTACATCAGTGTCATAGCTAACTCTCAATTTAATTAACTCTGTAAAATAATTTTATCATTCGGTACTGTAATTTTATTGCTGTTGTATACCAATAATACAGGAGATTTTGTTATGCTAGTGCAGCAAACAATTATCCATTATTTCATACTAAACCCTGCAGTATGTGAGCACATACTGCAACTTGTGAAGAAAACTTATCCTTCTATGGCCCCATCTCATTTAAAAGTCAGGACCAGCATAAAGACCTTGGAGATACTTGAGCCTGGCTAGAGAAGGTGTATTTAATTACAGTGCTTTGAAAGAAGGCCACAGACCACAAAAAAATTACTATCTGCCCCAAAATAAAATGCTGTCTCTGGTTAATTTAAATAATTGCATTTTGTTTTTGCCTTTATTTATTTATCAATTGATTGCTCTGTGCCATTACACGTAGCCAAAGGCAGCAGTCATTTTGAAACGGAACATTGCCACACATTGTTCAAAAGAGATTGTAATTAGGTATCAAAGTCTTATTTTTCTCTGTTTCTTCCTAAAAACTATTTAAGAAAATTCTTTGCCTCTTTCTGAATTAGTTTTCTGATGGAAAACACGGCAGTGGAGCTCAGCCTTTAGACTGGAATCGCTCAGGGCTGTGTATTAATCATCATTATCATAGTAACAGCATTACGCTGTTATTGCATATTACTCCTCCTCTGGAGTGTAGAAGGTACAGTGAGCTGTAATTTGTAAATACCAGCACTGCCTCAGCTGCATTTCTCCTTCGCAGGGCTGCAAGGAGGAGCACCAGAATAATGCCAGGTTTAGGTGCAGCAGCACCACCTCAGAGCATCAGGTCCTCAGCCGTAAGTCCTGGCTGCAGATCCTCGAAGGTAGAAGGTCTGGAAGGACACATGGCTTGTAGGACAGGGGGTTCACCTGGGACACTTCTTTTCCTGCTGTTTTTCTAAGACAGCTGTAGTCCCCGTCAGCCTCAGAGCAGGAGGTTCTGCTCAATGTGACTAGTTTGATAATCTAGAGCACTGTAGCAACCAGTTGGACTTGAGAGCTTTTTCTCTGCTCTCCCTGATTCCATCTACTACACTGATTTCAACTGTGGGCAGGAAAAAGCTTTCTGAAGAAGCTGTTTTGAGGGGAGGAAGAAGGAATGAGAGGCCATTTATGTTTGGCTTTTGGGGGTTAGGGGGGCTTGACTGGAGGCACTGCTGATTTCCTGTGTCTGCAAATACAAAGAAAGGAAGCTATTACTGACATCCCTGACCATGAACATACCCTGTACATTCATAACCCAGTGATGATGATTTAGGTCTTACCAGGGCTAATAGGGTCGGGGTCTTCTTGTGGTGCTCAATGGCCATGACAATGTTGTTGTTGACTATTGCTTTCCAAGAGGAGCTTGTAGCTTTCCTTGTAATTAGATTTTCCAGTTGTAAAGGAATACACAAGTGCTGAAATGAACCATATTGCATATTTTCTTTGAGGGTGAAATCATATATACATATCAACCCCCAATGCCTTTATATTATTAGATCCAATTAGAGCAAGATATATGGTTTGGACCAGGAACTAGAGACAGTCCTAGTTAGGCACTGCAGCTTTTAACTTTGAAGCCTGTGGCTGCCAGAATTTAATGAAATTCAGCAGTTAAACACCTCCTCGTCTTCCTCGATAGTTTAGGTCATATGTTCCCAGCTGTTATCTAAAAAGTGAGAGCCTAGAATGAGAAATCCAGTAGATTTAATCAATAAGCAAAGAGCTGTCTCTAAATTTATGACATATTTGCTTTTGGACTCTTCATGGGTGTGAAAGAAGGACTAGGATGTAATGCTGAACCTGATTGTGAGAGGGACTGAGAAAAGGAATCTAAACAGAGAAGGGCAGGATAGGGAAAAGGAGAGTCTGTGGGGGAACAGGCTGAGAGTGTCAAGCTTAGGGCAGACATGCAGAAGCATGGATTCATTACTGCCTACTTTCCTTCTCTGCTCACAAGGGCCTGGGTTTTTTGCCTTTTATTTTATATTTATATATGTTTTATGTCTTATATAGTTACATATTGAATTGTATATTTATTGTATAATTTTATATTCTATTATTATTTTGATCTCATGCATTACTTAAAAAAGGGCCATTGCTATTTATAGTCAGGACTCTAGGATCCATCTGTGGATCCATAGCTTATACAACCTTAATTTACTCCTTACAGCCTGAAAAGTATGTGCAACATGGTTTTACCATAACTAGCACAGTAATGCTGCTTCCAATATATGACTTTATGGAGACTACAGTTCCCTTCCTGAAAGGCAGCTCATGCAACTGCCAGCTTTTAAGATATTTGGAGTTACACATAAAATAAATGAGGAGAATATTGTGCATTTATTGTTCATCATAAAGTCAGGTTATAATTATTATAACCAATGAGTAATGGAATTGCCAAATATTTGTACAGCCGTTTGATAAAAAATCAAGCATGAAAATATTCCACACAGCCAAGCAATGGGTTTAGTATTATGATAAATGATGCAGGCATGGCACCCCTCAGCAAGTGCCAATTATCTCTAGGATTGTTTAGGAATTACTTCTGTAAGGTTTCCTGGGCATATCAGGAAAGAGAAGCCTTTTCTATGATATGACATAGACTGAACTGGTGGCACGGTGTCTACCCATGAGCCACACAACTTCCTCCAAATTGGCTCCAAGCTAATTGCACCACAGAATTGAGACTGAGGCAAATATTCAAATAATGTCTTTTTTACAAAAGTAGTAATATCTAAAATATGGCATTGTTCAAAATAACGTGGGGGGATTTTTAATATAAAGGCAGTTCTGAAAAATAATTTAGATTCCTACCCTGAGCTAGCATTGAGTTTTAATTCTCAAAAAGCAGCTTTCCAGACAAAGTACATTTGTCCCAAGTTCTGTTTTAATCAAAACAAGAATGTTAGAAGTTAATTAGCCAGCATAGAGACTTTCAGAAACTCTGCAGTTTTTCGGATTTCCAGATGAGGTGTGCAGAAAATTCCAAATGCTTGCATTGAAATGGTTTTTCCTACACAGTTTTGTGTCAGTTTCTGTTGTGATAGAAGACAGGGAGGGAAGTGCATTCAAGTTCTGATTACAAAAAGTCGCATTAAAATTTTTCTAAAATAATGCCCCATGACGTGCTCAGAGATGGATGTATGATGGTAAAGATGCACAGAACAGCTCCAAACTTTTTCTCTCAAAGACTCTGTGGCTGCCTCTTACTGGGACAATGATGTCCCCAAAACTGTTTGGAGTCCCTCCTGGCAAATGGTAGGAGCAGCTACTTCAGACATGGACAGATTAAAAGGAAAGGATCCACACCTCAAACAGGAGAACATCATTCTGATGCAAAGTTTCAAAAGAAATCATGTCACATTACTCTAAATAGCATCCTACCACGATACACATGCTTTCATAGCAATGACTTCATGGAGAAATCATTAATTTAGTCATTTGCTGAAAACACATTATCACATTTTAAACAACATGACAGCAAAAATCATCTTTCTGAAAAACACATCCCTAGAAGACAGATGTGGGGCATAAGTATAAAATTAGACTGCAGAGTATTTAATGCATTATCTTGAATGTAGCAGTGCTGCTGCTGCAGTCGCATTAAAATCCTGCAAGGTGTTCCTGGGAAATTCCTTCACTGCATGGCTTTAACCTCATTAAATGGTCTCATGATGGACACTGCCACTTAAGCAGCAAATACTAACAGAGATGAGATGGGTCATGAGAAGGGAAAATCAGAGTATCAATGCACAAATGCTGACTGCCATCTGGCACAGATGTCATTTACTGCTGTTCATGAATCAGGAACCAGTTAAATTTAACAGATTTAGCAGTCCATCTATCCTTTTGCAATGCTGGGTAATACAATAATTATTCTTTGAAATCGCAAATTATAGAGTTGGCTATTTTGTGAACAGAAAATCTGCAGATTTTTTTAATTAACATAGTTTTTTGAGTAATATTCTAAATACACAACATACAAAGTCTAATGGCAACATAAACATTTAACAGTAATCTTTCAGCTCTAGAATGTTTGTGTTTCGGGGCTGCTTTTTGAAAGACAGCTATCAGGATTTCTAGCTGAAGGGGGGACTGCTGAACAGGCAAGGATATTGATTCACTGCATTAAAAATGAACTTTTTGGGCTTAATTTTTTTAGAAAAACTCATGTAAATTATTTTTTGTAAGAAATGTGGTTATTTTGCCAAGTATCTGTGAATAAAGCTTTCTATAAGGCATTATATAGCCATACATGGCGTTTTAAAATATATTACATTACATAGCACCAAAAAAAATCCAGACCATAATTTCAAATACTCCAGGGTGTTTGCTTTCTTTAAAAAAAAAATAATTATGTGTTTACAACATTGCATGATTTAGTTAAATGCCCTCTGTCCAACATTTCCTTAGAAAAGCAAAGCTGAACTCTTGAGCTCTTTACAAGCTGCAAATTAATATTTTGATGAATCACCATTAATAATGACAACCAGTCTTTTTTGCATATATGTTGGGTAACCAAAAATAGTCTATATGGTTGATAAAAGATATTCTTTTTATTAAAGCTTTAGAAATTTCTGCCATCAGTCCCTTGGACTCTTAAAATTTGATGTTGTGACTAGGTGAGACAAAAGTGTTTTCAGAAGTTTGCCTTAGCAGTCAAAGGCTGGGAAACAAAATGACAATGTTATTAAAAAAAAACCTCTGAAAATGCTGTTTAAGCATGAATTCTGGCTTGCAGATGAGATAATGGCAAAAAGCAGGGAAGTGGGAAGTGAAAGCAAAGGGAAGCAGAGCTACCACACCAGTTATAAAGCCTTTTTAAAACATGGTTGCTTCTAGAATTATACTGATAGCATTAACTACTCTGCTAAATGTAATTTCAGAGCAGCTTGGCTATGCTGGGACCAATAATGTTTCAGCAGATGTTAACAGTGAGGGAATTTAAAGATTACAGAGTTTCATGGGTGTAGTAAAGCTGCAGTGGGAACAGAAATATTGCAGTAGCTGTTATGTTCTGAGTGCACCACATTTACTGACAAGTAATACATGAGTGATAGTGAGGACCATGGGAACAGAACTTTATACTTACTGGTCAGCAGCCTATAAATTCCATAAATTAAACAAAGTTTTATGTATTTTTCGTTTCTTTTCAGAATGATCTCCTCTAAGGGCCTCTGCTTCATGTTAATTCCACTGACAAAGCGTGGCTCTGTCTTTCAGCTTTTTTCATAAGGGTATTTCCCCACATGCATGTTCCTTTTTCCTCCTCCCACTGCCCTCCTCTCAGAAGGTTTTCCCAAGCAGCCCTTTTTTACCCAGTGACCCTCCATGGGCCAAGCCTTCACAATGAACTCAAGTTCACAGAGAGCAGCTTCTGTAGCATGGCAGTCCCACATAGACCAAACATTTCTCCAAAGTGGGGCCAGCCATCCTGTGCATGATTTCTGCCCACAGTCTCCAGGCAGGGAAACAACCACCACGACCTACTGAGACTGCTAGATATTTATAGAGATTACAAAGTTGATACCTTTTTATTTGCCTCCCTAAAATATTAAAGTTGCAAGCCTCAGATAAGCAAGGCAAACTAGAAATGTTGTGGAACCATGTAACAAAATCCCCTGCAGTACAAGCAGTAAATGGAGAGTGGGGATAAATAAATTGGCCAAATATTGTATACACATCAGGCACGAGGTGCATGTTGGCTTGTGGATCCAGCTGGAGAGAGCACGAGTCAGGTGGGCATGGCAGAGACATAAATGTGTAGAAAGCATGAACTGCTCTATCCAGGCTCAATTGCCTAAGTATGGATAAAGGGTTGGGATTAATTAAAGAGTTATGTTTAGTTGATATTTAGCTGGCAATCAGCTTCTCATGATCATTCTACTCAGCAACAGAAGGGCTTACCACTCAAAGAAAAAGAAACTAGGCTGTTCAGAGAAACAAAGAAAAGGGGTAAAATTAATGCTGATTTCTATCAAAAAATAAACCAGATTATAGTTTCTAGTGAATGTTTCCTGTGCAGAAATGAGCTCAGGAGAAGATAATGAATATATTATTATAATTAATATAGTCACATTTTAAGGGCGTGGTCTCACAGAATATACAGTGCCTGCTGACTTCTTTCCTACTTTCAGGTTGGGCATTAGTAGGAGAGGAATGGCCTTTTGTCAGTTTTTTCCATCTCAGTGTTCACTACAAGGCACCACTGCTGTAAAAGTTGCCTTTCCATCCTGCTGACTGTGCCGAGCTCACTGCCAGTGCTGGTCCTGCCCCAGACCCTTCCCTGGATGTGTAAGGGAGCAACGCAGCTCCAGTATGATGCTCATCAGGGTAGGAGGTACCAATACAACACAGGACAGAGTGAAAGCCTTTTTATTTTGATGGCAACCTTTCACTGTCTATCATAAACTTAGTGAAGCAGACTTTCTCTATCCAGCTCTCCTTTTATTGGGCACAAATCACCGCTGACAGGAAGTTTTATGCCTAAATCCGTTTACTGTCCTTGTTGGTAGTCTTTAAATTAATATTTATAAGCTGAGAGAGGCCTAAAAGGATGCGGCAGTAAAATATCTAAATGCTTCAGTTTGGCTTGAGTTGAATTTTCTCCCTTTCGACCACTGACATTCCTTAATTACTACTGACCCAGGCACGCATTGTCTTCGCTGCTCCGAGCCTACAAATCACCGCCCTCCACAGCGCTCTGCCTGACAAAGGGGAGGTTCAAAGCAGACTAGTTTGTATGATATATGGAAAGAATAGGGGACAGGCAGGAGAGAGAAAAAGAAGGAACCTCAGACAAATGCCTTAAGAGAAGTAACTTTGAGCTGGAACAAATGACTTGGCTTTGAGAAAGAACGAAAAATGTTTGAATTGGCAAAAGCGGCAGATTTAGCTGCTATAAGTTGTTTTGTTCTTTTTTTTTTTTTAAGTGAAAACAAACCAGAGGGCATACTGAGCTAAAAAAAAAAAAACAACAAACAACTCAGTTGAGCATATTCACATCTTGACTGGATGATACATAGCACACCCTCAGCAAAATGACCATTTTCATTAAATCAGTATGAAGGGCAGTTCTTTTGCATATTAAAAACTGTTAGGCAAGCTGAAATTACAACAAAGCTGATTAAAAGTAAAATTTTGTTGTATTCAATCTTTTCCTCCATTTTGTCACTGTTTTTGACCATTTTATTACTTGATGTCTTATTTCTGTTAAAGTAGGCATAGGGGTGTGCAACAGAAAAAGCAAATACAATAAAAATCAGACCAGTTGTCACCACATTAGTTCATAAGCACTTAAAAATAATGAAGCTAGAGAGACTGAAAAAAAAGCAGAGATAACAAAAGGTGGGGTCCTTTTAAAATGCTATTCCAGGGCAAAAAATACCCCAACATGTAAAAGAGAAAGAGGTGAAAAGGATTCCAACCTGCAAGATGTGAATCTGCTCTCTCTTGCTGATGCAGTTCAAGTTTTGGCACGTGAATCATTTTATGGTTGCATAGGAGGATTCCCAAACAAGACCAGATAGCTGTCCATAGCAATATGTAATAGACCAGAATCACCACTGTCTGTAGATTGTGTGAAATCTTTTTCAAGAGGAATGAATGAGACTTTTATATACCCCAGATAACAGAAAAACAACTGAATAGTTTGTAATAGAACCACTGAAAGATGCAATAAAAATATTTCTAATCTACTATTCATATCTTTGTACCCATTAGATCTCTGCCTAAGAAGAATGTCTATAAGATAGGTTAATGCATAATTGTTTCAATTTGGGAGTGAAGCTATGCATCATCCTATATAATTTACTCTAATTTGAGGACATAAGTGATACTTAAAACATCTGTTGACTCTTTTATGTATTTGCAGATTTGATTTATTACATTTGGCCAAAATTTCTTCTCCATCCCTGACTGCTGTACCTCTGAACCCTGGTGAGTCTTTCACCAGTGAGAACTGGTGAGTCTTTCACCACCTCTCTTCTCAGGAGTGCTGTACTTCATTCATGCTACATTCACACATTACAATAGGGGATATATTTGATACATGGATAGAAGACTGGGAAATAAGCCACTGATTCTGTGATTCTGTAGTTCCTCAAAACCACCATTCTTTTGTGTCCAGAGGGTTAAGTTGCCTCAGGTAGTCTTCAAACTCCTTTATAAACAGTGCTCCTGGCAGCTCAGATAAATAATGAATGTAATGAGCCTACTCTCACAGTTATAAAATGGGCACAATTATCTGTTCTATTAGAATGACTCAGATTGCCCCAAATCCTATCCTTCCTGAGCAAGATAAAATTATAGGACTTGTAGAATAAGCCAATCATCTGCTGATGGCAACTAATTCCCCTATAAGTCTTCCTGCTCTTGGGTAATCAAGCATCCAAAGTGATTCATTCTGGAGCTGAAAGGGAGTTGGCATTTTGACGCTTGGGCCACTATCTTGAAACTCCTGATGCAGACACACATGTGAAACTTGAGGCAGAACATACCTGATGGGATATGTGCGACCATAGGAAGAGACACATAAAAGGCTGGTGATACCAGACAACAAATGTAAACTCAAGTGCTAAATCTGCCCATTAACTCTTAACTCACTGTTTTCCAACCTCACTCATCCTCTTTGTAAGAGCGCAAATAAGCAATGATAGATAAGGCTGAGAGGACTAAACATGGCAATATTTCCCTTTGATTCTTTTTTTTGAGATTTACTTTGGACCCTTTCAAAAGCATGAGATATATCATGAGCACAGGGGTACCTTTCTCTCTGTCAGTGGTTCTCTGTGCCAGCAATGAGTCATTCAACCTTCCTGAACACAGTGCCTCCATTCTAGTGAGCCATAGTGACCACTTATCAGGGCTGCATCTCTCCTTGGCCCTTACAAAAATCATAGCTTTAGCCTCCTTTTGTTCAGATGTTCATTCCTAAATCAGACCAGTGGACTGTCCAAATTCAAACAATTTATTGACGCTTCACTTTTTCAACATCTTTAAGGTTATTTGTCTGGCTGGTTTTGTTCATGCTCTTTCTGAAAGATAAACACATAACTGGAGCACTAAAGCAGTTTATAAATGTTTGGAGGAAAGAAAAGGCCTAAATACCTTAATTTTATTCTAGCTGTTCAGCAGTAAAAATAACACTGTAAATAAATTTAAAGTTCATTCTTTCCATCATCAGGACTGAAGGCACAATAGTCCTCAGTCATGTTTCCTGAGGCTGGCCTGACAGCTACTAAACAGCACAGCAGTAACTAACAGCTCTTACATATTCAGATTATTTTTATTTTTCATATGAGGAGATGCCTGTGTGGAGCTTTACCACTGAAACTTCACTAAAAACTCCTTGCTTTTAATGGTGTTTTTCCTCCAAGTTGGATGAAGATTAGGCACGCACACAACAGAGTGTTTGTTGGGGGAATCTGTGCCTATGGCTGAGGGATGCCTGCTAAATGGTCTGTCATGCTTTCTAAATGCACTTTCCCTGGTGCCTCGACCTGAAATAAAGCCCCATGGCAATCATTTTCCATAGCTGAGAGACCTTTAAATTGAAATGTTTGGAAGTTGCCTTTCCATTGGCTCCAACCCATTGTTCTCAATAGCCCATTTACTGTAACTTCCAGCTGTCCTAATAGGGACAGAATAGTCAGTTTCCCCTTCCGTGCTGTGCTATCAAATGCTTCCCTGCGTCCTGTTGTGCAAGCTTTGCTCCTTTTAGGGAAAATCCTTTAGAAATTGAGTATTTCTGGTCTGCACACCAGCATGCTGAATGTCTTAGCCAAGATGTAAATTTTCTGTTAAGTTATTTAGGGTAGTAAGGAAACAGCTGTGTCTGGGCTTTGCATTGGGAATCCTGGATGCCAACCCCGATGTTATGGAAAGTACAAGAAAGGCTTTTTTCCTTTTATTTACTGTTCTGCTATGTCTCTGCAGGTGTCTTGTTGTTATCTTGTCTCGGTTCTGTTCATTTCCCATTGCTCTTCCTCTGCTTTTCCACTCACTATCCAGAACTGGATAGAGGCATCTTTTTGGACAGGATACAATCCCTTTCTCTCAGCTCTCCACAGGTATCTTTCCAACCCTTTTACCTTAGAGCCTAAATGCCACCTCCCTGCCTCTCCTCCCTCTCATTTCCCTAAATAATTTTTTGGCAGGGGAGGAGGTCAAGGTAACAGGACTTACTTCTATGACCTGAGATAAGTCAATATTTGTTATCAGTTTCTGCCTGAAACAGATTTTTCTTCAGGTCAGGGACTACTTTGGAGAGGGGATGGGATTTAGGCACTTAGGTGCCTTGAAGTCTGATCCTCCATTTCTTCTTCCCCAGGGCTAAGAGATGAAATCTTGTGGTATTTTGCCTAGTGAGGTCTCAGTACTAAGGCTGAGGGAATTAGAGCCATCTGTGTTTGGCCAGAGTTATAAAGGGCTGGACAGTAAAGATGCTAGAAATAAAAGGATAAAGAAGGAATCTGCAGGCTGCAAGAAGGCTTTGGATGCCCACATCCAATTCCTTCTCTAGCCAAACTCCTCTGAGGGTTAAAACCATAAATAAGGAGCTCTGAGCTGCCTCACAAGACTTCAGTGCTGCCACATCAACAGCTGTAAATCTGCTCTCGAGCTCTTCTTGCTTACCCTGTAGGGGAAGCACAATTCTGCCTGGATGAGGCAGGAGCATTTGGCGGCAGCACTCTGGCAAACAGATTTCCAGATGTTTGATGAGAATGACAGCCTCAGAGTGGGAGTGCTTGAGTGTGTGCATGCGTGCCACTTTTTAAAATTCAAGGCTAGCTTGCAGCATTATCAGGGAGTGAAAATGTCAAAAGAAGACAGTGTTCATAGCAGGCATCATTTCAGGCCTTAGGAGAAAAAAAAAGATGAGGAAAGACAGCACTGAAGCAATTTAAAACATAAAGAAGGAGGGGCGGGGAAGCGGTTGTGGTAGTTAGAACAAGCCTGTAAATGTGGAACAGACTGTTACCCCCAGTCCAAACCCATCTGCCAGCACTTGTCTGGCCCCATTGTGCAGTATTTCAGATCTCTGTGCCCCATTGCTGATATTTGGTACCTGCACACCCTTTCCAGAACTTGTTTCCTCCTACATTGCACTCTGGAAACTGGGCTCTATGTTCTTCCCTACAATGTCTGCCTCTTTCCTCTGACCTTCTTCTGACTTCTTCAACAAATATCCTTCACTGCCATGCTATTCCTGCAGTTCCCTCTCATGCTTCTGGGATTTTTGCCTTCCACATGTCCCAGTTTCCCCTATCCCTGAGGTTGTGCATCTTACTACCATCCATCACCTGCAAAGTCAATGCCATTGCACAGCACACTATCCTGTTCTCTCATCCTTTGTCTATTTGGACTCTATATGTTGTATGCATAATAGCACTGTGTTAACCTGATCTGATTTTTTTTTTCCTTTTCCTATTATCTGGAATGTTATATTAGATTTTCCTAGTTTATTATACACCTGAGTGAAGAAATACATAGATAAGGAAATCTAACTAGCATTATGATTTCTCAAACACTTTTTTTCCCCAAGTTTGAGAGCTAATCATGTTTTTAAGTATCTCAGCTGCTGTCATTTCCATATTGGTTTATTTCCTTCTGATGAAAGCTTATGAAAATCACATAGGCCATGGGTATTTACTTATAAAAATATTTTTGCATTCTCATTCGGATATGTTCCCTTCCATCTGGAATTCCTGCTTTCCAAACTACCTCATGTATGTTTCTCACTGCACTACTGATCTTTGCAAGTCTATGCATTGTAAACATGAGCTTTGCTATCCCTGCAGAAAGACAAACCTTTTGCTTCACAAATAACAATCTCCTTTCTTTTTCTTCCACTTGAATATAAATCTCCTGTAATATGACCTAGATATTGCAAAGAGAAGAATCTTGGTTTGCTTTTGTTTGGAAAGAGATTTCAGGTGGATCTGGCAGTGTGGGGAAAGGCATCTAAGGGTCGCACTGGCCAAGTGCAGTAATTGCACCTCCTCTGTGACACAGGTTTCATGCCTGACTCTGATAACCAGCTGCCCTTGGTGTGAAGTGTCCACACCGCGCTGCTGAGGGAGGGGAGCTCGTGGCTCTTATTCCAAAGGCTCAGCCATCTTCCCTAAATAAACACCAAGGACTGATGCTTCCCCTGGTGTAACACCGCTGACCTCTCCGAAATTACACCAGGCATGAATTTGATCAGATTTGTCATCAAATCCATTTTGTACCAGCAGGAGCACAGACGAGCGAGGCGAGCCATCCCGCAAGTCCCATCCAGGGCTTTTCTGTTGCCCCTGCTATTACCCCAGGCTCCTTCCTCACCTTAGGCTGAAGGGAATGATAAGGTCCAACTTGTCAGGACTTATTACTTATTCACAAAACTATCACACCTTTGACACATCTGTCAGTTTTTATACAAAAAACGAATGAGCAAGGATGCTGAAGTTTCCTTTCAGCACACTGGAGGGCAGTCCTTTTTACCACACCCTTAAGGCTTTCATGTCAGGGCTTAGTTGCAATGACAGGGCAGTGTGAGAGAGCTATCATTTCATCTGGCCATACTGTGCTTTCCTCTGGACAGATTATACTTGCCCCCTGGTAGTAAGAGAATTAAGCTTTCATCCTTTACGTAAAATATAAATAAATAAATGTGGTACATGACTTTTATAAATACCTAAAATCAAACATCCAATTTACATTACTTATGGATTAGATGAAGATGTATCCTTTTTATTTTTTCAACACTTCCCAAAATAAATTTGGCTGATTGCCACTTTGTAGAGATCAGTTTCTTTTTTTCTATTTTCTTTTCTTCTCTTTTCTTTTTTTATTTTTTTTTTTTTTTTTGCTAAAAATATGAAATCAAGTCAAGAGAAGCACAGAACAGAGCAGTATATTTTCTAATGAGTTTGTGGTCAGATCTGTAATTTAAACTTGACAGTAGAATCACAGAATTTAGATTAATACTGAATCCACCAGGGATCTTAGGAAACATTATGTTCAATAGAGTGTATGGCTAATGGTTACAAAGTACAAAGGATATGGATAAGCATGGCTGATTTATGAAAATTCTGTCTGTATACCGAATGTATTTATTCCAGCATTTGGGCTTTGGTTGCATTTAAAATGAAAAGGAAGGCTGCTTATTAATTTTACATGAGCTTTTTTGGCTATCTTATTCAAGGCCAAGTTCCAAGCGATTTGCTGAATCCTCTTCTACACATAGTCATTACATGGCCTGAACTTCAAAAGTGGTTCTAAGTTTCCAATGGTTTGATAATCCTGTTTTCACAGTTCCCATTTTCTGAAAATCACCATAACTAGTAATAACACCTTTTAATGCTTCAAATCATGAATATCCCTACAGAAGAGAAAGGAAAGGGCCATGTATGACAAAGGTCTTCAGTGCCAGCATGCACTTTACTGAGCTTTTCTTTTAGTCTGAGCTTTTCTTCTGAATCCATATTGCATTCCAAACCTGAACTTCCCTGCCTTGACTTCATGGAATGTTCCCGTTCTGGCAGTGAGTTTGTCATTTCTTGCTGAGCTCATTTGGCTGATCTCTGTTGCAGTTCTTGTGAGTGTTGGTGACTTCTCCTTTACAAGAGAGGATGTCAAAAAAGGGCAAGGATTAAATGATAGTATTTTCCCTTTGCCTTTACATGTTATGAAAATAAATATCTACTGGTGTCATATACAATTGGGAGCCACCTTTCGTAAAGGGATGAGGCTTATTCAGTCACGCAGTTTGCAGGTTTGTGTACATAGTGTATTTTAACATACATTTTAGCATGTGTTTAACCTATTCAGGTTTTAATCTCTTTGGTGATTTCAGAGAAATTTGGCAGAATGGTAATCTTTAAGATTAAAATAAAATTCTGTCCTTGTTGTGGAAGGATGGAAGGAGGAGGATGGTGAAGAAAAGACACCCAATAAGGAGCCTGCCTAACAACAAGACTGCAGAGTGAGTTCATGCATTATTAACCATAAAGAATCCACACTGTATATCTATCTATATATTTCTCAGAGAGTGTGAGAGATGGACCATATGTGCCCCACCCCTGGGAAAAGCTTCAACTGTAGCTCACAATTAATTATGAGGCACGAAGCTGTAGGAAATGGGGCTTCGTTAGTTCTGTTCTTGCAAAACTATTTATTTATGTTTTTATTTTCCTTCCATGGCACTTCTGAACATAGAAATTGTGATGCTTGAATGTACCCCAGGACTTCTTTAGTGAGTTCTTTTGCTACCACTTTTCAATCTGTGGTAAAAAAGAACGAGCACATACAATAAATAATATGAGTAGAGTTTTTCTTCATTGTACACCTATTGCTCTCTTTGTCCATATCACCTCTTTAATAGTAGTAGTAGTAATAATAACAATAATTTTAAAGCTCACTCCTCAGTGATGTCAGAGGACATCAGGTTGTTCCAAATATTAAAGCTAGCAAAAGCCAATTCAGGAAAAATTAAGTGGACTGACCTCCCCACACAGCATTTCTCAATTTGTATCTGTGTATTAGCACTTAAACATGATTCTCATCATCATCCTTAACATCAATGAAATTGAACAACCTTCCTGACTCTCACTGGTGGGTGAGTTTGGATATGGAGAGGGGAAAGGGTGGCGATTGCAATAAGGAACATCTTCAAATAAGCCAGAAACATCATGTGAAACAAGCTCTTCTCCCTGCTTTGTATTCTACCTTCATTTCCCACTTATTGGAGAGATGAATGAAGGCAGTACACAGAGAGAATAACAAAATGATTGTAAAACAATTGCATCATCAAAACTAATGTCATATGCTATCTTCTAATTGCTTGAAATGTCGTGGTCCAGAAATGATATTTTAATTCCTTCCTTAAAGTATCCTGACCGTAGCTGAAGTCGGATCAATTTTGTATCAGCTAACACCTTGTTACTGAGCTTTTGTTGCAGAATAACCTCCTCACTGCACTGCCTTTCCCATTCTTAGACAGCTCAGTCCATGTACCACTGCTACATGTCTGGAGCGTGGTCCTGACCCAGCTCCCACTGGAGACTGCAGCGGAACTTACCCTGAGAACTCAACTTCAACTGCAGATGCATCCAAAGTGGAATGGGAATGAGCAGATACATTCTGGATGTTTAAGGAATGCACTGACTCCCAGGCATTGCTTTTGCACAAAGCAAAAGAAAGTTAAACAATGGCAAAATAATGATTGTTGTTTTGAAAAGGAGAGAAATGGGTGAGGTAAAAGAGCAGCGCTCTCTAATTACATGACAGACATAGCAGGATGCAGAAGTGTGTGATGAGGCTCTGCTACAGCAATGCAGCTAAGCATAGGCTTAAAATTAAGCATTTATTTAAGGGTTTTGCTGAATAAGGATGAGATCATTCCCATACTTAAAGTTAAATGTATGCTTAAGTGCTTTGCTGAATCTGGGCCCAGATACATAAACCATTAAACAATCACTTTAAGAAAGCAGTGGAAAGCGGTTACACAATTTCTAGACCTTTTAAGTTACTTCTCCTACATTTCCCCCTACCTCTCTCTTATTAGCTCAAGGAGGAGGTTTATAAAGCTCCAGTTCCCCAAAAAAGACAATGTTTATGGCTACCCGATTGTAATTCAAATTGTTTCATGCAGCCCCAAGCACGTGTTCAAACATATAATCAAGCAAAGAGGAGACCTGAGACTTGCCAGTTGGAATACTGTTGGTCACAGATGCCACACTGTTTTGTTGTTGTTGTTTTGGGGTTGTTTTTTTTGTTTGTTTGTTTGTTTCGTTTTGTTTGTTTTTAGCATAAATATGGAGGGGTAGAGAAGTTGATAAAAGCTGGCCTTTGCTGTGTGTTTTTGGCACTCTGTTCCTGTGGCTTGGGTTGTTTGGGTACATGTTGCTTTGTGTCTGTGAGGGCTCTGTTTTTCCCCCCCTCTGTCGCTCTCTCTCCCCTGGTCAGAGAAGCTGTACTCATCACCTGGAGTGAAGGCTGACAGGAATGAACATAGGCAGGAAGCAGCGTGACACACACATTGTCATGCATGACTGACCAGCAGCCATCAACAGCAATTAAACATTGAGAGTACTGGATCCTTTTGGACAGGTTCAAGTTTCCTGGCACTGCTGTGATTAGATGTTTTGCACTGTTTCCCTGTAGTCAGTATGTGACACATTCCCTTTTGCTTGCTCTTTTCTGATATTTATTTTTGCACTGTCCTGGTGTTAGCATCTTCTCATGGAAAATTAATCACTTAGAGAGGGATCATTTTGAAGGAGACTTGTGAGGTGGGTGAAAGAGCAAATGGATATAAAAAATCAGCCGGGTTTTTATTTAAACACAAAATTCCCCGCCTTCGGTTGGACATTATAGTGTTTAAGCATTTTTGAGTAACTATAGGCGTGCATGAGAGAAAACTCTGTGAATGGCAGAAACCAGCAAAGAACAACATGGGCCTTTGGGTTTACCCAGCTGACTGCAATTTTACTGTAAATTAAGAGGACAAAACACAATGCGCTTAAAGGCAAGACCGAAGTGAAGAGCAGCTGCAGTTGCGCTGGGCTGTCACTCGCCTGCCCTCGTTTCAGGGCTGAGATCCAGAGCAGTCCAAGTACCCAGCGTTTAACGCCGGCCCAGGCTTCCAGGGCAAGGTCTGTGGCTTGGCATGGGGTGCCAGCGCTGCGGAGGCTGGGGCAAAAGGCCTTTTGGCACGCAGCGAGGTCTCGTGCCTAATTGAATAGTCACAGGGGCTGGGGCCAGAAGGGCTCATTAAGGCTCCGCTCCGACCCTGCTCACCGTTGTCCTCTCCATTCCCCCGGACTGAGTCCAGCGGCTTACATGTGAGTAATTAATTGCTTCTGTTAATTTGCACTCTCCTAGTCTCTGCAAGGACTGGGGAGGCCCACTAATAAGTTGTAAGGAGCTGCCGGACTTCTGTGCAGGAGACCTTCGTGCCTACACCCTTTCCATCTTTCATCCTCTGTGTGCAAGACATGCCCCAAACGCTGTTTTGACCAGTTGGAGTAATCAAATGAAGGAAGTGATCAAAAGTAGCAGGGTTTCAGCATTCTGCAAGGATTAACGTGAGAGGGCAGTGTGATTTAAATGGGCTGTGCTCTGCTGTGCCACCACCAGCCCAGCCAGGGCTTGGAGCCAGTCCCTGTTTTAGGCTTTTTCCCTGCTCTCACACGGTCAATGGTCATGCATCTGTGTTACCTTTATATTCTTGCACTAGCATTTAAAGGCCAGGGCAACAGTGGAGCTTTGATACTACTGCCTTTCATTGGTAATACAACTCTTTAAGATTTTTTTTTCTCAGATGACTGGGATCATGAGCGCAGGTCTAAGAACTGCTGTGAGAACTGGTTCAGAACTTGCTGCTCTCAATAGTAATTCCAGATTGATATATTTGTTAAAATAATTCCACTATTTTGTGAAGCATTGTGTATTGATAACACTAAATAAGCCTCAGAAGAACCACGTGAGGCAGAAAATGTAATTATTATTTCTGTAATGCAGACACAGAAACAGTGGCAGAAAAGGGATGAGTGACTGTATGACCAAGGTCATACAGTAAATCAGAAGTGTAAATATACCAGAACCCCAGCCATTTCCTTATGGTGTGGGTACATTCAGGAAAAAATAGCTGACTCAATTCTTTTGCAGTTTTTCAAAGGCTTTCTCTGTTCCAGGATGCCCTGATAGACCAACAAAGGCACTTCCATAGTCTAAGGAAAGAGCATCAGGTGCTAAAAAACTTGTGCTTGAATTTCTGTTACCAAAGTAGATGGCAATCAAATAGACTGGGCACACAAGCCTGGGATGTCTTCTTTACCTGGGAATTTGGATTTTGGACCTTATGCTGTTGTCTTGGAAAACTAACTGTGGCATAAACCATGAGGATTTGAATTTCCAGCCTAGGGGGAGCACTGTACAGGTTCACAGACAACTGTCCAAACATAAATGACAATGAGCATGAAAAGAGCGTGAAAAATTGAATATGCTCTGGAGAGACAATACTTAATTCATTAAGTAACTTCAGCATTGACTTCTTTAGCTCTATGAGTAAATCCATTAAATCATAGCTGAGATGCATCAAGTTTTGCTCTAAGAATTGGAGCAGAGATATATAAGAACACAGCAAACCAGAAGATTAAAAAGTAGTACTGCATAAGTCAACTGCTAGTTGCTGACATCAATAAAATATTGTCCTTTATTATATTCATTAGGGAACCTTTTAACAGTCATTAAAATTTCTTAATGCTGTAGTAAAATTTTTAGCTGTTGCCTGGAAAAAAGAAGGTACTCTGAACTATATGGCATGCAAATATTTCAAACAAATGCTGTCATATGATGGAGGCATTAACAAGTGCTCCTTGGAGCTGATGGGCTGTTTTTGGAATCCACTCAGGAAAAAAAAAATATATTAATATATATTATATTTAATGCAAGAAGACTGAGGGTTTTCTGGCAATGAAATAGCAATAAATTATTTAAGCCCTTTACAAGGGAGCTGAAACCTATTAATTACAAAGTTCTGATAGACACTGGCTGGGCTTTGGTGTTGGTTTCAGGTCCTAAATAGTATCTTCCTTGTTTCTTCTGCATTTTATTTGAAAAATGTGAAACCGTGAAATTAAACTGAACAGCTTCACAGGCTACAGGAGCTGTATGATGATGGGACTAAAGAGAGTAATAGTATAGGAGCATGGCTATTGATTAGGAGTGTCTTGGAAAAGCACTGATTCAGGTAGATAGAAGGAATATTTTATTATCATTTAATTAATTTTTGGAAATAGAATAAACTGATATTCAGTGCTCCATGTGTAATGTTTGCACTTCAAGTGCAGCACACAAAGTGAGGATTGCCCTCTTAACACTGTAATGGCCCGAGTGTTTCTCTACTGCCACTGAAGTTCAGTTCATATGAGCTCTGCACAGGACATGGGAGACCAACCTTATGATTTTTTGAATCAAAAAGAGAGGGAGCTTAGAGAAGACTCCTACCAGCTCTGTGTGCTGCAAACAGCGTGCTGTGGCTCTAAAATTGGGTCATATTCTGATGTGTTTTAAATCACAACTGGTAGGAGAAGGCGAAGGGGAGCACGACACATCTGACAGCACCAGCAAGGATTAAGGCAGACAGGGCATAAAGCTCTTAAGCAGCGTGTTGGCTGGGGAGAGGGGTAATGACTTGAGCCTGGTAACACTCTCCCAGGTCTTTTACAGCCTTAAGTATTCAGGTTACACACCATGGGGAAAGAGAGCACTTCTGGAGCTGCAGTGCCCCACAGAACAGAGGGAGAGCACTGATGGAAGGGAAGGCTGACCAGCAGCTGCTAAGTTGTCAGCAGGTAATTTCTTGCCTGGGAGTGCAGAGAATCTCTGCTCGTTGCTCACAGCTTTGATTGCAGAGGGGTCTGGTCCAGACACTCAAACTTGCAGTATCTGTTTAGACAGGCTAGTTTTCAGTCTTTCTTTTAATCTTATCTGGAACCCAAGTGGATCTAAAGCAGTTAGCAAAAAATATATCAAATACATTTCCTTTCTCATAGCAAACCATTTCTATTTAAATGCACAATCCACAGATTTTGTCAGTTCTGAAAAAATCCCTGTGATTATTCAGCTATGAAGTAAAAACTCAACCATTTGAGGGAGGAATTCTCATGACACCCTCAAAGAAACAGGTGATATTCAAGAATTATTTTTTCACTTTGCATGAACATTCCATGATGGATCCATTCTGAGCGTGATGCACCTGGTTTCAACCACTCTTATCCAGTACCTAATTTTCATCAACTTTTGGGGGCAGCCAAAACTTTCAAAATTTAAGGTTCTGGTTGTATCTGCAGCACAGCTTGATGCAAGATAAACAGGTGCAGGAAGACCAATGCTCTGCTATAGATCAGAGAATTGGATAGGGATTTCTTAAAGCTGGAGTAAGCATAGGGTCTTAAAAGGTACTATGTCCAACAAAATTCTTGTGTCAGCATGTCCTGGGAATTCATCCTGCCCTTTGCAGTGTTCTGTGAATGGGTGTTAGAGTGGTTTTTCAGGGGATTTTCAGGGGAAACTTCCTGATTTATCCTTCTCACCATTAGGACCACCCTATAGCTGTGATTTTCTTCAATAACCAGGAAAGTCACTGTGAAAATTTCTAGGTGGGGGATTTCCAGAATATTGGATGTGAAATTTTAGAAAAGCAAATAAGGTTGAAGGATGCATTAGCCTGTTTCTTATCTTTTTAACTCTGTTTCATATCCTCATGGCACATTTCACCCTGAAAGAATACTCTGGGAAACATGGAAGATCACAGTGCTCAAATGGGAAAAAAGAAAATTNCACAGTGCTCAAATGAGAAAAAAGAAAATTGCTGCCCATGGGCAGAGAAAACAGAAATTTAACTTAGGTCAGTGTTAGCGATTAGCAGTGTTTTGTCCATGTCTCCAGCTCACCAGTAACCTCCATTATGTTGCCACCAGCTGATGCTTGCCCTTTCCCTTCTTCTGCCACCATGAGATGTTATAGATCTCAGGAACATGGATAAGGTGATTTTTTCTTCCCTCCTTCCACACTGCACATAACCAAGTACGGCAGTGGGGCAGTGGTGCAGACGAGGATGCCTTTCAGCTCCGAGGGCCTTTCCAGTGTGTGCTCTGTTACTACCTAGTTTAATTAACATCTGTGCCAATCAGAGCAGCTGCCTATAAGATAGAGAAGGTTAGCCGAGCATTCAGGAAGATAAATGAGACAAGGGGTTGCCAAGGGGATGGTGTGTCAGACACGTGCCGTGGCTGCAGCAAGCGAACACACCCTCGTTAGCTTACTGCTCTCCAGTCTGGGGGGCAGAGCCAAGGCATTGAGGCAGGGATGATTCATACTCTATCTTCACATTTTTTTATCCTTAAAAATGGCAATACAGATGTATTGGCGACTCTGAAAGGGTATGCAACCCCATCGGTCAACTTTAATCCTGTATGAACAGAGCACCAAAAGCAGCTAATAGAAACAATTAAACATTTGATATCTGAGAAAGATTTCAGGACTAGGTGTGGTGTTCCCCTCAGGAACTCCAGGAATACTAGGTCTATCTATGTTCAAATGCCACAGAGCATTTAGAATATCTTGCAAATTAGGCTTTTCCATTCCAACTACATGCATCTTATCCCAGAGTCACGTGACCCAACTGGTGCTATAATAATATGGAAGAGTCTGAGCTTATGCCTCATTCAGTTGGAGTGCCCTTTCCCAAACCTTAACAACCTTCAGTACTGTTTTTGGATTTTTCAATTTTTTTTATCCCTTTTTTTTTTTCTTAAATTTATTGGGAAAGCAAGCTACACTGAGATCATCGTATCTGGATGTATTAGCTTCAGAATGATTGCAGTAAAATCTTTATGCCCCAGCACCCTGACAGCATTGTAATGCAATAGTCAGAGGGGCTAGGCATACAGTGGAATAGTTTTACCATCACGATCTTGCATCCAAATGGCCTGATAAGACAATCCCTGTAGACATGCAATGAAATCCTTTCCTCCAGTGACAGCATCACAAACTCTAATTGTTAGGCATTATTCTTTCTTTGACATTGACGTGAAATCTGTACCACAGAACACGGATCTCATGCAGGTTTACATTGCATTGGTACACTCTATTATTTACCTATGCACTAATTATTCTCCAGTTATACTGATCTTGTACAGATGTTTGGGCTTTTCAGTGTTTTCCTGGCCTAGGCACAAGGCAATGGTTTTGTAGGGGAGAAAGCCTGTTCNATCTAAAGCAGTTAGCAAAAAATATATCAAATACATTTCCTTTCTCATAGCAAACCATTTCTATTTAAATGCACAATCCACAGATTTTGTCAGTTCTGAAAAATCCCTGTGATTATTCAGCTGTGAAGTAAAAACCATTTGAGGGAGGAATTCTCATGACACCCTCAAAGAAACAGGTGACATTCAAGAATTATTTTTTCACTTTGCATGAATGTTCCATGATGGATCCATTCTGAGCGTGATGCACCTGGTTTCAACCACTCTTATCCAGTACCTAATTTTCACCAACTTTTGGGGGCAGCCAAAACTTTCAAAATTTAAGGTTCTGGTTGTATCTGCAGCACAGCTTGATGCAAGATAAACAGGTGCAGGAAGACCAATGCTCTGCTATAGATCAGAGAATTGGATAGGGATTTCTTAAAGCTGGAGTAAGCATAGGGTCTTAAAAGGTACTATGTCCAACAAAATTCTTGTGTCAGCATGTCCTGGGAATTCATCCTGCCCTTTGCAGTGTTCTGTGAATGGGTGTTAGAGTGGTTTTTCAGGGGATTTTCAGGGGAAACTTCCTGATTTATCCTTCTCACTGTTAGGACCACCCTATAGCTGTGATTTTCTTCAATAACCAGGAAAGTCACTGTGAAAATTTCTAAGCAGGACATTTCCAGAATATTGGATGCAAAATTTTAGAAAAGCAAATAGGGTTGAAGGATGCATTAGCCAGTTTCTTACCTTTTTAACTCTGTTTCATATTCTCATGGCACATTTCATCCTGAAAGAATACTCTGGGAAACATGGAAGAGCACAGTGCTCAAATGAGAAAAAAGAAAATTGCTGCCCATGGGCAGAGAAAACAGAAATTTAACTTAGGTCAGTGTCAGCGATTAGCAGTGTTTTGTCCATGTCTCCAGCTCACCAGTAACCTCCATTATGTTGCCACCAGCTGATGCTTGCCCTTTCCCTTCTTCTGCCACCATGAGATGTTATAGATCTCAGGAACATGGATAAGGTGATTTTTTCTTCCCTCCTTCCACACTGCACATAACCAAGTACGGCAGTGGGGCAGTGGTGCAGACGAGGATGCCTTTCAGCTCCGAGGGCCTTTCCAGTGTGTGCTCTGTTACTACCTAGTTTAATTAACATCTGTGCCAATCAGAGCAGCTGCCTATAAGATAGAGAAGGTTAGCCGAGCATTCAGGAAGATAAATGAGACAAGGGGTTGCCAAGGGGATGGTGTGTCAGACACGTGCCGTGGCTGCAGCAAGCGAACACACCCTCGTTAGCTTACTGCTCTCCAGTCTGGGGGGCAGAGCCAAGGCATTGAGGCAGGGATGATTCATACTCTATCTTCACATTTTTTTATCCTTAAAAATGGCAATACAGATGTATTGGCGACTCTGAAAGGGTATGCAACCCCATCGGTCAACTTTAATCCTGTATGAACAGAGCACCAAAAGCAGCTAATAGAAACAATTAAACATTTGATATCTGAGAAAGATTTCAGGACTAGGTGTGGTGTTCCCCTCAGGAACTCCAGGAATACTAGGTCTATCTATGTTCAAATGCCACAGAGCATTTAGAATATCTTGCAAATTAGGCTTTTCCATTCCAACTACATGCATCTTATCCCAGAGTCACGTGACCCAACTGGTGCTATAATAATATGGAAGAGTCTGAGCTTATGCCTCATTCAGTTGGAGTGCCCTTTCCCAAACCTTAACAACCTTCAGTACTGTTTTTGGATTTTTCAATTTTTTTTATCCCTTTTTTTTTTTCTTAAATTTATTGGGAAAGCAAGCTACACTGAGATCATCGTATCTGGATGTATTAGCTTCAGAATGATTGCAGTAAAATCTTTATGCCCCAGCACCCTGACAGCATTGTAATGCAATAGTCAGAGGGGCTAGGCATACAGTGGAATAGTTTTACCATCACGATCTTGCATCCAAATGGCCTGATAAGACAATCCCTGTAGACATGCAATGAAATCCTTTCCTCCAGTGACAGCATCACAAACTCTAATTGTTAGGCATTATTCTTTCTTTGACATTGACATGAAATCTGTACCACAGAACACGGATCTCATGCAGGTTTACATTGCATTGGTACACTCTATTATTTACCTATGCACTAATTATTCTCCAGTTATACTGATCTTGTACAGATGTTTGGGCTTTTCAGTGTTTTCCTGGCCTAGGCACAAGGCAATGGTTTTGTAGGGGAGAAAGCCTGTTCATCTAGGTTTGAATAGGGAATGCTAGCCCTGGTCTTGAAAGCATTCGAGGAAATGGTTTGCAGTTCTGCAATAGAAAACTGTTTCACCTCTTTTTTTATTTTTTTTTTTTTCCCAGAAATCTAAATTGTTCATAAAGCAAATAATCTCAGGTTTACTTACTGCAGGATTTGCATTCTATTCTTCTCCACACCCTTTCATAAAGAAATCTTTTACAATGTTCTTGCCAACAGTAAGGTAAGACCTACTGTGCACTTCTCAAAAGCTTTTTCTAAAGTGACAAAGAACATTAACTCCTACTTTCACTTTTGCATCTGCAGCAGTGATACATTCACAATAATTTATAAAGGCATAAGGTTTTTTAAATATCTCTAATTTCCTCTCAGCATTTCCTCAAGAACAGATGACTGGGCTGGGAAGCTGAAGCATGCAGAGGGTACTAGTGTGCTTAGCTCTACTATTGATTTTCAGTGTAGTCACTTTGCCTCAGCAAAGGCTGGGCACCTCTGTGCTGAGGAGCACAGGCCTCTGAGGAGATAAAGAGTGTATGTACAGAAGTGGGCAAGGAGATATTTGATCTTTTACAGCAGATGTGCAGTCTAAGGGAATGCTGTTTCCAAGGGTAAAAGCTGAATGAAAGAGCCATCATGGCCTCAGTCAAAATGAAAAATCCTTCCTTTACTGGCACTCCCATCTGCTTTTGTGCATGCTCTCATCCCAAAAGGGACCAAGGTTGGGAGCCACTCTGGTTGCACAGGGCAACCTGAAGTGGAGAAAAACTCTTCTCCTGTGAGTCTCCAAGGGGACCTTGATTGGTACCTTGGAGAAGACCTGGGAGCAAACATTCACCGTAATGGAAAAGTCCAAAACTTCTCATAGGCAAAAGAATTAACCTTGTGCTGGTATTAGATGAAGATAGTGGGGAAACAACCCTGGCACCTCTGTAAAACCTGGGCAAGGCAAGAGTGTCTGGGGAAGTTTGGTTAATACCTGGAGGATGCTGGTGGCTGGAAGTGCAGCTCCTCATTGCCACACCTTCCATGGGAAAAATATGGGGATGCTTTGCTCTAATGCAAGATTTTGCATTTCTGTAAACTTCCATCCACATAAATCAGAGATGTTCACACACTGTCTGTGTGGTGTAAGCTGTAGGCAACAGATAAGGTCCAAAAAAATTTTGCTGACCTCTGGATCGCATTTTATTGGGCCATACCATCAAAGGTTACGTCACCTCAAAGGTTGTGCCACCCTAATCTAGGTTTAAAATACTTCATTTTCCTTCGTAGTGAGCAAGAAAATGCTGATAGAAATCAAGACAAAATGCAAGCCTGTTTTTAACTACTAAAATAGTGTCGGTATTCCACCAAGTCCACTACACACTTGAGCATCATTGTTGATTTCACTTACAAGGCACTACTCCAGCAGTGCTGAGCAAGCAGTACAAACCCTCTAATAAAATGTTCTAATAAAGAAAAGTTCCAGTGAGTGGCAGGCACTTAGGCTGAAATGGGAGTATTGGTCACATGGGAGTACATGGTTGAAACAGGGGTGTTGGCAGATGAAGGTAAAAGAGACACTGCCACCACTCTCACGGTGGAAAAGGTGTGTTTTTACCTCAGAATAAGGCTACCTGGAAGGTTTGCATTTGAATATTTTCACTCACATAGAGGAAGTCTCTTCATAAAAGAGTCCCCATGTATTTTAAAAATGCTTTGGTACCTTACTCTAAATTTAATGATGCGAGTACATTTGCAGTGGACTCATTTGGGGTGCATGCATGCATATTTTGTGGATAATGAAGTCATCAGGAGTTGCTTGGCATTACTGGATAACTAAATAGGTACCACAGCATTGTTGAGAAGAAGCTAAAACAGCCTGAGGCGGCCCTATTTTATGCATCTGAGTTTTCCCAAACTAATTCAGCATTCATGAACTGTTGGTATTTGTATCTGGAAGGATGGAGCTTCCAATTTTTTACCCTCTTCTCAGCCTCTTTGGAAAATTTCCCCATTTCCTCTGTTCAAATAAATTAAATGGGAGTTACCCTTCGTGTGAAGATGCAGGGAGGGGATGATGTATACACGAACTCAAAGAGTCCCTCAAAGGGCAAATCACTTCTCAGTCTGTTTTATGGTAGAAGCACTTTTCAGATGAATCATTACTAAAATACAGCTTATCGTGTATCAGTGTAACTCAGTTGTTTAATTCACTAATGTATCCACTTGATGTCACTGTCACTGCCCAGTAGAATTGTTAATGTCAAAGGGTTTTGTGGTCACAAAGACTTTGCACCAGCAAGTGGCTGAGCTGCACAGACAGCCACCTTTCAGACCCTTCCAGGTAGCTCCATTTCTGTCCATTTTGTTAATGTGGACACTTCTACTTACTGATCCTCTCAAATCATGCTTTGCATATCCCTGAAATACAAATACTAGTTTTTCAAGGTTGCATTTTCCTGCCTTGAAACATTCAATTGTTTTTCTTTTAGGTACAGAAAAACCTTGTAGGATTACTTTAATGGTTTGTTATTATTCCTTTCTTAAGGATAATGAAAACTTTTCAGAAGTTAGTGAATGTTATTTATTTATTTATTTGGATTTTTTGTTTATTTCGTTATTTATTAATGGCATGAAGCTGAATCAGGACAGGTTTAGGCTGCATATCAGGAAAAGGCTCTTCACCCAGAGGGTAGCTGGGCATTGGAAGAGGTCACAGCACCAGCCTGACAGGGTTCAAGAAGCATTTGGACAATGCTCTCAGGCACACGGTGTGACTCCTGCGGTGTCCTGTGCAGGGCAGGAGTTGGTCTCAATGATCCTGATGAGTCCCTTCCAATGCATCATATTCTGTGATTCTGTGTTACATCTCTTAGTACTCTTGTCATTATTGAACTTCTTAGTTTTATGATGAATGAACTAGATTTTGCAGTTTTCCTCTCTTTCTTGTTCTAGCATGCTTTTTTGTCTTCCTCCATCTCCCATAATTTTGTTTACCCTCACAGAAGCAAAAAGGTGATGTATGTTATTCCCTCTATATTTCTTCTCACAATGAAAATAGATGTTTCAAAAAAATATATAAAACCTAATTTTTAGCTATTTTTGCATCCCTTTCTCCTAGACTTATCAGACTGAGAGATCATCATGTGAGGGGGAGTAGAGCACTTAACCACTTTAAGCTGGGATTTAGGCAATCAACCACAGCAAAACACAGCTATTGCATGTGAACTGTTCCTTGCCAAAGCCTGTTGGCCAGGATCAAGTTCTCTGGGGACAGCTGTATCCTGGTTTAACAAGCCTTGATCTTTTCACTGTTGTCTTCTTGCTGCTCAGGTCATAAACACTTTCAGTCAGACTATAGCTCTGTCTTCAGTGCCAGAATAAAGATTGGACCTGACAAAGTGTTTCAATATGTTCTTTGCTCCTTGTTCTGGGTGTCAGCATCTTAGCTGTCCTCCTGCCACCTCTCTAATGCCACTCTGTTGGAGTATTGGAAGGGCTGGAATGCTGACAAACTGGCATGTGGTTCTGCATATTTGTACACGAGACTTCATTATTTTTGTGCACATAGGTATTATTGTGGGGGCTGGAAAAGAAGATTGTAAGCATTTCATGGAAACATGCACTCAGAGCCAAATCCTCATTAAAAACTGCCTTAGCATCCAGGCCAGGAGAGAATTGCAGGCACAAAGATTATTTGTGTATACTGCACTTTCAGAGGGTTACTGAGATTCATGTTCCTTTCTACAACATCTCAGACAGTCAAGCTTTGCTCTAAGAGGAATAGCCAAGATTTTCCCCTGAGGAGTTGCAACAGCTTTACACTGCCCCAGAAGACCAAAGCGACCTTAAAACTGGTGAAGCAGGAAATAAGAGGATTATATTATTTCGAGAGACAACTTAGAGATGGCACTCTCAAAATCAACACCTCCCTTTGCTGCCAAAGCAGTATGCATGGCAGTGGTGCTGCTTGCCCCAGTTCACACACAGCCCTGGCACTGCTGCCCTCTGGGCTGTTGGTAGCCAGTGTTATTTAGAGCCATCCTCATGCTTGGACTGCAGAGCACTTGCTTGGCACGCAGCCACTCCAGGCTCTGAAGATAGCAGAGGCCAATGCTTCTGCCCTCAGCTGTGAGCTCAGGCCGTAGCAAATGATCAAGATGAAAGATTTTGTCACTTCTTTTTCTTTTCAAAGCTTTGGGGTTAAACTCTTCCCTGTGTGAGGACTCCCTTCAATATATTCTTAAGGGCTGTTTTAAAGGCATTTCGCTCCCTCTCGTGGATAGCAGTAATTACCAAGTTGTGCTGAACTGTAATTTTGGAATAGACCATTAGTGGATGGCTGTAGCAGTGCACCACCATTCCCAAAATTTACCCTTCATCACACAATGTGAATAGGAGAAGGACTCACATGAAAGAAACTCAAGTCTGCCATGCTTAGGTGAGTGTGATTCCTTTTTTCCTTCAATATTTTAACTCTTTGTGAGCTATTTGTGGTCTTATTAGCAGTGCTTTGCATTGTGTGAGCAGCACAAGAAAGCTGGAACTATAGAGAGTCTGGTTCATTGCCATGAACAGGGCAGCAGATGTAGCACTGTCCTCACAGCAATCTGCCTTGCTGCCATGTCAGCTTGTAGCAGCTGCAAAAATGGCAATTCTCCTTCTCACACCCTATTCCTCACTGTGTGAACCTGAAGTGTGAACCTGAACACCTAGATAATGCTGTTAAAACATTAATAGTGATAGGGTTGGGATTTATGCAATTACTCTTGTGTCTACAGTCTTGTTGTGTTGGACTGGGGGTGAAATAGGTGAAATCTGAGAAGAGGAAAACTTATTTATGAACATTATAGAGACGAATGAAAGAATGAGTCAGTTTTAAAATTTTATTCATGCCCATTGCAAAATTGCAGGAGAATGAAACTTCTTAACACAGAACAAGTCAAAAGCCAGATGTACACCAAATTTTATAGCCCACGTGTTACATTTAGCTCATCCATAACAGGTTTCTGCATGACCTGCCTCACTGTGCTTCTCAATGCAAAGGTTGTGACTCATAAATCTGACAAATCTTCCTCCATGGAAAGTAAATTCTTCAAGGCTTCACCTGCTCTGCAAGGTCTGGCCCAAATATCAAGAAATAATAGACAGGTTTTGAAAGGTATGCTTATAGAGGCGCATCACATAATGTTTTCTGAACGTCATCTATTAATTTTAAGGATTTGTTGGGTTTTTCTTCCCTGTGTTGATGGAATTTCAGAATACCCTGATAATAATGCCTTGGCTGACCCCAAGGTTTGACAAAAGCAGTGTAACTCTTAGCCTAATCTTAGAGACAAAATAATGAGTTTGATATGTTATGAGAAAAAAGCGTTTTATACAGATTTGGGTTGAAAGGATTAAGCTGGATGTTAACACACTTTAACAATACATTGTCTCTACTGATCCCAGCAGTGAATGGCTGCTATTAAAGCTGGCCATAGAGATGGGGTATGTTCTTCTGTGCCTACTGGAAAAGCTTCTCAGCTGAAAGAGTTGTCCTGCACTGGAATAGGCTGCCCAGGGAAGTGGTTGTCACCAGCCCTGGAGGTATTTAAGAGATATTGAGATGTGGCATTTTGGGACATGGTTTAGTGCTGGGCCTGGCAGTGCTGAGTTAATAGTTGGGTACAATGCTCTTACAGGTCTTTTCCAACCTAAGTGATCGTGTGATTCTGTTCAGCTGACTCTATCCACAAATAACACCAGCTAGTCTTTAGCTAGTCTTGTTTCTTGTATATTTATCTCAGACTTCCTCGGTGCTGTGTAACCACCAAATATTTCACGTGCTCTCCAACACTCCCCAATCTGATTGCCCTCCAGGTGTTTACGGTTAGAAAGGACACTCATAAAACCACCTTTAAAAACCTGAAGGGAGAGTAGCTAGAATAATTTTGGTTTGTTTTTCCCCTCGTGCATTTGTGTGAGAAATGAGCTGAGAGGGGCAGATGGGAGCATGCATAAACATAGTCTTGAAGAAGAGATCAGAAATCTTTTTTTCTGAATTGTAAAAAAGTTGTGCCCAAACTAATGATCAGTCTTTCACCAGTCCAGCTCTAATTCTGTGTCCTAAACTGGTCAGCAGGTTTATGAAAGCAGCAGCTGTGGCACTTTCTATCAGCCAAGAGCAGCCTCAGGAGCTGCAGATCTCTCCAGCTTACAGCTGCTTCCATGCAGATTTTATTTGTTCCCTGAAGAACAAATAAAACTGAATCCGTTTCTTGTTCTGCGAGACAACAAAGGTCTGTGTGCTGCAGCATTAAGAGCACCATGAGGAGAAGATGAATTTCTGCTTCCAAGAAGCAAATGCTTGTGAGTATCTGAGCCAGGCCAGAGGGAGGTCACTTGGATCTTCATGTTTTTCAAACTCTCACGTGTCCTCTGGCACCAGAGAGTGAGTGCAGCAATGTAACACAGGGACTGTGACACTTCAAGAGCCAGTGAGGCAAAGCGAGAGTGTGAGGGAAGCAAGCTCACACCCCACCTCCGACTGGCTGCCAGCATTTGAACTTCAGCAGGAAGGACATTCCTTCGTTGGGAGCCCCCTCTGAAGTAATTTGCTACTGGAAGCAAGACCAGGCAGCATTTCTCAGAGTACATCTGGGGGTGGGCAGTGCCCTCCTGGGTGCCTGCACAGCCCCTCAGTGGCCCTGGGAGGGTCAGACAGGCTGTCCTCACCACCCAGTCCCTATAAGCTCTCTCCTGCAGGAGCTGTTTCCCATCCTGCCTTCCCAGGGCAGCTCTCCCCATTAGGCAGAGCCAAGCAGCTGCACCTTCAACAAGCTGCCTCCGGCCACCTGCTGCCCATTTTGGTGGTCCAGCTGGTGAGCATTCCTAGGCTTTCACCCCATCGGCCTCTCCTTACCCCTTAGGTGATGATACATTCTCAGAGGGGGCCTCAGACCCATGGCTAATGAAGCAAATTGTTCTTGGAACTATTTCCCTGGATATTGGCAGCCCTGTTCCTTTGCATCTTAAAAACAAACCCAGATTTTTAATATCACTGAGCACAGTTTGTAAACTCAGGACAACTCTTGCATATCAAAAACGGTTGTGCTACTACTGTATGACACAATACTTTTTTCTTAAATCCCTACAATATACTGGAGTTTCCTAGTTTGTTTTAAAACCCCTTCTTTTTGTCTCAGTGCCCTTAACAAAGTATCTAAACAGCAGTTAAGCTCTTTCCAGGCCAATTCCTTTCCCAGTTTTCGGAAAGCAGACGTGAAGACCTCCCACCCTGCAGCCATTATCGACCATGGCAGAGCCGCAGCTCCTCATAAGGGAGCTCGCCCTTGGGGGTGCTCGCTGCCCACTCATTAAATGCATGCTCTGGCCAATTTTATGTTTTACATACAGCCTCAGTACCAGCTAACTGCTCTGGCTGAGAAGTGGCTGCAAATCAGGGCTAAAATGATTTCAGGTGTTTCGACACTGATTGGGTGGTAAATACAATATAAGTTTCAGCCTGCTTTCCTTTTCCCTGAGCAGATGTTTAATGAGGAAGGAAAGCCCTCCTAACCAAGCTGAGCCATCCAGGGTGGAACCCCTCTGCTGCCAGCAGGCAAAGTCTCTCCTGAAAAAGTATTCTTCCAGTCTTCTCAGAGTGACCCACCACACCAAGGACACCCCCTGGCACCTCGGCTGGCTCATTGAGTTGTGACGAGCTTGGAGCTTGTACGTTGACAAGGTTATTAAGGTAAGCAGACTGGCTGGAGATTTTCCTTTTTATCTTGTAGTCAAATTTGGGAAACCTGTTTCAAAACCTTGATTGTTTTCTTTGCTTCCCCCTGTTAAGGGAGGAATGTGTGTCCCCTTTGGGATATGTTGTGAGAGGATGGATATTTTGCTATGGTTTTAACAGGGAAAATCCAAGGCTGAAAACAATATGCTTGACTCCAGAAATTTTGGCTTTAATCAGAAAATATACTTCTGTGCAGGATTCTCTGATAGAATACAAATACTGTAACTGTTTTTTTCTTGGTTGGTAAAGACGTTTGTGTCGCTAAGTAGCAGGACCACACATTAAATTTTGGAAAACTTTGTGAACAATTAGGGAAAGAAAATATTTTGCCCAAGATACCCCAAAGCAAGGATTTATTTAATTTTTACCTTCCAATTTTGTGGTTAATCTGAGGTCTTTGGCTTATTTTGTATCTTAGGTGTGCTGATCTGCTGTGGGTTGTTTGGGTTTTTTTCTGTTATATTTTTAGTTGCTGCTTGGGCATATTCAACCTCCAGCATAAATCACTTATTGTATTTTGAAAGTTGGATAATGTGTTTAATGCACCCAACATTGAAAATACACATCTGTTTTGATGTTAGGTGCATCATGGCAGTAAATAGCATCATTTATCTTAATACTTTTCACTTCATATATAAATGAGTAATGAGTTTGCATCCATAGAGGCATTTGTAAGCAGCATGATTTGGTGGTGTTTTTGGTTTATTCTGGTTTTTTACAGGACACTGTTACAGAGAAAATTTTTGTAACTTATTTTTAAGGTGTTTCTTAAATTTCTGGGAGTTCATTAGCTTATCTCTGCTTTCCCCCAATACAATGTCTCCACTCTGCCTCCAGTCAAGGCTGCATTTTATACTTTGTGCCTAGCACGGCTGCTTCTGTGGTTTGTGGTGGTGCATTCTCAGCGTTCATCACCAATTGAACTTACTGTGTCCCTGGCCTGCCTGAGCCCAGAGCTGCCACATGTGTGTGTCTGCTGAGGGGGGAGGATAGGGGCAGCTATCCTGCTTCCCACTTCCTTGCTGATGCCAATTCAGCGTGGGAAGGGAATGCAACAATCTAGCTGTTGGGTTAAGCACCAAAGCTGCAATTTTTATTGAAATACAATAATTCAGGCATCAGTGGCTCCTGGCAGGTAATAGACCCTGTGGTAGTGAGTGTTCATAAAGCTTGAGGCCACCACATGCCCTGGGCTGCAAAGTAACGTGACCCTCAAGAACCCTGCCCCTTGCTGCCCTTCTGTCTCCCAAACCACAATATTCTTGTCAAGCTGTTTAACAAGAATCATGTTTTCTCATGGCAAATTGTACCCAGGCACTATTTTACACTCTTTTTCCTTCTCCCTTTGTAGGGATACAGGGCTAGAAGGAAGCTCTTAGCTTCTGAAACAGCCTGTACTCTCATAGGTACCTATTTCATATTGTTCTGTTTAAAAAATGTAATAAAAGCACATTATAAGGTAGAAAGAAAACTGGGCTGCTTGCTCTCTTTCTGGGGGACAGCTCGGGATTCCTAGATTTATGAGTCACAGAAGCTTAGCTCCAGTTTGCAGACTAAAGTTATTTGGGCCATCACCCATTTCTTAATATATGAACACTGTCCTCCAGCTTAAGCAACTCTTTTGTTTCTCTGGTGTCTGCTAGCAATGGCATGTTAGGAAACATCATTTATTTCCACCCTCACTCTCTTTCTACTAGACATACCAAGACCTTTAATTCCCATACAGTGTCTCTGGTGTATAAAACTGAGAAAGAGGTTTGTGGACTCGTGCAGCACCTGGCCTAACATCACCACATCCTCCTAATTTCATGTCTGGCTCCTGCAGTACTGAGGAAGGTGTTCCTTCAGCTCATAATTTACTAGCAGATAACTTCCCTGATAATGAGAATCTTCATCCTGCTTTCAAAGACGATTGTGAATGCCTTTCCCTGCAGAGGCAGTCCTTTCAGATCACAAACCAGATGTGGTGCTAAAGGCACCATTTGATGTTGGTACCAACCCAACCATTACTATTTGCTTCCTAATTTTGCTTTTTATACACTGTCAGATTTGCATCTGTAATAGTCACTAAATTAAGAAAATTAAATTAACAGCACCAGACTGCGTGGGAAGGGAAAATAGGAATAGGATATGTTCTATGTCTCCTTTCAGTTGGCTTCTACTTTCTTGCAATTAATCACTCAGATTGTGGTGACACTCCTGGAGACTGTCCCATATTTTATATAGTTTTTATATATATTTACATGTATGTGTGTATTTTTCTTATTTTATATATATAAAATAAATGTATGTATATGTATAGAGGGAATTAGAAGGTTTCTCTATGACATCAGTACCTACCACATGTAGCTCATGGTTCATAGTAGGTGAATGAGAATTATATAATTTTCTGTCATGGAGATTGAACAGCACTAGTCAACCTCAGTTCTATCCCTGTTTTCCCTGTATGTTTTGGGACATGCCATGTGGCAGTGACATCATCCTAAAGAATCCACAATTGCTCCTGTTGGGCCAGCAGACATCATACAGAGCAGATTCGTCGTTGCAGCCATACATTTTCATTTTTTTTAATGGTTCAGTGTCAACATTTAGAGAAGGTTGTACCAATGAACCAACATAGAGCTCCAGAGTATCCTGAAAATGGATAAATGTCAGGCTTATCTTTCTTGTTAAACTTTGAAGGCCACTGTACATCCATGGGTTGATGTTTCCAGTCACACAAGTACTTACATCTCAGACCAGCTGAATTCAGGGGAGTGCAAACCAGCCTGACACGATGGATTCAAAAGCTCCCAGACGAAATGAGTTTGGGTTACCTTGGTCACCCATTGTACATGAATATGTTCAATAAACCAGCAGTGTACAGTCACCAGCTTCTCACTTCTAGCTGTGGGAGGCCCACAGGATGGAGGGAGAAGAAAGAAATTTCTGTCTGGGGCCAGCAGTGAGTGGTGGCCCAAGGTCAGGTGTGCTCCTAAGCAATGGGTTGGAGGATGTCATGACAGTCTCATGGTGCAGCTGCTCTCCCTCTTTGTACCCTATCCAAAGAGAAAAGGGGGAAAGGCCTGTGTGCAGGTTATGTAATGGCATCTCTTGGTAGTGTCAGTGACTGTGAGGTCTGCTCTTGCAGCCAGTAGCATGTAGGCAAACTGATGGCACTCTGCCTGGAGCAATGGAGAAGTCTGTGGGGCTTGGTGTGGACAAAGCAGCCTGGCCATGGTGTATCAATTCCAGGACCAGAGCCCAGAATGCTGTTTCAAATCTGCAAGTAAAACCGAGGAAATGAATTAATGAACCAAAGGCACCTGGGCATTCAGAAGTTGCTACGTGTCCCTCTAGCCTTTTGCAATCAAAAAACATTTCTGCACCCTTGCTTCAAACTAGACAGGCTAAAAGCATGTGATATTTTTAGTGGGGCTGCAGCACACTCTGCAACAGTACTTCTTCAAGAAATGTGGTGTTGTGCACCCTGCCACTGTACATATGCACACTAATATAGATTTGCCTGGATCTTTTATTCTTTGTTAATGGATAGTGACTTCTTTCTCTATTGTATAAAAATGTTTCTTGACTAAATTCCTTGAGCTATGAAGCAGTTTAAATTTTTTTTTTCACCTATATCTTGATGGACAGAAAATCCAGGGTGTGACAAATGGCACCTGACATCCAGGAAGGAATATATCCTTAAGAATAAATCCATATCTCCAAACTCTCTCTAATTTTCTGGGACAGCCTTTCATTCTAGATCCATATCTCGTGCAGTCTCACGAAGACTAGATCTTATTTCTCAGTTCCTATGAATTACAAGCATTACAAAACTTCAGCTACAAAACTAAGTTTCTGTTTACTTCAAAAACTTGGCGGAAGTTCCTAGCCACTCCTCTGTATTTTGTATTTAGTTTCAGAATGAAAAATGTAACTTAGAAATAGATCCATAATTTGAGTCAGAGAGTGAAAGGCAAAGAAATTACTCATCTAGAGGTATGTTTTGTGTGTAGCCCAAGAGATCCCTGTTTTTTGTTCAAGTAAGATGTACTTTTTTGGGGTGGAGAAGGTATACAGGAAAGGCTAGGTTGAGGCATTATGGTATTTGAGTATAAACTTGCTGCGTTATTACTAGATTTACTGGAATATTGAGCTTTTAGCAGTTGTTAACTGTAGTGCTAGAGAGGGAGAGAAACTGATCCAATTTCTTTAAATTCTTGATAGAATTTGAAGAATTTCTTAGTTGGAAAATTCCTTCGTTTGTTATAAATGAGCAAAAGTTTAGCATAGGGGCAGATAGATGTGGTTATAAACACTTATCCACGCTCCATGTTTCTGAAACCTCTCATTACAATATTGTGTCAACAGCTGTGATAGATGGACATTAATTTCTTTGCTGCAGCTATAAATCATTCTTTTTATGACACTGAGAACACTTCATTCCCTGCTGCCTTCTTATGGAGGTCTTAAGTTTTCTAATTGAAGAGGATTTTATGTTTCCTCATCTCTCTTTATAATCTGGATGGTAACTACAGGGTGATTTTATGGTTCATCTTTATTTCATCAGAACGTTTTGGAGCTACCCAAAATTTTGAAATAAAAAGGTAACAGAGAAAACTGATCCACCTATAAGAGAAGGTGGATTAGACCACATAGAAAAAGTGTCACAGGTCTTTCCCAGAATGCATTCAAACAATATTCAGTTTCTTTCTCTGGATTGCTCTGTGTCTTTTCCAGATGCTGATTTCTTTACCTTTGATTAGCAACAAGTTTCTGACTGGAGTTTAAGTGAAGAAACTTGGAGGGCAGGGAGTGCCAGTGTTGCACAAGCCATGCGTGCTCTGCCTTGAAAAACCTGTCAGCAGTTTGTAAGCATGAGTACAACAGAAAGGATGTCTGAGAGGTGGGTCAGAAGTTAACAGGATTTTGCCCTACTATGGAAACTTAAGCCTCAGATCGGAAAGTGTTTATGTGATATCACAGTTTGAGTGACAACTGTCAATAGGTGTTGGATGGAGGTGAGGTCAGTATAGATTTTTTTCAAAGGCTGTCTGCTGGTGTTGCCTGTCATGAGATAGCTGTCATTTCCAAATCACTCCATACATTCCATAAATGTAAGGCATCAGCATGCTGGCAGAAACACTGAGGCAGCAACTGTTATGAATTTATTTCTTAGCGATGGTGGTATTCTTCTAACTGTAGTGAATGTAAATTTTCTACACTTATAAAATATTTGGGAGGACCCATAGATTTAGTAAAAGCATTCATTAAGGTATTTTACTTAAATTTGTGTGTTTTTGGTAAATTTATGGTGTGTGAATCGGTTCTGAGACTTTTAACTAAGTACCCCAATGTATTTTATGTTTCTTTTAATGGACAGAAAATGACTTTTGCTCAAACGGACTTCATTGTACAGTGTTATGCATTTTTCATCTGATGTGGGGAAAAATCAATTATTTTAAGAGTTCTGTTCTTCTGGCAGTTCATTTAAGTGAATTCTTACTGTGTTAAATGATCATCAGTATTTTCTTTTTACATAGCAACTCTTGTAAGAGTATTGTAATGCACACAAAGAAATGTAATTTGCCATCATGTAGAGAACATTAGTCTTGTGCCTTTTATGGACTCATGAAGCTCTCAGTTTCAGCCACAGTGTTTTAATTTCTATTTGGGTAAAGTTTGTGGGGAAATGAAAATGAAAGATTAAGTAATAGAAAATTGCTCACAGATTTGAATATATCTTTTATTTATTGCAGCTAAGGGGCTGTAATTCTGATGAACCCATTTGTCTCGCTGTAATTCCAACAAGTCCAGTGGAATAAATGATTAATTGTCTCCATCTGACCTCAGAATCAGGTCTGCAATAGTTACTATGTGCTTTGGGTTGTGCAGAAATATTTGTGTTGAAAGTAACACTCTGAAAGGTACATGTAATCAAACTTCAAAGAGAAGTCAAATCTGATTTTGTTGCTACTGAATTATGATTTTGACAAACGCATGAGTAAAATATTAATTTGACATTTTGTCTAAGATGCTGAGTTTTGTCTTCCAAAACAACAGAAAGGAGTTGGAGGTTCCACCTTCTCTCACTCTGGATTTCTTAGCTCAGTGGCTGTCGCAGATGGTTGGTTTCATCAAATCTTATGTTTCTTGATATTTGCCCTGGGGTGAGGGTCTACAGCTCTGAGAAAAACATTTCTGGAACAATAACATGCTTTACAACTGCCTTCACAGCTACAAAATGAGAAAGGTAAGCAATTACCTTAATTGCTTACCCATATGTGTGTGCAAAGTACGTTAGGCTTCTAACATGGAAGAGAATGGAAACATCTCAAGTATAAGCACACCAAGTTTTCCATCCTGCTAACTGTCTTTGGTTTATTATTAAACTTTTTATTTGGAGTAATTATAATATTACAAGGCATTTTAGTAGGAGTGAGCCTTTTAAAAAATATTTAAAGCAACTTTCCAAACATGAAAATGGGTTGGAGACATGAATTTTTAATGTATTTCCAGGATAGTGTTTTCAGAACTTTGAGTTACGCTTCCTAATTTTCTATGAACAGTCACAAACAAAAAGTTGGCTACACAACAGCAGTCGCTTTGGAACAAAAGTAATGCTCCATATGTAGAAATTTGGGGGTTGGGGTTTTTGGTTTGTTTTGTTCGGCTTTTGCTTTTAAAAGGATGCAGAACTGTGACTTGGGTACGGCGTAGGTTCTTTCAGGTTTTACTTTACAATGTTTATGCTGGAGCAGCTCAGGAAGAGCCAGATGTCCAAGGGCTGCAGGCTCAAGAGGTCTGCTGATTCATGGAGGGGTGGGGACAGGAGAGGTTCCTGTCCCAGTGATTCATCCCTCCTCTGTCCTGGCAACCGACTCTGTGGCACGGCCAGAGCTGAGGGCCTGGTACCATGGTTTAAATCATTATTGATTTCAGCTTACATGAATATCCCTGGCTGTGAACTGCTGCGGCTGAGGGCTCTGATTCATGGTCTCTGTCAGGCTTAGAAGTGGTGTCTGAGAAGCTTTCTGAGCACAACAGCATCTTTACCAAGTGCTTCCAGTGCCATACAAATTGGGACTCAAATCCTGGATTACTTTGCTCCTCTTTTGTGAATATTTATTGTGTTCTGTTCAGTATTTGTGTGATGGAGTGTAAAACAAAAAATACAGTTGTAAAACTACTTAAAACAAAGATCTCAGAGAGCAGAAAACTTTCATATTATGGGAAAAAAGCTGGGTAATAGGCATGTGCTCAAACTCTTAATTATATCAAGAAATGAAAATTAGTTTTTGTAAGTTCTTGTAAATGCTAGAGATATTCTGGTGGAAGAAATTTTTTATTTTTTCCCACCAAGATGTAAATATGGTAGAAGAAAGCATCTTTTCTTGGAAGATCAGAAACTTTCTTCTGCCATGGTCATGAAGATTTTTCTTTCAGCAGAAAAGAATGCAGTCAACCTTTGCAAACGTAGATGCTCAAATGTCATGAGGGACATTGTCTAAAAGAAAAAGGTGTGCGTTGGAGGAGGATTGTATGTGCAAACCAGTCTTTTATTGAGACCTAAGGTCCAGAGTCTATCAACCTAGTAGATGTGACAATCCCACCTGTCTATAACCCCCCATACAGGTAAAGTAAGTAGATGGCAGCAACCTGCTGAGACACTGATTCATCTGTAGATTAGATAGACTATTGACCCTTAGATTTGTGCAAAGGCTGTGATATCCTCTAGACTGAACTGAAGTTTCAAAGGGATTATTTTCTGATTTGTTATTTCTCCATGAAAATATCTCAGAACTCTAGCTGCCCAGAATTCACGTGCCTCCCAAACCACAGCATCCAAACCAAATAAAGCTTGTTTTGCCATGACACCCTGGCACCCCACACATATTAAAAGGAGCATACTTCAGTGCCCAGGCAGATAACTTGGGTTATTAACCTTTTTAGGCAACTATTAAAGATGTTTCTATATCCTTTCGCTACACAGGATGAATTTGCAACCTGACTGACCAGTCTTAGTCATGGCCTTAAGATGGCCAGTGCACATGACCAGACAAGAAATTAGATTACACCTCACTTCCGTTTCCTCCTGTGCTCTGGGGCAGAGCCTTTCTGCTCTCCTGTGAATTTCTCTGTTCCTGTCATGCTGGGCCTTTGGCTCAGCATGCAGAGAGATGCAAACCCAGGCTGTGCCCACTTCTTCCCTTCCTGTGGCTTTCCTCTGCCTCCTTCTGTCTCTCTGAGACCACCTGGAAACAGTCCACAGAGGAGCAGTAAGATTGACAAAATTATTTTAACAAAATATGGCCGAAATGAAAGGGGTGGAAGAGTTGTGTGGTTTAGTGCAGCAAAGAAAACGAGAGCTGAGGTGTAAGGGCGGGATGTGGTAGCATCTTCAAATCTTTGAAAGCCTGCAGCAAAGGGTTGAGTCTGTAAATTGCCTGGGTTTGTTTCAGGTCTGCAACAGGTGAGAGGCAGTGGTTAAAGTGCAATAAGACTTCAGAAGAGCTGTCTCATGTTTAAGGTAGTCAGGCAGTGGGATGAACAGGCTGTGGTATCTCCATCGTTGAATGCTGTTACCAAGATTTTTGGGTGTTCTTCTGTCAGCATCAGCTGATTCTGCTTTGGGACAATGGAATGGACAAAGTGATCTTTAGGGAAGATCCAGATTTGTTCTAATTCAGGGAATAGGGTCAGGAAAGGAGCTGAAACAGTGATATGGCAGGGCAATGCACAGAATAAGGTGCAATTAGGCTGAATGGAGACCAGTATTGTTGATAATTCAAGAACGCAATAAGCCTGTACAAAATACTGGTTGGGCATTATGTATCTTTATGGTCACATTTTTGTCCTGGTACTGATGTCCCTCATCATGAAGGAAAGGGGAGGAAGGTGTAATTTCTTTCATTCTTGTAATGCAATTATTTGATGTGAAAATGGCAGCCCAGAGCTTCCACATTTCGAACCAGCTACTGCACTTTATTTGGAGGTATCCTTGACCCCCTAGAATGGGTGACTTCCTACATTCTTAGTGGTATCTAAGACTTGCATTTCATTTACAGATTTATTTCAAAGTGCTGGTTTTGATGTACAAAGCTCTTTTTGGATTGGATCACTGTGTATCTCTGAAATTACCTGTCTTTTGTATTTTGCTTCAAGAGTACAAATTACCTAGAAATTTTTGAGTTAGGGCCTTAAGCCCTACACCATAAGATGTTGATGTTAGGTTACATTTGCTGTGCAATACCTTTCCTCAGCCTGTTGCCCTTCTGGATACCTTTTCTTTTTTTTCTGTAAAGCAGAATAGATGTACAGAGGAGCTATGTTTTTATTTTCTTTGGTTAACCTGAAGACTGTATTCATGTTAGATGAATTCAGGCAGCTGCTTTGGTTAGATTTTTGCATTTTGTTGTAAACATGTTCTTAAACATTCCATGTGACTCATTAAGTAAATAGGACTAAATAGACTAATCAAGTAAATAAGAGCAGTCATGTTGTAGGTAGCAGTACACTGACTCGTAGTGTTTGTTGGAGTTTTGAATTCTCATTGCAGTGACACCTGAAATCTTTACCTGGGCATTTAAACATAACCTTTTTCTCATGGACAATTGGCATAGAGCACTGCTAGCAGTAGGTATTAGAATGTGCTAGGAAGCCAAGCAGCATTACACATGATGGTGCACAGATTTTTTTCAGCTGCCTGAGTTGCTGAAATGAACCAATTTACAGTTGGTTAAAAGCTGAGAGGCTCATCCACGTCACTGAAGATGATTCCTCTGTCATGGGACTGGAGGTCTCTGAAGAGAAGCAATGTCAAGAACACCCATGTGGTGTGCATAAGGCAGTGCTTCTCCAGGAGCTGATGTATAATTTACCTACTCAAGCCCTAGGCTTTGAGGATGAAAATTTCTCCACAGCAGGGGAGTTTCTTTATGGAAATAGCACAAAATATTTGCTGATTAGTGGCATTCATTGGGTATGTTTATTTACTGGTGGTACACCTTTCTGCTCTTGAGTCATGCTGCAGCCACAGTTCTTCCCAGGGGCTGCTCCAAAGTGTGCCAGCCATTCGTTTCACTGGCTGTTTAAGGAAGTTTTATGTGTTGGTCTGAGGAGCTGGTGATGACAAGGATTGTTTGTTTTTTTTTAAATGTATACCAGAAAATGTTAACTGCCAACTTTAAAGTTGAAAAGGGTTTGTTCCAGTGTCATTTATTTTTAAGGGGGAGAAGGAAACAAAACCTTCAGCTAAATTTGTACGTCCTAGAGCTGTTATTATTTATAAACTATTCTAATCTCAGCACAGGACATTCCATAGCTTTTTCCTTGGGCAATTTCTCATTGACTTACTTTCTTAACAATATGAGTTACTCCAAACAAGAGCTGTGACATCTTTGCAATTGCAGGACTTCTGCGTGTTTTGGGATATATTTGCTTGAATAAAAACAGGAATTAGAAAAAAAATAAATATTGAAACAGGTTAAGGATTTCAGAACTTGTTCTTCTTGAATATTCATACTGACAAGACCTCTGACATGCTAATACATATAGATTGTTGGGGGTTTTTTCTATTTTTTCAATCTTTGATCCTTTTGTTTGGGTGTTCTCTTGAATTACATTTTCTCCAAGCTGTAAATGTTAGCAAACTTGCATAGGAGAAAATGGAACAAGTGAAAATGAAGAGGGGAAAAAAAAAAAAAATCCTTTCTTCTCCCTGCAGCTGGCAAGGACCCCTAAACAGCAGGACCAAGCTGTTCTGTTCTGTGTGGGAGGAATAACTTGATAGCTAGTTCAGATGCAGCAAGACAGTTTAAGCAATGCTCCCAAAACACTTTGATGTAACAGTCCTTCATGACCAAAAAGAAAAGGTGGCAATCTTCTACACTGACTTCTGGCATGTGTTGGCCAGCCAGTCCATGCAGGGAAGGAGCAGGGCAGAGCTGGGGAAGACTGGCAGAGCCAGTTGTGCTACTGTTGCTCCTGTCACTTCCCATGTGCCTGGAAAGGGTCCAGAAACATGCAAGAAACATCTGACCTCAAGATATCAATGAGCACTTCAAAGTGCCAATCTGTTCATTCATTCTGACTGCCATCATGGCCAAAGCATTGGGAAGATGACAAACCTGATCAGGACCATACTGTGTATGTTCTTTGAGATAAGGCAGATGAGAAAGCTGCATAATGGTGCTGACAACAGTGGTAAACCTTGCTCCTCCCATGTTAATGTTGCTACTGAACAATGTAATTCATTCCCAATTCATGCTTGCTTTAGACACTCAGAATTGGATTGAAAATGTTATTTACAAGTTAAATGCAGCCAGTTTTTGGTTTTTTCAAACTGATAATTCAAGTAAGATGTTAACGTTGGGGGAGCGGGGGAGACTTCCCTCTGTTTGAGTTGTTTTGTTGCCCAAGTTAGAAAAGCTCAGGTAAATTTCACATAGTTTTGTGACACTCTTAAATGGCAGATGTGATAATTTTGGCCAAGGAAACACAGGCACAAAAAAATCTGAACATCTTGGTAATGGTTGAGGATGTGCACAAAACTAAACTGTTCTTGTCTTGACTCTATGACACCAATTTTTCAACAGTTTTTCAGAATTTCTTAAAAACTCCCAAAGTGAAAACTTCAGTGTTTGAGAGACCTAGGGTCATAATATCAACTGCATGGGTTCTGGTGGCTGCTCTTGGTATGATTCAGCAGTGTATGGGCAGCATTTCTGAGCTTTTCTGAGCACACTGGATGAAAGCAGACAACTTCTTGTTCAAGCTTTGTTAAGTTTGCTGTTGCTAGGAAAAGAAATAAGTGGGTAATGTGAGTTTTGCTCAAGGCCAGAACCCTTGATAGAGCATATCAGCTCCCTGTATTGCAATGACTAATACCATTGATTATCACCAGCCGAGAAGTGGGCCCCAAAGAGTATAAAACAATAGTGGATTAGAATGAGCAATCTATTTTCATATATCCAGAATGATTATGTCTCTCTAGAGAAGAAGCCAGGCAGAGTTACAGTCAATTATCACTAGTTCCTTTTCATTGGAAAAATAAAATAGAAATTGTTACATCCATTCATCTTTGCGCTTTTTTATTTCAATACTGTTTGCAGCTTAAAACTAACAGATACTCTGGAAATCAAAATGCTATCCGCTTTGATTAACAATGCACACTTCTGTGCTTATATCATTAAATTCCTCTTTTCATTTATTTACCATCACATGCTTGATCTTTGTTTTCCTTAGAAATTCAGCCGTATTTACACTATTTTATGCTTCTCATACCAATTTTTTAAGTTACACCTGCAGATTTTTATCTGCTTTCCCTCAGCATAAAAGCCTTGGGATCAGCACTTTTCCATTCTCCCATGAAAAGTGATGAGTTCTTGCAAGGGCTTGAGTCATATGATCTGTCTCATCGCTGCCTCAACCAGACACCAGGAGCAACAGCATAAAGCCAGAGCTGTTTTGGCAGCGCTCTCCTGAAGTCCCCATGCAGATGCTCCACGTGTTTCACAGCAGAATTAGTAACAGCAATCACTGCTGAAGGCTGAAATTGTCCCTGTTTGGGACACTCCTGGCAGCAGGCAGTGACAAACCTGCTCCCTTCGCTCGGCGCCGTGGGATGTCCACGCGCCACGCAGCCGCTGGTTCTGAGACACTAAATCACATCCTGGGAACAGGCACAACTTGGCCCTGCTGCCCGAGGCTCTCCCTGCCTGACAGATTACACTGTCAGGCTGTACAAGGCACACTAGGACTCTGCTTTTGGACTCTGCTGAACACCCCGCTCTCTTTCTTTAATTTGTCAGATGAGGTTCTCCGTATTCAGAGTACATGTAATCCTGATCTGTACAGAGAGAATTTAGCAAGAGTTCACTTAAAATGTGTGTCTTGAATGGATAAGCAGTCTTTTCTGAAGTGTTCTGTGATGAATTTTAAACAGCAGCACTGACTTGTACTGTTTGAAATAAATTTGAAATGCTTTCTTCTACCTGAAACAAAAAATGGCTCAATAACTGTTTGCAGTTCTTAAAAGTACAGCTCTTAGTATGCAGTTAGATATCTTCCACTTAAAATTTCTCTGCCTCAGCCAGGGGAAGGGATTTTATTTATTTTATAGTAACAATAAGTATTTTCAAAGTTTCTTTCAGAGGATATAGCTAAATTAAATAGTTGATTTTTAGTGCCCCACTATCTCATCATACTTCATCTAACTTCAAATCCAAAAGTGCCTGCTTGTTGCTCTCCATATATTCAACTCAAGCCAGTATTAATTTATAAAAATGTGTTTTTAAAAGATTTAAATTTTTAGTGTCTGGAAAGTAATTTTTTTGTTTTCCAGTGTGACAGTGATAGCTTTAACATATATTCTAAACAGTTATGTATTTTAGATTACATTCTTTCTATGACTGGGCTTTAAAAACAATGTATGTCTTATTGTTGCTTGTATCGACTTTGCTTCTTTGATTTATGGAAACCAGCCTGAAACAGAATTGAGAACCCTACAATATTAAAAGTATGAAATATTTCAATATTTTGTTCATTGAATCATAGCCTTGCTGGGTGCAGGTTGTTGATCGCTGGAAGTGGCCAAACCTAAAATTCCGTACAAGGCAGTGGCATAGAGGCAAAACAGAGTGCACTCTGTTTTGGCATAACCCAATGAAGACAGTGGAAGTGAGTGCATTTGTGTATGGATGAGTTAGCTCTTGGTTCAGAAACCTTGATTTCCTTTATCTCTTTCTTTTTTTTCTGCCACATTGAGGGTAACACACAGCACAATGCAAGTTTCATTCATTCCAAAGATAATTCTAGGAGAAATGAAAAGGAACTTGAGTTTTGAAATCAAGATTTGGCCATTTGACAGTAAAGTAGTTTGGTTTTATTAGCAAAATGATGATGCCTTGTTCGAATAATAGTATCAGCTTTATTTTGCAGTCAAGAGTGTTCCACTTCCCACCCAAATAGTAATAGATTTTACGAAGTCAAACTTGGAGTTACTTTTGGTGCTGATCGCACAAATTAGGAGGAATTGGGGGAGTTTATCTCAGTCCTCATAAGTAATTATGTGCTTATTGATGTTGAGCTGAACATGGGTGATCTGCTTTTCAGCCTAGATGCCAGCCCACATTCTTGGGACTGACTCATGTGTCCAGTGTGTTTGCTAATTGTAATCCATGGAGATTTTCAGGTTTTCTCTCTATGTCCATTCATGAGACTTTTTGGCTTGGACAACATTAGAGGGAAGGTCTAATTTTTGGATATGTTTCACCTTTTATTACTTCTTCTTTTGTGGTTGTGGTGTTCTTCTTTAGATAGGCCTATTAGTAAGAATTTTTCAATGAAATGCTAACATTAAACAAAACTAGAAGGTATTCAAACTAAGAAAAGTAATTTGAAAGAGCAGAAACAGTTTCTAAATATCTGTAAATTTACATCTTTTATAGTCTTAACTGGAGAAGTCATTCTCAGCCTTTTTTTATAAAGAGGAAAATAGCAAGATACACACTGCATGATGACAATTCTCTTTAATCAAATTGCAGGCATCCCTAGCTGAGCACAATGAGCTCTTCTTAGCAGCTAGAGGTCCTTATAGAGCCTTGCCAGGGAGGTGAGAAGGTTTAAACATCAAGTGATCTCTCTCTTGGGATATATTCCCTTCTTTGGCTGGATAAAAGACCATCATGTTGCTATTTCTTTACGTGTCTGCTGATGAAGGAGGTCTTCATACCCCAGTGTCTGTATTCATCTGAGAAAATAAAAATCTTAACTTCAATATTTGCAAAGTAAGAATTTTTTTTTTAATTAATTTTAATTTTACAAACCTTTGAAGATGTAAACCATAAAACCCTCTGCAGCAGAAAAACTCAGAAGTTTTTAAAATCCAGGTTTTGGGCAACTCACTGGATTTCTTTGCTCTCTCTAACTGGCAATACCATGACAATTTCACATAGGAATCTGCATATAGAAAGTGAGTTAGATGAGAATTAGTAAATGAAAGTAAAGCCTAACTTGTTGTAATGGAAAGTTTATATTTTACACAGTGTACACTTATGATGCTAGTTGAAGACTCCACCTGTAAGTTTTCAGGATAGTTAGTTGTGGCCTAACCCCTTTTACTGTCCTCTGTTCACAGTAATGCTGAATTTTGGCTGTAGACCTTGATGAAGGCATCCAAAACTGTGATGTGTTTCTTGGTCAGGCTTTTCCTGTTCTTTTTTTTTTTTAATGAGAAGACTCAGAACCTGTAATTCTAAAGAAATGTGATCCCCATTAGTACTACAGACTAGGCACAGTAGAAGTGCTCAGGTACCACAAAACCTCACTTATAGGTTGATCTCACTATGGAACAGAGGGAAGGAGACCTAATAATCTTGTAATGTGAGAAGTTGAATTTCTGCCTTGGAGATAATTAATAAAGCTTGTAAAATTTAGACTGGATTTTAAGAAAAATTCTTTACTGCAAGGATTTTTAAACACTGGAACAGGCTGCCCAGGGAAGTAGTTGTTTCACCACCCCTGGAACTATTTAAAATGCTGTGTACCCTTTGTGGCACAAACTTCCTCTTGGCAATTAAAAGTTATTTTCCATCACCTCAGAAGTCCAGCCCACCTTGGGACAGCATCTCCCATCTATCATTGAGAGCATTTCTTTTTGTTATGACTGTCACTGCTTTATGAGGCATTTTGGCTGCTTTTTCCTGCATGTCATTTGACCACACAGGTGCCTGTGCCTTCTCAGTGGAAGAGCCATGTCTTGAGAAATCATTGATCTCAATTTGCCCTATAAATTACTCCACGAGATTATTTTGTCCTGTCCAGCTTCCTGTAGAGATTAATATTCTAGGCTCTTACCATGTCTAGTCTTAGGATAAGCCAGAAACCTTTAGGAAGTGTCAGCAGTAGAATTTGCTAATACACTCACTAGTCCTAGTTAATTGGTAATCAGTTAACCTGAAGCAAAACAGTCTGTTGTAGAAACACACTAAGCCAGTGCTTACTGTAAGTTCCCAAAGTGCTTTTTATTGCTCTTTCTTCCTGAACACTTTGATTTCTGTGGGGAGTTGAGTTAGGATTTTCAAATAAGCTCAGCTCTAACTCACCTTTGAAATTTTCAGCCTCTTTCTCCCAGTCAGATACTCTAGAAAACGAAATTTTTCCTGAAAGCTGTTTTTCAGACCTGCTTAGTCATCACATTTTATTATGGAGGACGTCTTTTAAAATTTAAGAAAACTGTCCTTTCTAGGGAAATGAGTTAAGACAATAGCTCACCTTTTTTTTGTTATTAATAATCTCATATTTGAAATTATTATAAATTTCTTGAGCTTGAACTAGTGTTAAAATCAGACCCTTCTGTGTCCTTCTCATTGTTCTTACTGAAAAATATATGCCAGATGAATGGTATATATTTCTATTTGTATATGGTTGGATATTAAAAGACAATTGCAATTATTATATCAGGCAAGTATAATTTAAGTTCCAAAAACAAAAATGATGTTTTTGAAACTTGTTCAGGCTCTTCAGTTTTGATTCTCACCAGAGTTCTTCTCCTATGCCTGTCCCATTTCAGTAACAAAAGCCAGGCTTACACTGTGTTTTGCAGGGACTTTTTGGCAGTGGGTTTCAGCAGCATTTGAACAGCAGACTACAGTATTGTATCCTATTTTCTACAAGATGAAAGCAAGGTGCAGCAAATCAAATTATATGTCCCCAAGGTCATCTATCAAGTTGGGGGCAAAGATAAACTTTACGGCTTCAGAGAAGTAGCACAATGAAATATTTCTTAAAAGTCACCACATTGGCTTTTTCTGTGCAAGATTTAGTTGTGAAGGCATTCATAATAACAGTAGGTTGGGTCAAACGTTTTCCTTTTTTAATAGTAGAATGTAACCATTGCTTAATCCTCTCTCTCTTTGTTCTTTACAAAGAAATGGTTTGAACTACCAGCGTAGCTTATGTACTGGGGCAAAATCCCTGTAGTTTAAGATCATTTGTGATGGGATGTGATGTACTCTGTGTTCTGCATGCTGTATATCATTGAAAATCCAGAGAACTTCACAGCAGGAGTGAATGTTTTAGGTTTGCACACATTTGTGAGAATGTTAATACCACATTGTGGGAATAGTGCTGAGTTCCCCGTTATCATGCAAGCAATTGCTAACTGTAGACCTCTGACTTTGTAATTTGTTCTTTATGGACTAGCCTGCAGCCAATAAGCAAAATCAATAGTCTTTGCTGAAAAGTAAGCAAGTGCCAGTGTGTTATGTGACAGGTGAAGATACATGTGCTTACCAGGGGTCAGGGGGCCACATCAAATTTCTCTCTGACTTCTTTTCAAAAAGCTAAATCCATTTAGGGAGCATTCGTCATTGGAAAATGTTGCAGTGGGGAATTAGACAGGCTCCTGCTCTTCTTTTCTCATTTAACGATGTTTGTTTTCAACAGTCTGTTCAATAATGTCACTGAGAAGAAATTATGTGAGAAGAATAAAGTGCTTATAGTCTATTTATTTATTCATTCATTTCTGTAGAATAACACTAGCTGTTGCATTCTCATGTTTATTAATGCTATTGTGGTAGTCCAAATATTTGTTTGTTCTCCCTTTCCTTTGGAAAAAAAAAGGTGTGGAACAGATTACTTCCTGCTTAAGCCTAAGGTGAAGGTTACAGACCTCCCGGCAATGTTATCTATATTATATATCTATAAATATGGCTTCCTATGTTTGAGTATGGCAAATAAATATATACCATAATTTTAGTACTGTAGAGTTTGGGAAGTCTCTTGTTCTCCAAGTGGAATGAGCAGGATTGAGGCCGCTCAGAAGTCTGCTGGAAAATACAGCAGCAGCAGCTGAGATGGATGTTACTGGCCTGTGATAAAACATGGTGGGTAATACTACAGTTCCCTCTTTTGCATTAAATGCGATGTTGAGTGTTCTGAGTTCTAGGGAAGTTGTTCAAACCTGCCCTTCTATCTCAACAGATCAGGCTACAATGAAAGGGAGAAGGTGAAAGGGAGCTTTTTCCTGAAATCCTGAAGTAGCTTAGGTTTGTAAGCCACCCAAGGGAAGGACTCTAGTATTTAGAAGTGAAAGTTATATTGGCTTTCCATGTTCAAGAGCCCAACTTATATTCTTTTGAAAACTTTAAATTCAGTCTAATATCAAAAATGATAGAAAGCTTAATGCCATTGTTTGCTTCTTATTGAATGTAGTTGCTCCATTTAATAGCCTGGCCTGCTGCCATGGTGCTATCACACACACATGTGCACTCCCAGTCAGGAAAAACAAACAGTCACCACACCGGTTCAATCAGATTAAAGGTTCCCTGTCTAAGAGCTGAATACCAAAAACCAGATTGGTGTGTTAGATTTCTCTTGTGTCCTGTTTAATTTTTTTAGCATGCATAGTAAATGTCTCTTAATTTCTCTACCCAGCTTTCTCTTCAGCTGTTTGTTGGCTGCTGAATGCACAGGTCATCACTGTAGCTGAGCACTAAATCTGGAGATGCCGAAATAATTCTTGAAGCTTCCAGAAAGCTGTAGTTGAAGCCCTTCAACCTGGGTTCTGCCAAACTTCGTGGCACCTCTTTTTTTACTCACTTTGAGGGCTCACAGTCTGCTTTTGATACCATGTTGTACCTAATGAATGTCCAGGTTCAAAGTGTTCAATATGACTAATTTTGAAGGTGACTGTCAGAATCTCTCAACCACCAAATGTAAGAATTTAAGAAAACTCCTTTTCAGCATACTTAAACAAAACTGATGCCTTCTTAGCCACAAAATACTAATTAACATTTTTTTGGCTAGAAAATCTGTGGGCTCTTCAAAGTTCTGTACCACTAAAGCCAGTTACTGTAGGAACATGTCTTCCTACTCTATTTTCGTGTGTCAAGGCATAGCCCTCTTCTTGACAAATATTTCTAGGCAAGTTCTTGAAGTTCTGGTAGACAGCTGAGGAAAAGAAAGGGGCAGGGTGTGGGTCTTGTGACTGTTTTTTCTCAGGGAATGGGTCTGTCAGCAGACTACAGGCAAATCAAGAACCTGCCTTTCCATCTAAGATGTTGTAAAAATAAACTTATAAGGGATTTTTATAGTTTGAGAACTGGAAAGATAAACAAATAGCTACCCCAACCTTCCTTCCCTCATTTTCCCTTCAAAGGGTAGCACAGTTGCTGTTCTGCAAGTGACAAGATGAGATAAAACTCAAGTGACTTGAGAGATCCCGTGAGCTTCGAGCTGCAAAGGGTTGAGGTTAAGCTGGAGGTTTGCCTGCTCAGCTCCTTTTTTCTTTTTTTTTTTATTGGGTCTTAAACCTTTCCCACACTAAATAAACACCCTTTTATGGGCTTTTTTTTCCTCACAAATAGCAAGTTTTGTAACTTTATATGAAAAAGTCTAGTTGCTGATTCAAACTAAACGTCCTTGGTTGCTATCAGTCCCTCTGCCCCTGAGGACCACGGTTCACACTTGTGGTTGCCTGGGCCTGCACTGGAGCTCCTAATTTGTTTTGTAATTCCTGTGGTTTTGATCACTTGGAACACACCTATTGATCTTGAGGCACATCACCCAAGAGCTGTGCACCTACCCCGTTGCTCTGCCTGCACGGCCGCACGATGGTGAGTGTAACATGGGCAGGTGTATGCAGGCTCTCTGTCATTCACTCAGCACAGGTAATGGCAAGAATGCAGAGGACAGGGGGCCTTTGGGGGCCAGCAATGCAGCACCATGCCAGCTCCCCAGAGGGCTTGTCTGTGCTGCCACGACCTCGCAGACACTGCTCTGCTTTTCACCACTTTGTCACCACGCCATCGTTTGGCTGCCAAGGCAGAGCTTCCAGTCCAGCTTAACCAGGAGTCTCTTCCTTTTAACTCTCCCAGAGCCCTATCATTTATTATCTTGTCTTTTTCTTGCTTTTATACTTGCAAGTATCTCATCAAAAGAAATTACCAGCAAAGTATCTCTGGTGCTTGTCGCTTCCTATTTCATCACCAGCACGCAACATGTACCATTTACAATAACAGCTCCTATCACGGGCGTGATGGCAGAGCTGCACATTTGGTGTGACACATGCAAAGAGAGAGCAGTGCAAGAGGCAAGCAGCTCGTGTTCTAATAGATAACCAAACTTCGGACATGCATCCTTCTTGGCAGTGGTCTCCAAAACTGTGATCTGTTGAGATTTTAATTTTGAGGGCTATCCAGATCATGTCACTAAAATTTATTTTCTTTTCTACCTAATTCATAAGCTGCAAGATGTTCTTTTGTTGATATCTTCATTCTGGACATGTTGAACAAAGTCTTTCTGAGAGGAACGCTTTGTCCCAATTTTATTATCCTTTCTTTCACAGTGTGTTGCTATGCCAAGTGTTATGTTTTATGGAGGAGGGTGGGTTATATATGCTTTCAAGATCAACTGTATAAAATGTGTCATACTGTTGACTTAGGCCTTTCTCTGGAAGGGAATCAAGTGAACCTGTCTAGAAATCAACACAAAGCATCTTCCATATGGTTGCCTATTACATTATTCTACATTAGACTGTTTGCTTTCCTTTAAGCCACCTTAAAGTAAAATTGATTCTTTTATCTTTATTAATGGAGCTACAAATACATCATATATTTGTCATGTTTTACTTTTTACTCTTTCTCTCCTTTTCACAAAACACTGTAAGAATTTTCTACTTTGTACATGTGTTCTTGTAGTGCATAGCATTGTGCTGCTGAGAAAGAAATATTGTTAGTATCTATGTAAAGCCTAGAGAAGGACAGACGCAAATTCTAAACCAGTTTATAGAACTGAATCTTGCCTTGATCATTCAGAAATAGTTTCATGGAGAATCAGTGATTTGGAGTATTTCTGTGATCTTTCCTTGTCCACTATATAAAATGATCCCTGCTGACCTTAGAGGATTTTGGAAAAGGTTCCTTGAGCAGCAGAATGGAAACAAGAATGAGATCTATGATCAATAAAATTTCAAGAGACCATGTGTAATTGTTTCTTAACCATTTTCTTGAAGATTTATTTTCATAAATGGGACAAATTTATTCAATTAATTTAGCTTTTTCAGTTGCTAATAGTGAGTAATGGTCTAATGATTCATTATTTGAAATTCCTCCTAGAGCAAGTTCTTTAGCTAATACTTTTTTTCATATACAGAACAACATCTTTAATCACAGGAATGTATTTTTGTCAAAGTAAACCTTTGATCTGCTGTTTTTTACAGGTAGTTCATTGCAAATGCTTAATATTCAACATTTCTTTGTAATGGAAGAGGTAAAGCATGTGGTGCTTGATACTGAATTGTTAACCATAAACATTCCTACTGATATAACCATCGTAACTAATTCTTAAGCCTATGATGACTAAGTTTAGTAATTCTTATACACATACACTGGTAAAACTTGCAGCGCTTTAATATTGCTATTTTGGAGTGCTTTCTACCAGAAAGTGAAATACTTTGAAAAAGTGAGCTCTGTGTAATTAGAACACAATTCAAGTGAATCAGCTTCAGAAAAAAAAAGCTCATGCACTTGGTTGTCTTTCCATAAATAACTTTTCTTTAAAGAAAATATGAGATTAGGCTGTCAATTGGACCAAAATTACTCAAAAATGGATTAAAAATTTTTGAGTAGATTTCCAGTGTGAAAAAGATGGAAACAACTGGTAGTTAAGAAGGTTCTGTTAATAAGAAGTGTTATGTCTGACCAGTTCTCTGGGGAAGTTCTGCTGCTCTCCACTGTGCAGTAATGTTCACTTCATTTTGTATCTCTAAACAAGCTGGAGAAAAGGTATCAATGTTAGCCAGCTGCGATGCGAATAAATATTCATAACAATGGCACATGCATAGCTAATTGAACAGTTTTTGTTAATATTATACTAGATATTCATGGACATGTGCCTTTTTCTATAATGAAAATACTGCCTAAGGCTAGCTTTGTTTTTCTTGTCAAGAACAATTTATGTGCTTTCATTTAAATGAATATAAACTTCTATTCTCATGACAAAATAATTCACCATTAATTTGGGCAAAGAATTTCTTTATTCCCTTTGTGGTGCATTTTATTGGAAAAGAAAAACCTAAGTGTATCTCAGAAAATTTCTCTATGCATTCTGTCTAATTTCTGTAATAACTGGTGTGAATATGTAGGGATTTCAGTGATTACTTGCTAAGTAAATATGGGATATGGGCATATATTTGATTTAAAATTAATCTGAAAAGAATTTTCTTGAAGTAAATCATTCCTTCACAAAGGTTTTCATTGTTTTACACATACAGTTTAATATAAAAATATAAAAGGAATATAAAAATTAAAACCCCTGCTCTTCCCTTTTCTTTATTTCCTTATTTTGGTTCTTCCTCTGTTATTTAAAGCTCAGGTTCTGACATACCTCTGAGGTATGTTTTGGAAGATGAGTAGAGCTAGAGCAAGGTAAAAGCAGATCTCACAAATGTGATTGAAAAACACTGCTGCTGAGAAAGGTCTGAGTATTTTTCCTCCCCTTTACTGTGTAGCAAAACCCATATCCCCTCTTTCATGGGATTCTTATTTTATCATCTTATTAACTGTTTACAGAACTTGCTCATTTAAATTTCAGTGATGTTACTTAAAGGAAACAAATGATGCTACACATTGATTTAAAAAATGAATTAATTCTGTTCAGATAGCAAAGTAAGGTTCCTTAATAAATAGAATGTAACTATTTCTATTAGGAGAGTGAATCTCAGGCTACTCTCCTGTCTGTGCCACCCGGGTTATTGGCTACATTATGTTTTTTTCACCAAGTGCTTAAAGTGCAATTCCTGGCAATATGCTTTTAATCAAGTGTGGATTCTCACTATGGAGTTCAAGCACCTAAATAGGGGAAAAGGAAAATGTGGAAAAAGCAGGCAAAGACTGAAAATGATGAATCTAAGGCAATACAGGCAGGAAGTTCCTGACTTACTTTAAAATTACTTTTCAGCATTATGAATTAGTCCTTTTTAAAAAGTACCACATATTTGGCTTTCAGGAGTGATAAGCTCCATTGGCACAGTGGTTTTATAGGTAATTATAATGCCTGGCATTATATATTCTCATAATGCAGACCTGCAGTGACTCCCTGGCATGTTCTCTTTTTGGATTTGGGAGCCTATTTCCAGCCAGGAGATATTAGTCAATGTTTCCATCACAGACATCTCATTCTGGGTGAGGGAGGTGGCGTTTCCTTTGTGACGTGTAGCCTTACCTCATGCTGGATTTCAGATGGTGTCTCAGAGTAAACAAGCTGCCTTCATTCTTCTGCTCCTGACATCATTTAGACCAGTCAGACATTAATTAACCTGGAAAGCTAGAGAGGAAGAGATTTTCCCATTAGGAAGGGGCAATCTAATGTGATGGGTATGGCCCATGGCTTGTGCTGCCTTTAAGTTCAGAGAAGCTATTTTAGGTTCAACATATGCTGCATCCTGACAACCTGCACAGTCTGCAAACATCTGAGTGCACAGAATAAAAGTATGGTACTGAGTTTAGGAGAAGGCAAGTCATGAGACCAAATAGGCAGTCTTTTGGTATGCCAGATCTTTAGAAAAGCTCTCTGGTCTCTGGACAAAAAGGATTGACTTATTTGTGGCCTGCTACTTTTCTTACAAAAACAATACATTAAAAAAAAAACCGAAACAAGCCACTCTCCATGCAAGGGTGTTCTCTCTGAACACGACATTAAGCAAATCAGAAGTTGTTACCAAGTTAATTTAAGAAAAGGACATTTAAATTTCACTTAGTAGTTGTCTCTTATTAACAAGTTTTCAAACCATATGACCACAATTAACTGAGAACTTCTTTTCCATTTAAGAGCTATTGTAGATGGAAAGAGTGGATTTTAAAATAATTCTTAAAGACAATTATGCACCCATAAAGGAGTAGTAGTACATCTTGAAAAATCAAAAAGTCTTAAAATATTATAAAGCTTGGGTTCCTTTCTTTTTGCTTCCTTTTCTTTTTTCTGTCTTTTTAAGTGAATGAGTGTAGCAGAACTTCCCAATTAGCCTCAAAACAGAGAAGATTCTCTGAATGCTGCTACTTTGCAAAGGGAGCTTTGAGGTACAATGAATTATGATTAATCCACTTTTATGTTTCCATTCCTTTCCTATTCCTATTCATACACTGCTCTGACAATGTCTTTAATCCTGAGAGTGACTTCTTCTGACTTTCTCCCTTTTCCCTTGCTCCCCCATCCACCCAAAGTTTCCTGTCATATGCAGGTTTTCTAATTCTGGGGGTTTTTTTATAGGAAAATACATTCTTTTCTGGTTTGTGGGTTCTTATCCTTTTGCTGACCTATGGCATGTTTTATAGATCATATGCAAAGTGAGAACCAGTATGGGATGGGAGGAATATGCCATGCCAGGAGTTGTCCATAGCAGCAGAAAGCACCACTGGCATCTCTGGCCAGCTCCAGTCTGGGGCAGCACAGGCCAACAGCAAACAGGACCCGGCCCAAGGCCAACATTTCCTCCCCAGAGGGTCCCCTGCTCAACAGAAATCTGTGAGCAGGTACAGGTTTTTAGGATGGTATAGAACAGTGCCACCTGGTGATTTTTCCATCACCAATGAGACTTTTAGAGTCTTCTTGGCCAGCTTCAGCTCACTCCCTGTTGGTGGGAATTTACATTTAGTGGAAGGATTTCCACTGCTGCAGGAGGCCCTTGTAAATACTGGCTCAATTGTTTTCCATACTTTGAAAACATTATCCCTCCTCCTACTCTTGCACAGTCTTTTTTGCATCATTTAGCTTCCAGTCTAGCAAGTGGTATCAGAGTACTGGGCTAATTGTATTTGATGGGTAGTTAGCAAACAAACTGAGAAAGGGGCTGATTCAGATTCTTCAAGACCAGATCATGCCTTGAAGATCTCCAGGAAGAGAAAATGCTGCGTAAATAATGTTGGGTACTGATCAGAAAAAATAACTCTGTAAAACCTCTAATTGAGTCAGCGTTCATGGCTTTGCTCGTGTTAAGAAGTAAACCTGTGAGTATTCCACAAGAATTGCCACATTTTCAGAACAAGAGGCAAATGTATACTTCTTCCAAGTCAATGGCTATATATTCTAATTCAAGTTGCTGAACTTGTCCAAGTTGTCTAAAACAATAAAGATTTTTTCCATATATAGTGCATAAAAACTTGTTCATGTAATTTAATATAAAACAAAGGGCTTATCATTAAATCCTTGTAAGATGTTGTTACATCTTATTTCTTGTCCAAACTGTTCCTGTAAAAACTATTTTAATACTGCTTGAGAGAAACAGTGTATTTGGCAGAGAAGCCTTTTACCATCAGCAAACAGAAATGTATTTTTGTGTAATGTTATCAGGAAAACGTTTTGTGTACAGCAAATCCAGGGAAGTCTCATATAACTCATTGACCAGGATAAAAAGCTGAATCACTGTGCACTGCTGCATCCTTTAGTAAAAAGAAGTGTTGTCATCAGTACTTAACCTTGCATAGAGTTGAGAACTGAATTTGATTCTTCCTGTCTCACAGTCAAGCATATTGCAAGAAATAGATCTGCAAACAGATGATGTTCCTTTCATTACAATGCACTTCGTAGTGAACTAATGCACTACAGTGCATGACTTAAGTTTTATTTGTTGTTTTATTTACTGCTCCATGCAGTAACAAAACCTTCAGTATGCCTGTCATCAGACACGCAAAATTTGAAGTAGGAGTCTTATGAAGATGTATTCTTGTCGTAATTTTAATATTCATAGGTTTCATTAATGTAGTGGGAGGGTTAATTTGTTAACAGGAAAAGCAATATTGATGAATGTAGAGACTGTGTCTGGAAAGACATATCTATTTTCCTCTGATGCTGGCCTCAGGAGTAGCTTTGGATCATACCTCATCTTTTCAAAATCTTTTTTGATCTGATAAACGGGAACAAGGAGGCCAGTCTCCTCCAGCAATGGGCTCAGAGCCTTACTGATGGGAGTGTTCTTCTTGCTTCAGTTAATTTAGCAAAGTAAAAAACATTGGACCATATCATTCATATTTTCCTCTCTTCTGCAAGGCTGCCAATAATTGTAGAAAGTGACAAACAAGAGTAAGTTATGTAACTACTGCTTTATAAAACTCCTGATCCACCTATTTGGAAGTGTTTCATGGAGATTTGTTTGTTCATGGCCTTCACATGTCCTTAAGTAAAGAAAAAATTGTTTCTTTGCAACAATGACCTGAATGAGAAGATCAAGTGCACTCTCAGCAGGTTTATAACACCAAGCTAGATGGGAGTGCTGTTGTGTTGAAGGGCAGGAAGGCTCTGCAGAGGGATCTGGATCAATGGACCAAGGCCAGTTTTATGAGGTTCAATAAGGTCAAGTGCCAGGTCCTGGCCTTGGGTCACACCAATCCCTTGCAAACCTTCAAACTGGGGCAGAGTGGCTGGAAAATGGCCCAGTGCAAGAGGACCTGGGAATGCTGGTGGACAGCTGAGTGAGCTGAATGAGCCACTGTGTGCCCTGGTAGCCCAGAAGGCCACTGGCACCCTGGCCTGTACCAGCAGCAGTATGGCCAGCAGGACCAGGGCAGGGATTGCCTCCTGTGCTGGGCACTGGTGAGGCCACACCTCAAATCCTGTGTTCAGTTCTGGGCCCATCACTGTGAGGAAGACATTGAGGAGCTGGAGAGAGTCCAGAGAAGGACAACAGAGCTGGTGGAGGGTCTGGAGAGTCAGTTGGAACTGCTGAGGGAGCTGGAGCTCTTTAGTCTGCAGAAAAGGAGGTTCGGGGGGGATCTTATTGTCCTCTACAGCTGTCTGAAAGGAGGGTGTAGTGAGAAAATTCAGTCTCTTCTCCCAGGTAACGAGTGATGGGACAAGAGGAAACAACCTCAGGTTGCATAAGAGAGGTTTAGATTGAATATAATAACTTCTTCACTGAAAAGGTACTTCAGCCATTGAACAGGCTGCCCAGGGGAGTGGTGGGATCACCAACCCTGAAGTGTTCAAAAAATAGGTTCATATGGTGCCTGGGGATATGGTTTAATGGTGAACATGGAGTTGCTGGACTCAGCTGTAATGATTCAATGATCTTAGGAAAAAAAGCAAAAACTCAGCATTTTGCTTGTTTATTTGATAACACTGCAAATGGAGTAACAGCTGAAGTCCAGTTCACCCCCTCAGACTGCATTAAAAGTGCTACACCATCACACCATTTAATGATGTCTTTTATGGCCACAATAAGATATTTAAAATGAGAGACTTAAACTTTCACGTTTCTTAATTAAAGAGATTTTCTAAACTAGTTGTAACCTGCATTTGGCCTTATGATGCCTCCCAGAATAACAATGATCTACCAGTTAATATGTAAGGGCTCACAACTGATTGTTGCTTCTCTTCTTCTGCATATTAAGTAGTATTCATTAATTAATATTCTGCTTGCTTGCTTCTTGCACACAGGACATCATCTTTGCACTGGGTTCCCAGTAGACAAAAGAATAATTGTAGTTTAAATGAAAAGCTTTAGAGATCCCTTTGAGTGGGGTGTTAAGATTACAAACATGAAAAAGAGTTCAGGGGCTAAAGGAATTTCAGATTTTTTTTTTAATATGCATATAATAACAAAAATGTAGCTCTAACTGGTTTGGTATTGTAAGTCAAGCTACCTGTTATCTATGTGAATGTCCTGAATATATTCTCTACACACTATAGAAACTACAAACAACTGATTAAAATGTATACCATCAGGTAAATATGCCCATCTCCATTCCCACTGTTTTTTTTCCAGAGAATACTATATTTTTAGAACTGGTTTTTAAAAAGGGATCTGATTTTATTTTGTCACTTACTTGATGTGCACTTGTATAAAAGACCTGATTTATCTGGTTTCCAGTTTGAACAGATGAGGTCTAGGTTTCCAAGTCTAATCTCTTTCTTGTTGAGCTGAAGAATAAAATGTTGTACACAGTCACTTCTATGGCTTTCAACTAATTGCTTTGCCAAGACTATCAGATGGCAAAAGCCTGTTTAGTTTGACAACTCTGCAGAAATTCTGAGAAATAAAAACACAGCAGCTCATCCCAGCCCTCTCTCCTCTCTGATAGTTAATATTGAGTGCAAGCATGTCTTATTTTGGAAACATTGATTCTACAGTAATTTTCTTTATTTAATTAATATTATTAATTTCCCCAGAAATTACAATATTAACACTGAAAAATATTAACACTGAAAGCAAAAGTTACAAATAAATATGATTTGTGTGTGTGTGAAAAACTAACCCACAAAACACATGCTACATTCAAACATCCTCAGACTGCAAGAGAATTTACAACCACATTTGTGCACTGTGGTCTGACTCCATTTGCAGTCACTCATAAAAGGAAATAAAAATACATTCATTATGAAATTTACCCCACCAGAAGCTTAAAGTTTAGATACCACTACAGTCACAAAGGTGATCTGTTTTGCATCTGCATGTTATTTTACTTATTTTTTAAGTATCTCCCTCTAATAGGACTGGGAATCTTTTTTGTTTTGTATCTACTCACTTTTTTTCTCTTATTTTTCCCCAGTTTTTTTAAACAGTAAGTCTCCCTTTGGGACATGTCACTTGAAGCTTGTGTTTGTCATGCTCCTAGTGCAGGGAAAAAACACACACTAAATTCAATCTTTAAATTAAGCTGTAACCAAGCTTGTATATTCATTAGAGGAGAAAAATTCTCTTCTGAGAAGTTCAAATTGTTTATTGATTTTCATTTCTGTGTTCAAGTGAAGCTTGAGTAAGTCTGTCTCACTGCAGTCCCTCTGGGGCAACACTGCCAACAAGTGGATCACATTTCAACCCAAGTGAGCAGTTAGCAACAAAAATCTGAGAATTCCTTTAAAACTATATTAATAAACAGTTAGAAGGTGATATCTCCAGTTCAATGTAGCTGGTTCTTTTGCAAAAGGAGTAACAGACTTGAATTGCAGGCTATAAATGACAATCTTCTTGAAACACCTTAAAGTCAAAAATCAGGTGAGTGGCAAGCACAATTAGTGCTGTGCTGTTTGAGAGTGTGAGGAGGGGGAAATGAGAGGAGGGGGCAGCTCTGCTGCATCTTTCTTGAAATCATGTAATGTCATATTGACACAATTTTGTCCAGCTGTAATCACCTTGTGAATGTCTCAGCAAGGAGAAAAATACCCATAAGAGGAGTTACCAACACTTGATATCTGTCTTTTCAGTCTTTTCTTAGGAACACGTTTCAGCAAATGGACAGCTTAGGAGAGCACTGCTTACACAAACCCAGAGCCTGCCTTGGAGGGGGGTGCACTGAGTGCCTGAGCTCAATCTTTATGGTACTAATATCTCCTACAAACCATTTAAATATCACACTATCTAGTAAAAAATAGGCTGAGCTTCTTCCCCTCAGTTTCTCAGTGTTAATTTCAATTTTTAAAAACCTAGTTTAATTAATTTCAATTTATTGAAGATGCCAGATTTTCACCAGGATGTATTTTTTTTTACCCCAAGTTCCAAGCTCCTATGTGGTTAAGAAGAGCCTTTTTTAAAAACAAAACGTGTTTGTATGATCTGGTCTTGTCACTGTTTAGGAACAGTTTGTGTCAGCAATGTGCAGTAAAACCATGAAAGATAACTCCAGCTTCTCTTCATAAAGTTAAGCAAGGAAGCAGCATTTTGTGACAAACAGTGAAACATTCAAGTACAGAGAGGATCCCTTTACTTTCTCTGACTAGTCTTAGGGCCAAACTGAAAATATTCCTGTGAGAAATCACTAGCTATGTTCTTTCTTCAATAATCCAAAAATTAGTAGAGGATATAAAAAATAAATTTAAAAGGGAGAAAAATAAGAATAATCTGGGTCTCTCAAAATACACTGTCCTGTATTTTGTGCAGGAGAGAAGACAGTAATGGCTGAAGTTTCTTTTTGAGTAAGATTTGTAGGGATCTGTGGGCATTTGTTTTTGTCAGTCTTGTGGAGAGACACTCTAGGCCACTGGTACTGTAGCAAATGTGTTGGCCCAGAGGAAATTCTGAGGTTGCATTTCAAAATATGGACGGTGTGCTACAGTTGTCATAATTTCAAAGCATTCTGCAAGATTTATTTTTCTCCTGAGATATCGATGTTGCATGTAGAATGTGAGGGTTTGAAATATTCATTTCAAGTGACTGTTGATTAAAATATAATGGTTAGGTCATCTGTTTCTGAAAGATCTATTTTGGACAAGATTTATTCAACAAAAAATAAGTGAGATTCTAAAACTTGCTGTGAAGATCAATTCTTTTGCTTTAAGAGGGAGGCTCTGAAAATGCTTGAGAGGTAACTTTTAATTAGTAAATTATTTTAAATGTCAGCTGATACCTTTTAATTCCATTTAATTTTTTCAGCCTAATTATTTAGGCACTTTTCAAACCCCTCAGCTCCACCCCTGTTTGTGTGTAGGCCAGAAAAAAATTCAGTTGAGGTGTCAGTACTGAAAAAACTGCTCAAGATCCCATTCCCATGGACACAAGGACTCAGTCTCTGAGCTGAAGGAGATTGACTACTTCCCATTATCCCACTCCTCTCTTCTTCCTCAGCAGACAGATTTTGGCTGCCCACTGGCTTTAGGTTCCATCTAGGTCCAACAGGGTTACTCCATCTTCTGTCGTTTGTTTCTTACTGACCCCGTGTTCCAACATTCTTTTGCATGGCTCTTGTCATGGGTTAAGATGAGGAAAAACCACGAGGTCATCCCTGCTCCCGTGTGTTTGGTGGTGGAACAGCTGCTGATGGCTGTGCTGGAGCTTCTCTCCCTTCCATCTGTGGAGCTGTCCTATTATATAAATACATCACAGAATCTAGATATGTGTGCATGGAAGTGTTTCTTGGAATAGACTGCTGAAAAAATGTCTCCTACTTAATTACTTGTTTGTTGGAATATTTGTTATAAGGAAGAGTTGCTCTTAGATGAGAGATCAGCTGGGGCTAATAGTTTGATGGTTTTGACTTCCAACCAGTTCAGTGAGAGACTCACCTGAGCCCTGCACATTCCAGAAAATACTCCTAACTGTGGGCAGCTCTGAAATAGCAAAGCTACAGACAAAGGAGCTGAAGGGGGGAAAAGGGATGTTCAATCCTTAGTCAGCCATTTGGGAACTTAAACATTTTTCTAGGTAAAATGTCAGCCATGATGTTTCTAGGTCACCATAAATGCTTCTGATAGAGTCAGCATCTCACTTTCCAGCTCAAAACAATGTTCTGCAGGGAAATTTCCAGAACAGTGTTATTTAGTGTCACAGTGACAGACTGGTCAAATGAATCTGCAGATCCAAAAGTGAAGGAAAGCTAGAACTGATATAAGATTTTGTGTATGTCCTCTATCTAGCAGGCAAAATAAAGTGTCACAGAGAAACACGATTGCTAAATCTCATTGGCTTACCTTCATTGTTTATGATATATTAGGCTCTGTATTTCTTTGCTCCTTTACAATTCTCTTTTCATTTTCTTACATATTCTAGATCATTCTGCTCTGTTGTTGGGTCTTTTTGTTGATTTGCTGCAACGTTGACGTTTAAATTTTATGGAATGTTATATAAACAAGGACTCCAATGACGCAGAAAAAACCATTCAAGGCGTTTTAGACTCTCTTGATTAGCTGCATACCAGAATTAGTCTGCCAAGCTGGCATGGAGCTGAAGGGAAATTTAGAATTTCCAGAAATGGCAGGGTGGTTTGAAAGGTGAGTGACTTGTTCAAAGGGGCTAATTCCATGTAGGAGGTAGGATAACCTTCCACTTCTTAAAGGGATTGATTCAACCACACATAGAGAGTGTCAAAATACTTTCCTTTATATAAATGAAAATATTTAGAGATGAAATGAATACTTCTTTTTCCATGAGTCCTTCAGAGAAAATAGTCTTTCCATCCACTTTGAGTATGGCTTGGGTACCCCCAGACCATCACACTCTGAGGTGGAGCTTGGTGAAACGCTGAGGTGGAGCTTGGAGCACGGTCCTCCTCACAGGCCTCTGTCTCCTGTTCTTCCCTTGACAGCAGCTTGCTGCCATTAACTGGATGCTTCCAAACACCTCTGAAGTCCTACAGCATCTGGTCCTCGGGCCAGATGCCATAAATGCTAATTTGTGCTGGAGAGAGCCCCAAATCCAATTATTACTGCTTAAGGACAGATTTTATCTTTTTCCCCTCTGCCAGTGCCATTTCTTCCTTATGGTCTGACTTTTGGCCACAGAGGACTAAGCCACTCTGAGTAACCTAAATGTGCAAAACAGCTGAAGCTTCACCCCGTAGCACTTCATTATGAGCCACCTATCCAACTGTGTGACCAGTGACCAAGATACAGGGCATCTGGGGTTTTCTGTTGAATTGTTTGCTTAAAAAAAAAAAAAAAATCTGTGTCCTATCGCTTCATTTTGTCTCAATGAGTTTCATTTATTTTTTTAGTATAACTCAAAGTTTGCAATTTGTGTTGAAGGGAAAAATATGCATGACTGTGTCTTCTCCAGGATAGTGATCACTCCTTTCATGAGGGCTTACCAAAGGGCAGGGAGCAAAAATCAGTAAGGAAAAGGATTTTGCTAAAAAGCCTTCCCTGTATTTCAGTAAATTGTTTCCAGATCCTCTGTTTCACAGAACATCAGCTGACTTCTCTTTTTTATCAACTATGATGCTTTTTGCAAGCTTTTCCTAAGTATATGATTTTCGAGGGGTTCTGAAAGGAAAGTAATTTTATTCTCCCAGAATACTTAATTTCTTTTCCAAAGCTTCTGTTCCTTTAAATGTATTGTCAGCTATCCTAGGGAGGCGTTGTGCTTATCTTTACCCATCCTCCTCCTCAGTCTTGACTGTGTATCTGGTGGTGATACTACTACCAAGGCACAATTTTTCTGTGGTGCAAAACATCACACAATTCCCCATCTGCTGTCTCATGTGTGAGGGCTTAACTTGTCATCAAAAAGATCCAATTTTTTCAAAAATCAGTTTTCATAAGAGTCTGCCAGCTAAAAATTAATTCCATTGCACACTGAAAACTCTTGGGCCTTTTGCTAGCAGATTTCCATGAAGGTTCCCTGAATTACACCCTGAGAGGGGACAGGAATCAGTGCCAGATAACTTTAATAATAAGGGAGATACTGAATATATAGTTCCACCTACCCAAATTCTGCCAGGCAACTGTCTCAGAAGGAATTTAAAAAAAAAAAAAATTCTTAGAATTAAAATCACTTTAGATTATGTGAAACAGGCAAGGACATAAATTTTAAATTTTTGTTTCACAAGGAAGTCTGTTTAGTTTCCTGCTGTCAGAGGCTTCTAATTACTCTGGATCTAAGTTTTTCCCTCTTCCAGTCAGCCCATACGTTCTTCCTTCGATTAGTACAAAAGTCTGCCATGTGTTTTTACAGTGAGCATGTTAATCTGAACACTGACCTTCACTGCCTTGTCCCTGGCTGCGCTCAAAGCTGACTTTGTGAGAAGCATTTTCATTGCCGGTGTCAAAAACCTTCAATAATTAAAGTTACTATCACATATGTACATTTTTTCCTTTTCTTGAAATAAAAGAAGTCTCCTCTAGAGCAAACAAAGAGAGAAAAAATTAATTGATCTGACACTTGAGCTAAGAAGACATACTTTAAGGAATACTGCTTAAAGGACAAGGAAGTTTGGAGTCTCAAATAATTAAAATGAGCATTTGGCCAAGCAAATGAAGGCATCTTCTTTCAATATACTACTTTGTGTGGACTTGCAAAGTCTTTCTAAATGTCTTTTAATGCTGGACCTTATTCCTGAACTTTAGGAAAACCGCACAGAGTACATTTTCTGTTCGAAAGGCAACAAAAATAAAATTACGACTATGCAATTTTATCCAGGATATGTAAGGTATAAAGAATTTCATTTTCACTTCAGCCTATATACGCTTGCCCTGTTTTCTGTAAGTCTTCAGTAGGCTTGGATCCTATACAGGGAATTTATTTGCATCTTCAGAGTTAGATTGCCAGTTACCAATACTTACAACACTTCTATAAAAACAACCGCCACATTGGCTAAGGAAATTTTATGAACATGGGAGAATACATTCCAATAAATCAATAAACACTCTATAAAATGCAGGTCAAGGGCTGGAGAAAAGAGGGGGCAGGGTGAGGGACAAAAACAAAAGCACCTTCTGCTTTGGCAATGAATTGATAATTAATGAAAGAATTAAGCCTTTGCTATTGAAGTTTTTAAATATTCTTTTTTTAGCCTTCTATGATAGCAATTCTCTTTCTGCAAAAGCAGGCCCTAAGATACAGAATTTGAGATAATATGTACCATGTATGTACCAGTCATGTTTTCCTATAGATCATTCTTATGTAGAAGATATTCATATTCTTATTTCATGCCTTTGAAGTCCTTCATGTCCAGCTGTCACTAGAGGATATGCCAATCCCCCTAAATTTTTTATAGAGGCAGAATAAGTCAACAGTATTTTACTCCCTTTTTTTAATCAAAACTTGTAAATTTTTTTATATTTTAGCTTCTCGTTTAAATCCCTTTAAACAAGAAGCTACAAGATAAGTCTTTAACAAAGTATCTACCATAGCACATCTTTATCTTTGCCCATAAGTTCCTCTGCAAGCAATGGAGAAGCCTTAGCAATATAACAAGAGTGAGCATTGTCTTTGATTATATAAATAAATAAAACAAGGCAGACAAAATCACTCCATCAGTTTGTGTTGTTCCTGCAAAAGGGAGGGAAGAGAAGACAAACATTTACAGGAAGGGAAGTTTTCTCCCCAAGTAATGGCCACAATAAATTTGTGTGGTGAAGAAAAATAAACGTGAGGAGAAGACATGCTCACTTGATGTTGAAGGAAAGCCTGTCCATGCTTAATACATTGGAGAAATTGTTCAAGAGCTGCTCATCCATGTTAGAAATTATTACCCCTGTAATCCTGCCAAGGACAGTGAGACCTATTGTAGTTGACTGAATAAGTACTGGTTGTTCAAGTTAAAGTGTCACAGGAGCAGCTGTAATTTATACACCCAATTTTTTTGACACATCCAAAGCATTTTTTTTTAAAGAAACAGGCCAGAATCTTGGACAATATAAAATGGTACAGCTAATTAAAGGAAATGGCTTCATTCCAGGTTTTCTGAGCTGTATCTCTTGTCTACAATGCACCACTTTGCCAATTTGCACAAGTTGGTTACTTTTAGCCTTGCCTGAGCTCTTTTGTGCTTCTATTTGTCAGTTGTAACAATCATGGCAGAGATTTGTTTAATTTTGATTAGGACTGGATTAAAAAAAATGCTTGTCTAAACTTACATGAAAAGCTGAAATGCGTAAGAGGGTCACCAAGGGCAGGACAGAGACCTTAGTGTGCACAGGATTTATTGTGATTAGACGAGCTTTATGCCAATCACCATCGTTATCAGGAATTCTATTGTGGGTCAGCACCAACTTAGAAAGGAGATTGACCATATGGATGCAAACCTAATGGATTTGTATTTTAATAAACAGGACAGGCTGATGTAAAAACAAAGAGACATGATAAAGTAGCTGATGTCAGCTCACTGGTTTGTAGGTCTCAGGAAAAAAAGAGGAGTCATAAAATATGTGTGTTGGAGTGCAGAAGAGGGAAAGAAGATTCTGGCTGAAGAGGCACTAAGCCAAAGCCCAGCATATCAGGTCCTTATAAGCACATTCACACGAGCTGTGAGGGCAGGCTGTGCCCAGTAATGATGGGTCTCAACACTGTGGACAGTGTGAGAAACTTTGCTTTTGCCTGCTCTCTACAGGGAGGCTGTCTCTGACCATCTGATCCTGGTTAGTCCTTCTCCTGAGACCCATCAGATTAAGAAAACAGCACCAGAGTCTATTTGCTACTCACCTCTGCACTCTGGGTGCTAGCACCTAACCCTGTATTATGAATTATCTGTGCTGTAACAGCAATGACAATTTAAATTATCCCTGTTCCCAACTGATTTCCCCCTTGCCAAAAGGTCTCTCTGTCTCACTATCCAACTGGGGTTTGTGCTCACATTGTAAACCAGGTCAAGAAAAAGATACATTTTCAAAAAAATGCCTTTTACTTTGGTTAATCGTTGTTTCCACAGAGCAGAGGGTTGAATCAGCTCAGATAAGAAGGCAGTAACCTATATGGGGGAAGGAATAAATGATTCAAGAGGAAAGATCTCTTTATCACAAAGAAAAGTTTAGTCTGGATCCAGAATTAAGATTTCATGGCCTGGACTTGTTTGCAGCAATTTGTGTGCGTCTTGGTGTCTGCTGTAGAGCAGGTACAGAACACAATCTGAAAACTCAGAGAAAGGTGGGGAATGTGTTGAAGCGTGTTGAAGCATGTTGGACAATCAGAGGAATTAGAATTGAGGGGGAGGAAATCAATTACTTGAGAGTTTTCCAGTAGAAAGTACCTCACAGGTACTTTCTAGGTACTTTTAGGGAAAGATTCTTCACCCAGAGAGTGGCTGAGCATGGGAACAGGCTCCTTGGGGAGGTGGTCACAGCACCAAGACTCGTCAAGGAGTGTTTGGATAATGCTCTCAGGCACAAGATGTGGCTGTTGAGGTGTCCTGTCCAGGGCCAGAAGATGGACGTTGATGATCCTTGTGGGTCTCCTCCAACTCAGCTTATTCTGTGATTGTGTGGTTCAGTTTGTAGCCATTCACCTTTTAGACAAACTCCTGTGCATCAAGTCTCAGGGCTTGGGTGCAAGTATTGATAACCTTCTGCCTGGTGCCCCAGCTGTCAGGGTAAAGCCAAGTACCAGCCTTGGCTCCTGCAACTGAGCCAGAATTGAACAAGTACCTGTCTCCTGCAGCTGCTCCAGACCAGCAGGAATAAGGATAGCTCTGCCACAAATGTGAGAGATGCAAGGAGCTAATACGGTTAAGAGAGAAATTTCTTTCTCCTTCATTTTCTGAAGGTTAGAGGTGGAAATGTTTTGCACTCTGTACTGTGCCCTTTTGTTGTCCCTTCCTTAGCTTGTTTATTTTCCTTCCCTTTTCTTTAAGTCTGGTCTGTAAAGACTGCAGCAGAAAGAAAAGAGTTCTTTTGCTCTCCTAATCAGCAATTCCTTTGCTGTAATAGAAAAGTGTTAATACATAAAAGATCAATTCCATACAGAAACTGGGGAGACACAGTTTAGTCCCCATACTTTTCCAATCAAATAAATGTGAGTGCATCCACTTATCTAGTCAGCCAAACACAGAAAGTTTCCAGAACCTATATAACTGGTAGTAATGACAAAAAGGTTTCACATTATCTACCTCATCCACATTTCCTCAGAGATCAATATAGCTGAGCACATCTTCTGCATACTTCCATAAGGAGACAAATATAAAACTTAGTTGCATCAAATGTGTTTAGAAACTAGTTTTTAAATTGAAAATAAGGGAGAGAAATCTAAAAGAATATCAATACAATGTTAGAATTACATTATTTGAAACAAGGATGAATGGGATAACACAAAGTCAAAAGGATTTACTCAGCAACTTTCCAGTGGTGATAAATGATCTTTGTTAAAACATGGTTGGTACAATGCATTTTACTAACATGTAAAGTGTTTCAATTTGGTCATTTGAAAATGTCACAATGATGAAATTCCTCAAATGGCTTTGCAGTGAGGGGAGGAGATATTAAACCCTCGTATGTGTTTTATTTTGCTAATTTAAGGCAAGTTCTAGCTCCTTGAAGAGCCATAGTTTATTGGCAATTTGAGTTTTCACTGGTTTGCAGTAAGCACAGCAAGATTTCTGCCAGTATCCTGCAAGGTGGTTCAGTGGAGGTTTAGGACTTCTACAGCCTCTGTTTAAAAGCCCTTCTTGACCTCAGGCAAAACACTTTGTGGGGGAGGAACAGACCACAAAAAGTACAAAGAGGCTTGGAGACCTCAGGTGCCATTCACCTCTCTGGAAATGCCTCTCTTGTTTCCTTAGTTCTCCCCTCTGCATGAAGGGATAGCAGCCCATGCCTGCTGTACAAGGGTTCTGTGAGCTAATTAATACCTATGATTCATTGGAACAGCACTGCAGACTTTTTTTTATTTTCTGTGTGGTTCGTGTGCCTTCATAGCTGTGAAAATGATGCATGTTTCTCTCTTCTTCTGTCCCATATTTAATATGATTCTTGGGCGTGTGTTCATTGACTGGTTTCAAGGCCTTTGTAATAACCTGGATTTGTGTTATGGATCATCAAGCCCATGTGAGGCCGTGGGTCCAAGTGGATGCCATGTCTGCACAAGCTGGGTTCATCTACTACACCCTTTATCACATACTTGGTCTGGCCACGTAAACACTAAAGTATGTAGGACAGCCAAAAAAGCCTGGCCTGCAGAGAGTCACCAAAAATATGCCATGGCCTGCGCTGGTTTTCTCGTGATTAAACATATGAATTTGCCCTGCTGGAAAACCTTCAATCGTTCTTCACAGCTTTCTAAAATAGTGTGAAAATTTCAAAGTCTGCGCTCTTCTATGCAAAGCAAGCAGCAAGCCCCACACCATCACTTTTCTTTAGGAGTCCTGGATGGCTCACAGGTGTCTGAGAGAGGTCACTTGGATATCTGGTTGGCTACACCTTGGTCCTGGAACTCCGATAACCAAACCTGCATTCAAAGCCAGGGCAGCACCAAATCAGTCTGCAGGATCCTACCTCTGGGCTCCACAGGCTACTGGCAAACCTCCATATTTCTCTCATTTGCCAGTGCTAATTTTGTTTGTGGGCTTGGACTGAGGCTTCCAGTTTTGAAACTGCATTGTGAAGAGGGATGTCTAAATGTACCTTATGGTTGGATTAGGAATAGTAATTTTTAACTTAAAGCTATATTTGTAATCCATTATTTTAGCAGCCAGCCTTTAAATCCCCACCCCCTCATGTCACCCCTGCGCTCCTGGCAATCCATACAAAGCTGCAGTGCACGCACAGCGTATGTTCTGGTGATTTGGTTATCAGCCTTGTTTTTGGAAAAAGAGAGGGAGATCACTTTTCAGTAGAGCCCCACAGCAGGAACAAACAGCACTGAAGCCATGCAGCAGTAGGATCCCAACACATGTTTCATTAAAACTTATTCGTATGACAAATTTACATTAGGGTAAGATAAAGCCTGGAGTTTCTCCAGGGCGCTTGAGGGAAAATTCATGAGCTCCTGCTGTCCATCAAGTGCCCTGACCTCTCTGCCATACATAAGTGAAGAGGAAATCATAGCAGGTCTGTTTCCCACCTTGAACTTGCAACTAGAAAAGGCAGGTATAAAATGAAAGTGGGACTTCTCTATAGCCTCTGAAATAAATAAATTACTTGAAATAGCAGCTGTAGAAATATGGATCATCCAGGACACAATGTGTCATTCTTCAAGCTACAAAATGTGTGGCCTCTTTATATTTATGAATGCCCTACTGCTTGTGATAATGGAGTGATGAGGTAGAAGAGTAAAGGATTGTCCATTAACATAAAAAAGTGATTTTTTTAGCTTGTTGCCTTTGTATCATGATATGAAAATAACCAATAACATGGTTTTTATTTATCAATGTAAATGCATGGGCTTTTAAACATATTTCATAAAGAGAGATTAGATTTATTTCCCGTGTCTTAGGAAGTAAAGCCAAAATAATTTTTTGGACCCATTTCTGCCTCTCTCAGTTTTGTTCTTATCTTTACAGGTTAAATGTCTGTTAATCCAGGAGTAATCCTGTTCTAGACTGTGAACAACAGAGCAGAAATGGATTCTTTATCTTATTTGTACAATATCCAGCACTATTGTAATAACAATATTTAATAACAGTAGCACAAATTCTCAGGAACACTCATGGAGTATGAAACTTTTCCATGAAGAGATAAACATTAAATGTGAAACTTTTTAATCAACTTTGACTTGTTAAAGAATAAATCCTTCATGAAAAGTAAGCATTGATTACATTCTCATTTACAGAAAAATGCTTGAAACATTTCAGAACTGGTAGAAATCACTGTTTTGCCATGGCTTTTCGTTTCACAGTGTGTGTGAATTCATAAAGAGAACTGAAAAAGTAAAGAAAAAGTTGAGATATTATTTCAAAATCTCTTAATTGAACTGTATCACCTAACCAATATTTTTTGAGGGGTTTGGGATACCAGTTCAAGAAATAACTCTTAATTTTTAACTGTTTCCTCACAGACCAGGAGGTAGATAAAGTTAAAAAATCTTTAATAAGAAGGAAAGTGTTTCCTAGGGTGCATATATATGCAGTGTGAAGAACTGCAGCAAAATGTGGACTCAGTTGATGTGAGCATACAATATATTGATTTTTACAAAGAAATCTTTTGATTCTTTCCTTTCTTTTAGGGAAATGCACTGTTAAGCTTAGTTAAAAGAGAGAGAGGCAAACCAAATCCCGAGCTGTCTTTAATGCAGCTTTCTGAAGATGGCTTTATAAAACCAGAAAGCAAAAAGCCATTTTAAAGTGATTTGCAAGGAGGGTATATACCTCTACAGAGAAATCTTGGTTTGGGTCATTTGGTTTTCTCTCTTTTCCCTGGAAGCAGCTAGTCAAAACTGTCTGTATGCAACAGAAAGATAAAAATTTCAATTAGGTTGAGTGCTGTCATAAGCAAACTACATGAGAAGGTTTGAGATAATATGCATTACATATTGATGTCTATCAGCCCTGAGAACATAGCCATGTTTTATTCCATGCCCCTTTTGTAGGTTTGGCAGCAGTGGCACCCAATAAAGGCCTAATCATATTAATTTATGCCCCTATCAATTATGCATTCAGATTCCCCCGATAGCTTGTCAGTTTTTATTCACTATTTTCTGAAAAATACGCCTATTACAGTTACTGAGCAAATAGGAGGACTGTCAGAAACTGAGATTTAAAGAATATTACTTAAAAGGGGTGGGTTTCTTTAATTTATAAATCTTGTACTATCTGTCATGCATTTGTTAGTTTTAAAGGAGGTGACAGTGCAGGGACAGATGTCACGTTAAGGACTTTCTGAAGACAAGGAGAAAAGTCTCCTTAATAAAGCTTTGTGATTTATTCAACTTTTCTGGGAAGGAAAGTGTTCTGTGGTCTGTAGACATAGTAAAAATGGATCATCTTTGCTAGTTTAATATGAATTTGATTTTGTCTCCCAATTGATGTGTATCTATGAAGAACTTATCAGTTTACAAGATGAAAATACTTTTGTTTTCTGGTATGGGCAACAGTTGTATAGCCAGCAGTGTAGCAGCATCTCAAACTGTGTTCTAGATCCAGCTCCATCTTTAGGGTTGTCATAAGCAGCAAATAAGACACAAAAACAGTTGCTGTGGGTGGAGAACTCAAATTGCCCAATTCAGTGACATCTACCACGGAGTTGTGCTGGAAACTTGGCCTTGGTGTCACTGTGGGATGCAGGAACAAGTCCAGCCTAGCTTGTCATATGTACCACACAGTTTGAATGTGCCTGTCAGAGCACTCTCTTTAGGAGTAGAAAAGCTCTTTGGAAGAAAATCTCCCAGATTTCTCCACCTGCCACTCTTTGGTTTGATTGCTGGACAGTCTCAGAGGTGACAGTCAGGACTCCTTTCTGTGGAACTCACCTGGGCAATAAAAGCTGCAGGACAGGGCAGTGTTTTCCAGCCAGGAGTGGGCATTCAGAGCAGGATGATGGTAGAACTGGTCTGGAGACAGACTGGCTGTTAGTCCTTTTCCAGTAAAAAGGACTGAGGTTTATCCCCAAAAGTTGGAGGTGCTATTCAAACCACTGGCTCCTCAACTTTTTTCTCAGGCTTACTACAAATATATTTAATGGAAAGAATACATCTTGGCACTAATTGTCACAATTCTAATTTCTCAGTACTTGAAACCTGAGCACTGCAGCTTCACATGCTCCCTACCACTGACCAAGAGAAGTCTCTTTTTTTCCTGCCTCTGACTGCATCTCCCATGCTCCAAGACCTCTACTTCAGCTTCTTCTCCTCTTCCTCGTTCACATCCAACCTCTCCCTCCTACTTTTAGAGCAGCTAACCTGAATTCACATCCTGTTATACCACTCTCTATGCTTCCAGGCTTTCCCTCCACCCTTTTTTTAAGAATATGTTTTTTTACTAAGGCCTTTTAGTGTGGAAAAAACTTTAGAGGAGGGGAAAAAAAATCAGTGGGGGAAAGAAACCTCAGAAGTGCTAATGTTGCTGTTTAATCTTATCTGATATTCTGTGTGTGGGATTTGCCTCTCTCTGGGTGAGCCCAAAAATGCATTCCTTCTGGTCTAAATGGGGCTTAAGATGAAGACAGGCTGAGAGAGTTCAGGCTTTTGAGCCTGGAGAAGAGAAGGCTCCAGGGAGACTTTACAGCACCTTCCAGCTGCCATAAAGGGAGCTACAGGACCAAGACAGCTGGAGAGGGATGTTTTTTGCAAGGGCATGTGGAGATAGAACAAAGGGAAATGGCTTTGAACTGAAAGACAGTAGAGTTGAGATAGATACTGGAAAGAAGTTCTTTATTGTGAAGTTGGTGAGGCACTGGAATAGGTTGTCCTGGCCTGGAAGTCTGCTAAGACCAGGCTGGATAGAGCTCTGAGCAGCCTGGTCTGATAGGGAGGGTGGAACTAAATTATTTTTAACACAAACTAATATCATTCTGTGATTAAGGATTTCAAGACATTGGTGGCAGGTCCAGAGTCTCCAGCAGAGGTCCAGGGACTTTGACTTTGTCCTCACTGCAATGAGTTTAATGCAGTCACCATAGGACGAGCTCTCGGCCCTTTTCATCTAGAGGGATTTCCAACCCATCTCTCACCGTGCCAGGACTTCTCTCTGAACATGCTGAACTTTTCAGCAGGATAAGCATCATTATTTTGCATGGTTCAGTCCTGGGGAACTCTCAGAGCATCTCATGCTGTTTTGGAGAAAAACATCTCCCGTTCCTGACAGGAGGGGAAAGTCTGAATGGAGAGGATTTTATTTTGACATTTGTGTTTTCACATTATATAGGAAATAAAAATGAACTCCCAGGTCTCTCCTTGGCAAAGTCCTCTCTAGCTCCAATACAGGGGGTATCTGAGGCTATGATTCTTGTTTTCTTCACCCAGTCCCGAGCATGTGCTACTTTTCAGCACTGTCCAACCACTTCAATAATTAATGAAGGATGAACTCTTGCCTATTAACAAACTCGTTCTTCTTCCCCTACAAATTCACCCACCCTTGCAAAGTGCTTCACCTTCACAATAGGCTGTACCTTCCCTTTGCTCTGGCTCTTTGAAGATTTTGCTCTTTGTTCAGTGAAGTTCCCCAGTTCCAGGAACATGTACGGCATTACCTAAATCATCCGGTGTTTATTTTAGTCTGACGGTGTTAATGAGGCTTAGCTATGTTACAGCATTTAAAATCTTTGTAGTATCTTAAATATATTGTATCTTAAAGTATCCCCTTCAGGTATGTAAGTATTATCCAAATCATATAAATGGAGAACTAAAAACAAATGTTTAGGGATTTGCCAGAGGCCGTGCAATAACTCAGTGTCAGATCCAAGAGTCAAACCCGCCTATTTGTGGTGAGTCAGCCCACGCTGGCATGGTTTGGTGTGTTCCTACCATGGAAATCAGCCTATTCATTGTGCATAGTACTCATTTCAGTCCTTTCATAAACTGGCTCTAGTAGTTGCTTTCCCTTTAATAACAACTTCCCCAGAAATGCTTTTGTTTGCCTCACTCCATATACTTCCTATACTTCGACATAGGGAGCAGCATGTGGTATCCACAGCTCACAGAGTTACTGGGGTTTCTTGTGATTTGGGGCTTTTTTTCTTAAAAAAAGTCAGAAATTAGGTAGAGGAGACTGTGTTCCTAAAGGGTCATGAAAATTTCCTCTGTCTGCCCTTGAAATTAAAAAGTATCTGGACAACCAGAATTACCTTGTGGGGTTTAATAGTAGTTCACGCTCTATAATTTTCCTTTCTCTACTTTTTAAGAATTCATCAAGTCTCTTAGGGAAGGAAGTGTGCATGTGAAAGGCAGAAAAATATACAGCGTGCAAATATGTTTAAGAACATTTATGCTGGGAGTCAGTAAGCCAAAAAGTGATGAAATAGTAAAGTGACAAGACCTGGCCTGAACATCTGAAACTTTGATGCTGTTTGGCAGAGAAAATGAGACCAATTAAAGCGTGCCTCTGGGAAGCTTTACCTTGCATGACCAGAACTTCTACACAGCATCTCGGTGCACTCGGTGCTTTCACAGGGCTAATGCTCATGTGAATATGAATGGGTTTGCCGGTTTAGTCATCCACAGGAGTTTACTCTGCTCTTGGTTCAGATGTGTTTCTCTAACACCTTTTGTTTCTTGAGAAGACCTTGTGGTAATGAGCAGTTCAGCCTGACACTCTACTGTTGCCTCAGTTCCCCTTTCACGGTATTTTGAGGTATTAGTGGAGTGAAGGATCCTCTCTTCACTTGCTTTCTCAAACTTCCCCGTTAAAAACTGAAGTGCCTGAGGGTCACTGGTTGGCATTTAATAACTACACTAGCAGCTTTCTCTCCACCATTATGCTAGATTTTTATACTTCAGTATATTGAGTCTTAAGTGTTTTCCTTGACTGGCAGCCTGAGGATTATAGCATAGCACTCGCTAAAAGGATAAAATTGATATATCTTTTTAACTCCAGAGACAAAGACACAGAAAAACATTACTGGATAGTACTGAGATATTTTACCTCCTTTTAAAAAACCCTGTAAATACAATCAGAGGCATAAAATTACCTAGAGAGAGCAGAAATGTAGTTAGATAATAAATTTATCTATTTGCAAAAATAAAAACCCAAAGCTGATACCAATATACTCTGGGAGACAAACCAGTTTCTGGGTGGGAAAAAAAGAAATACAGAGACCTCTCCAGACAGCCTCTCTTTACTATGAGCTGTAAATCCGGAGTGGGGAATAGAGCTTATTTGAGAGGCATCTGGAGAACTGCACAGGGAGAAAGCAAAGCAATAGTGCCTCTGCATGTGATTTTAGAAACAGTCAAGCCAGACCTTTTTTCCGTACGTTTCATCACCTAAACTATTCAGGCATGAGCCCCAGGTAAAATCAGAGCTACTGGTACGTGATACTGCAGTGATTGACCTCATACATAATACCTTAAGGAGAAAAGCTTGTGGAAGGTTTTGGAGACTAAAAACTTCAGGCTGAAAACATGCTTCATCTCTGTTTCTGGCTGAGAAGTATGTGCTGGCAGTCAGCTGTTTTTCCACATGACTTTTGGGTTTAGGTGATCATGTGAGTGCCTGACAGGCAGAGCCATCAACATATTTTCAATTTATTACTTTTCTGCTGCAAAACACTGTTTTGTAAAAGCAAAAATGTCGATATAAAGATCTATTTCTTTTCCACTTTCCATTCCTTTGAAAAATAAAAGCAATAATTAAAAACAAAACATAAGAGGGTGTGCAGAATGGGAATTCCTCTGCACAGTTTTTTTCTGACAAAAAAAGAATACACACTGGTAGCACCACATTTTATTATTGTTTTAATCATTAATTTCATATGGTTGTTTTAGAGGCCATAATTTCAGACCTGAATCTCAAGGAGAATACTCACAATAACAATCACAGAGAAAATTTTACAAGAATTTATTAGAAAGATTAAGAAAGTTATCAGTTAAGAGATTAAGAAAGTTTTCCAACAATATTTTCCAAAACAGAAGCAATTAGAGGATACTTGGTAAGAATCTATAAGTATCTGGAAACTTGAATTCCTGAAGGTTTAAAAAACAATGCAGCTTCGTGTGAAGGTGACAATAAAATAGTAAATTAGAGAAGCTCTTAGAAGTCTAAAGTTCCAGAAACTCAAGCCAAAATGTGCTTGAACAGTAAGATGGTTTCAAATGTGAAATAATTTCTAAAAGAAGTGGAGAAATTATACGAATTGCAGCACTTGTAAGAAAGGGAGTACGCTGCCAGATTGAAGTATATTAAAGATGGTGAATGTACTATTCCTCATCTTTACACATTGACCTTGTTTCTGTGTTCAGAAACCATATAGAGAGTTGTTGAGTTGGTCAATAAACTAATCCAACCATCAATAAAGCACACCTTCTTGTTTATTAATATGTGATTAAAAATGTATATGATAAAAAGATATTGACTGAGCAGAGTTTGGGTGACAAGAACAATTATAGCTTCAAGCCTAATCAGTACATGAGCTGTTTAACCCAGTGAAAGTCAATAGTCTATTTCTGAACAATTACACATTTTGTTTTAAATAAACTATTTGGATTTTGCTAGTGGTCTCATTTTCTCTTCATGATTTAGACACAAACACAGAAGCAGAGAGAAACAGCCACAAAATAAATCACCCAATATAATTCCACTTTATGGTCCTTGTATGATAAATTGGTAAATACGCAGCAAATAGGATTTGTTTTAATTAAAACTTGCAAGCCACAAATAAATTAAACTTGGAATAAGTATGTCTCTTTTTCAGTTTTATTACTAGCTGCACTAGTCTGAATCATATTTCTACAATGTCCTAATTTATTTATTCTAAAATATTTCTGTTGTTATTTCAAGTTAAAGTCATAATTTTGCTGCATCCGAAATGTTCCATCTTGATTTAATTAAAGTAGTTTCTTAAACCTAATAAGAAATTATAATCAAAAGCCATTTAATTTCTCCTTGAGTGATCTTTAGCTTTTACAAACTTTCCTCACAGTTCAATGCATCTATCACTCCAGAGCAGGATGAGAGAATATTCCATAAAGCAGGATCTCTGATGTAAAGTCAGTAGCAACACAAAAAACTTTGGGCTGGGTGCATCTTTAAACACCCAAATATTCCAGCTTAGTGGGCATTCAGCACAAACTGGTTGCTGGTCATACATTCCTGAGCAAGAACACAGGGTCACTGGCTTGTCCCCAAAATGTTAACAATTAACTTTGAGCCCAAAGCAAGCAGCATCAGATGACAGGGCTATCCACAAGCAGAACTTTCAGTACTTTCAGCACTGGTTTGTTGTGCCAGCGTTCAAGATCCAGTTAAATCAATGGTACTCCCCAAAGTGTTTGCAAGTTGTAAATCTTTTAAGTGCCAGATCAGAAAGCTCCTTATCTATTCCATAAGTATCATGTTCATCAAACAGTTATAGTGACTGGCACTTGCACAGATATTTTTCTAACCTGCTAATCATGTCATCTTCTTAATTCCTTTGCAGGAATAAAATGATAAAGACTTCAGAAACACAATCTTTTGCATTAAAGCTAACAAAATTCCCTAATTTATTCTTCTCAAATCTATTTGGTATAGGTGAATGTAAAATACATCCTGCTCTTGATTGCTGCTGTAGGAAGTTATTGTTTCATAGGGAAGAACAAAGAAACAGAAAGAGAAACTTTCTGCTATTGTGCTCACACAGACTTGAAAATTTTGGCTTCTTAGAAATTGGTCTTGACACTAAAAACACTCTTTCCTGACTACCTTCATATTAATATTTCACTTCTGATCCAACAGTAAGTAAAAGCCAATTGTATTTTCTCCTGGCTGAACAAAGAGTCACTGACTCTGAAAAGCAGAGTAAGTCCTCCAGAAGGACAGTTCCCCTTCATTGTGGTGCAGTTCCAACATTTTTCCTGGACCTGTCTGATTCTGATTCTGGCTCATGAGGAGGTGGCAGACTGGTGTAGGCAGACCATTGGTGCAATCCCAGCATGGCACCTGCAGGTCAACAAGTAAAGCTCTTGTGCTCTCATGTCTTGTGGAAGAACACTCTCAGAGTCAGCTTTGGTTTCTTTAGGATGGTGGTATCTGAAGCTTGGGAGAAGCCAGAGAATGCTTGTCCAGCCATCGAGGGATTTCTGTTTTAAAAAAATTCCTCTTTAAACAGATGGAACAGTCTGTGCCTCGGGAGCAGGTGTGAGAGTGCAGCACATGTGAGTAAAGGGGTTGCCCCAAAAGACAAGGCAGATCACCTGAGATAAGAGTCTTGCCCCAAGCTGCCTTCAGGAGAAGACAACTCTGTAGCTGCTCAGTGGAGCTTGGGGAAGTCAGCCTCAGCAGCCTGATCACTGTGGAGCTTACAGGGCATAACTTCTCTGCTAGATGAGACAAGCACAAAAGGAAAGGTCTGAATCTCTTTTATCTAGGGCACTGATACCTCTGAGCAATTCCTAATACATTCTGATCTGAAGAAAGAGGTGGGCTTGATACCTATCTGTTTCAAGATAAATGAGAATTTCTCTATCAAGGCTGTGAAGGATCTAAATATGCACAGAAGAAAACTTATTCCTGAAGAGAGGATCCAGTGCACTTTCAGATTTATAGGTGTGACACTCCCACCACAATAACATACTGCCAAGCAGTAAAACAGATACTCCAGGATGCAAATTTATTAGGCTAAAAATCTATTTTTCTGAGTTTAAGTTTACCCATCTGCTTATCTTCAAACAGAATCTGAATACATCATTGCTGATCATAGGCTCTGTTCCGGTCCATTACTTGATTCAGTCACATGCTTAAAAGTACTAGTTCAATTAAGATTGTTGGTACATTTACAACTCTAAATACGTGTACTGCTGCTCTTTATTCTTCCACTGAATAAAACAGGAGTTTAATTCATTTTAGATTTTGTTTATTTGTAATGCTCTTCTTCACCTTTTCAAATGAATACTCTAGCATTAACTTTATGATCCTCAGTATTAAGAAAAGCAAGCCTGCAAAGCAAATACTCAGTGTGTGTTGATTTATTAGGAAGGTGAATTAAATAAGCATGTTGTTGCTAAATGAAAATACATATTTTTCAGGTGCAGAGACCTTATGAAATCATTAAAATAGGATAGTGTTGAGGATCTGTATGATGGTTAAGAATTAATTTCTGGTTTTATTCATCTCAGCATCCTCACTTATCAGTAAGGATGAAGTTTGATCTTCAGCATCAGCCCTCTCCATGCAATTCTACACCCTTTACCTTCTTCACTGTCATTGCCTTTTATCCATGCAGAAGATGGTGGCTTACTGGGCTTTCTGCACACTGCTGTCCTCTATATTCTGTACAAAACAAAATATTGCTGTGTCTGTTGCAGTGAATACATGCAATGTCTGCTTTTACAGGAGCTTCCATTAAATAGTGAGAGTTCAAATATACAGAAATTTCACTTCTATCATTGTCAGTACATTTTATAATAGATATTTAGTTTAAAAGCTATTCCATTTTTTGAAGGGAATGCTAATCTGAAAATTTATTAAGAGATGCAAATTAAAGCTGCCTCTTCTCAAGCATTTACCACTTCTGACTTCTCTGCCAAGTGTCACAGCTAACCTTGCATATGGTGCTCGACCTCAGAAAGGTGGAATAACCCTGGAGAGAAAAAAATGGGGAGAACCACCCCACAAAAGTAGTTTAAACACTGTAGCTCTTCTCCACAGTTTGAACTTGGTGAGACACCAGTGCTCTGCCTTTAGGGGGGCTGGCTCTTGCCTAGGCAAAGGCTTCTCTTTACCTCTTTGCAAACCTTCCCCAGGAGTGAGGCCACACAGCAGGTCCAGAATATCCTCCTCATCCTAAATTTCCTCTCCCAGACAACTCTGCCTTTCTTTTCCTATGTATTGGTGATATGGGTGAGTGTGTGTGGAGTTTTTGAACATGTGTGACAAGGATGGACCAGTCACTGCTAGAGGAAAATCCATCCTCATACCCAGAAAATCAGAATAAACTTTTATTTTACTCCTCTGTCTAAACTCACATGGGGAGTGTCCATGTCATTATATCATTGGTGTATTTATGAACAAACCCTTTCCCTTGAAACATGTGTCTGTGAAATATTGCAGTGCTATTGCTTGAGTGCTAAATTTATACTCAAATGATTTATTGTGACCACCCCTACTGTTGTTTGGGGGCCTTTCACATCATATAGAGATACAGTCAGATTACTGTACATCAGATTGGGTACATACTTTTATATAATGATCTATGTATTCACATTGAGTTATAACCACTTCAGGAGTGGGATGATACAGGATTATCATCACAAGCAATAGGAGAGCTTTATTGACATGAATACCAGATCTTTGACTTGGTCAGATACAGTGAGAAAAGCTTTTTTTCTTTCCCCTATTCTCATCTATTATTACTGGCATGGTGAGAGGAATCTTGCTCTGCAAAGAGGCTGATAATGTACATACATCAGGAGATATACTGTTTTCCATCAACATGACTTTTGTACTACATCTTGAAGTTGTTTGTTTTGTCATTATCAATGATAATAGGAGAGATGTGGATATCACACCTAAATTTTTGCCTCTGATACGAAAAACGTTTGCTGTTATCTGGGTCAAAGGCAATTCCTAAGCAGCCAGGTGGCCACCTTTGGATTGCATACGTAAGATTATATTAGTTTTTCTGTCTTGCATATTGGTTTAAAAGTGATGGACTTGGAAGCATTCCTTGCTTTGTTAGAAAATCCAAGCACAGTACCTAGTGTGGGCAGGAACAAGGCAGAGGCTCTTTTTTCCAGCAGGTAAATTTTGCTATGCTTGGTTTTTGAAAAAAGCTCTCTCTTATGCTCTGAGTACTTCACATATTTGAGGTCTCTAGAAAGCATTAAGTAATTTACTCTCTAACATTTCAATTAAGCCTGTGGTTTGTTAGAGAAGAAAAGAGTCAGACTGAGGTGGTAAAGGGCAGTGCTGTACAGGTCTTTGGCTCAAAGGAAATGACAATTTGTTACAAGTTACCACTCAAAGTAATGGTGACTGCTGATTGCATCAGGGCTCCTAAAGCTGTCTTTGCTTTCATGCAGTCTCTGTGCTACTAAAAACAAGATGAGTTTTCTCTTTTTACATGTACATTTATTTATCCTACCTGTTGAAGTTATTGGAGGTACAATTTTACAACACCACCGTGGTTACTGTGAGGTAAAAAAGCCTGATGCTGAACTGCATGTTTATTCTGAATGAGAATCTGCTGTGGAAAAAAAGTAAGAGTAGCAAATTATTGTCTCACTTACTGTCTTGGATGAGTGAATGAATTTCAATCCATGGCTAAGCAGACAGTTAATCTGGCTGTTTCAGTGAGTGCAGTGACTGCTTGACTCCGGGCCAAGGATCCTCCAGCTGAGGTCAGAACCAGGTGAGGGCATTTCCTATCCCTGACTAAAAGAAGAGATTCTGGAGCTCTTCTATATTCTAACATAGAAAATTAGGGGTTTAAGTGTAGATTTTTTCCCTGCTGTTTGTTTTAATCCAGCCAGATATATGACAATCTGTGGAACTGTTAGTGTTAAATCCATCCCCCTGAAATACTTTGAAGATTTTAGTCCAGTTCCAAATGAATAGGTTCCAGTGCTACCCACTAAAAAAGGAGTTAAATAGGTGCTTATTGAGAAATAAAAAAGTTAGAAAGTACTTGTACTCTCCTGTTTGATTGCCCTTTTGCTATTATGCTTAACTTTGTTAGGACACACACCAATTTAAAGTATTTCAGGCTCTATAAACGTTTCAAGCCAGTAGGAAGTGAGAGAATGAAGGCTAATCACATTGCTCAGGACCAATCCCCTGTGCAGGCACTTTATCATTACACCATCATATACTAGGAGATGATGAGGAATTTTCCAGGAAAAAAAAATAAATGTTTTCCTCAAAATTCAGATTGCATAAGAGAGTGCCAAGAAACAGAGGGAAGGAAATGTGTAGTAACCAGAAGGTGAGGCACTGTGGCATATAGCTGATGTGAAGTGCCCCCAGATACAAGTGCTTTCACAGTTACAGACATGCACTTTTAGTTTCTTCTGGGTCAGCCCCTTATTTCCATGATCTCTGGTACCCTGGGCTTGTTCTATCTTTTTCCCTCCCTCTCGTCTCCCCTTTTCACAAATAACTTTACAAAGCCTTTGTTGCATCTGCTCTTGTGCAGTGAAATAAGAACACAATTTGACAGGGCAGTGGGGCTTTTCTGCTTGATCTTTTTCACAAGCACCCCTTTGGCTTGCAGAGTAGGGCACAGGCAAAGCTTTCTTAAGGATTTATTTCCAGTGTTAAATTTACCTACATGGGGCTATATCTGGGGTATATAAATCTTAATCTTGTTCTTTTCCTGCTCCTATCCCCATCACTATAGTGTCTGGGTGCTTCTTTTTCACAGCCTGAAACTGAAGGGATTATATCATCCTATCCTTTTTATAAACCTCTGTTCCAAACAAATGAGATTAAAGTACAAAATGCCTGCTAATTTTGGATATACAATTAGAGATATTATCTGCTTGATTTTTCAACCTGTTTGGCATTCTGCATTGCTTGGCCTAGTCCATACTGAGTGAGTGATTTGCTTCAGCCCACCAGATTTCCAAAAGTTCAAGATGGGCCCACATCATACAAAAATACCAACTAATTTTTGCCTCTTATGGCAACTTTCCCCACACTGTAGAATCTTTGAGGTGGAAAAGGAATGGAAGCAAACTTAGCAGGTAAAATTCAGCAACTGCTCTGCCACAAAGTCCTGCTTTCCCTCCTTGTAATCTGCTACCTTGTACATGAGCTGTACCCAGCTCTGTGACAAATTAGACAGGAATCCAGTGAATAAAATCTACAAAACACTGATCTGTTCCCAGAGGAAGGGTACCTTGCAGGGTTTCATTTCTGCTTCAGGAAATTTGTGGAATATAATCCGTGTGGTCATGTATCCTAATGTATGGAAGCTGAATCGAGGTGCTCTGAACCTTAGTCATTTCCTCAACATCCTCAGTGTGGTGGCTAGTGTTGAATACATAACACATTTCCTTAGTTCAGTGGTCACATACACACACAAATTAAAACATGTTTTGAATCATCTCCGAAACACTTCTCTTGAAGGTCAGTTCTTTTTCAGCATTGGAAAGCAGACTCTATTCCAAATAAAAAGCATTAATTATGTAGTTAAAGTGCATCAGCTATAAATAGTGGAAAAAAACCTCCACATTTTGACTTTCAGAATTTCTACCATGTTTTAAATGAAATTCAGCCCAGCTACCCTGGACTTCCTGCAATTAAGCATCCTTGCTCCTGGCTGACAACGTTAGTTGGTTTTTCCAGCCTTGCCCTCCAGGCTCCTCAACAGAATGGTTTCTCTCTGCTCTCTCAGCACAACCTCTGTGTCTCCTTACCTAATCTGTCCCAGGCTCCTGCCTCCAAACACCAGTCCCAGCTTTTCTCTCGGGCTGGCTTGGCTGCTTCTATAGCCTGCTCTGTCACAGGCTGGATGTTTTTTCCTCTGTGCTGCATTCACACAGAGACCTTTCTTCTTGACACAACCTTCAAATCACTTGGAGCTCAGGAGAGAGAGGATTCCTACCTCTCAGATTCTGTGCCAAAGCTCAGGCTCATGGGGGAAACTTGCATGTGGGGATTAAAGTGGAAATCTAGTCTCACCACTGTATCCTTAAGCTTCTGTTTGCAGAGAGGGCCAGCCTTTAGCAACACTTTTTTTCCTGATGGAATAAAATAAATCATTGCTGGCCATCTGTCCATGACACAATTTCTAATATTTATAAGTTAGATACATTTAGATAAATTTTCAGACAGAGAGGGAAAAGCACATTTTAAATAAAAAAGGTCACATTTTGTTTCAAAGCCTGAGGGCAGTAGAGCATTTCAAAGGAAAAAAGTTTCCATTTTAGTACAAGCAAAACTGTTTATTTTTCCATAACCTTGTTCTTGGAAATGGACAAATTGTTTTGGCAGGTATTTTCAAAATAATCTGCCCAGTACAGACAGTCAGCATATCAGTTTTCAGCCTAAGTGATGATGTTTTTTCTAAAGCTACGTGCAACAGAAAATGTGGTTTCTGCTGGGAAATGTTTGCCAACCCCAATACAGGGAACGGCAGCACATCTACCTTAGAATATGCATTATCACAAATTACGTCCTCTCAGGATTTCTAGGTTTTGTTCAAACACCAATTGCCTCATGGAAAGGCAATAGGATCAGTGACTCTTACTTCCCTATTTTAGAGGCAGAGAAATTAAAATAAGAGGAAAGGAGAAGAAAAACCAGGGATAGAATTAAAAAAAAAATCCTGATCTGTTCCTTATTCCCCTATTTATGCACTCGTTGGTGCCACCTCTGAGGGGTGTCGTTTGTGCAATGGTCTGGAGTATTGCAGGTGTTCTTTACACTGTGCAGATACGCATGTCTGAGATAACATCCCTGGTATAATTGCTGGGATTTAACTCTGAGATCGAAAGTTTTGGGGGCTGTAAGAGAGGGCACAGCAGGTGCAGGAGATATCTTCAAATAATAGTTTAATTCAGCTAAGAGCAAGCAGCCTCCACACTCAGCTTGTATGAATACATCAGTATAATACAAAAAAAAACAAAACTGAAATATTTCAGTGGCATCTGATGATACTCAGGGACAAGGCCCTGTGGAAGAGAGAGGTGTGAAGGGAAAGCTGTGGCAGGGCTCCATGAGGACTGAGCAGGTTGCTGGTGTAACCCGCTGGGTGATGGTCACTGCCTTTGCTGTTGCTCCAAGTTCCCTGGCCCCAGCAAAGGCACTGGCCAGAGTGGACACCTGAGGTAGACAAGCTGCATAAAAGTTCATGCCAGTCTGGCTCTCTTGGGAGAGTAAGAGACACAGTTAAGTGTTAACAGTACGTGATGAGATAGCCCCATGCAGACCATAAACCTCCTCTAAAAACCATCCCAACAGCAAGAAAAAATTCCTCAGCTTAAACTGCGGCTCTCTTCAGAGAGGGGGAAAAAAAAAAAGCAAAGAATTGCCAAATCAAACTGCTGACTCCTTTTTTCTTATCAAAACACCACAGCATACATCTTAACAGCCTGAAGTAAATCAAATGCAGGACCAGCTGGAACTGGCCAGCTCTTGACCCTCTGTTGATATCAGGTGTGTGCCGCACTTCTCTGGCAGATTAATTTGTGATCTCAAGTAACTCAGAGCCCCTAAAACTTTCAGTACGGCTGTTAGGACAAGGCTGAAGGTTTTCTTTGGAAAGTGTTGCCACTAAAAAAAATTGGAGTTCTTCTCACCAGGCAGAGATACTCCATTACTGATGTCAGATGACTTTATTCCCTGTATATCTCTTATTTTTAAAGTCACACACAATGCAACTGTGGGACAAAATTCAGACTTATCGCTGAAGCCTGCAGGTGTGCATCTGAGTGACTGGCTGTCCCCTTTTGCACGTGGAGCTTCCTCTTGGGGGGATTTGTGAGCATTCATAGAAATGCATCGCCAAAGAAACCTTTCAGCTCAGGAAAAAAATGGGAGAAGATCTCGGAAAAGTTGCACAGAGCGCACGGAATTGAGAGCAGCTCACAGACGGCAGCTCCGAGGAGAGTGTGCCCGTGTGTGTGAATCAATATAATCTATTGCAAAAGAGAGCCTCGGTGTTTTTGTGGGGGAAAGAGCTCTAGAAAGAAGGTCTTTAATCATTACCTGCAGAGAAGTTAAAGTGTAACTCGGCAGAAACGTACTCCAGTGCCAGTTTTGGGGGGTGGGGGGCTGAGTCAGGCATCCAGCCTGCCTGAAGTGTGTATGTGAATGGGGAAAAAAAATTAGTTTTAAAACCATATTTAATTTAACCACGAAGGGAAAAAATAAACAAAGCATTGATGAGGCAACAGCAGAAAGGAGTTCATCTTTCAGGCTGCTGACCTCTCTTTGTGCTTCGTGTGGGGGAGCCGCCGAACAGGCTCTGGAGGTCGTAGCACCCACGCGTGGAGCTTGCGTTCACCCCCTCACTGGTGTTTGTACCACACCTCCCGTAGAGCCCGAATCCTCCGCCTTTCTGCCGCGGCCTTTTCCTCGCAAACGCTGCTCAGGGGCTCCGGTCACAGTGCCCCGCCCGCTCCGACCGCCCCCCGCCT
>VZTB01005220.1:1876649-1896452 GCA_013397245.1 Thryothorus ludovicianus | reverse complement strand
AAAAAAACAACACACCAACAACAGGCACCGCCACCAAAAGAAAAACCTCAAATGCGCCGTGTGTTCCCAACTTGGAGTTAAAGTCGGTGCTAATACGGGTCAGTTCCTGCCCCTAGCTGGGACGACAGGGAGGAGGATGTAACGTATAGGTTGGTGGGGGGTGGCGTTGGGGGGAGGAACAAAAACAACCCCCAAAATAAACAAACAAACAAATCTCGCGCACGATCACAATAAAGTGAAATTCCTTTCTACACACCCACAACTTTAGCTCTGTCTGCTGCCTGGGGGGTTTTAATCTTGCAAAGAGAAAGGGGGGCTCCCTGCGCAAAATTACGCCTTCTCCTCTCATTTGTTAGCTGATTCCATCAAAAAGTTCGCTATTTATAGGCTACACACACGAACCTGGAGTAATACAAACCCTCCTGTGTTGTTGCCCTCGCAAAGTGGCCGGTCCTGAAGCATCTGATCGGGTTTGTGTGTGCGCGCGGGTGAGAGCGAGCCACGCAGAGAGCGCTGCCATCCAAAAGGGGAAAGAAGAGCTCAAGCTGAGAGACTTATTAATTGCTAAGAGCTGCTCTGCCACCAGCCATGTGAGTACCTAACAATGATCACCTTTTGCACAGATGGTCAGCGATCAGGCACAGACACTTTCTGTCCTTTTCCTCCTCCCTCCCCTTCCTTATTTTTTTTTATTCCTCTCCTGTATCCTTCCCACCCACCTTTCCTTTTTTTTTTTTTTTTTTTTTTTTTTTTTCTTTTTTTTTTTTTTTTTTTCTTTTTCTTTCCTTTTTCTTTTCTTTTTAGTTTAAGTTTGCACGATTTATTCCTCATGAAGAGGAGGAATGAAACGTGGGCAAACGCGGGGGAGAAAATGTGCCGGCGAAGAGGAAGGAAGGAAGGAGTGGTGAAGGGAGAGGAGGAGGAGGAGGGTTTGTTAAGCGATCGCCTTGTCCCCTGAGTCCGAGCCGGCTGGGAATTAGTAACAGAGAGATAGCGTAGGTTGTATCCCTCCCTCTTCCTCCGCTTTCCTTTTCCTGGAGCGCTCAGACCCCTTGACAATTATTACCCTGGTATCAACGCGGACAACGAGCTGTATTCATCAAACCTCAACTGGAGAGATTGAAAGGGAATTAAAAATAAATAAATAAATAGAGATCACGCGGGGATAAGGGGGTTTGATCGCTCCGCGTACAGCAATGACTGTCCGTCAGCTCCCAGCCCGCTGTGCAGGCAGGTAGAAAGCGCCCGCAGAGCAGCCCAGTTCCGCGGGCTGAGCGTGCGATTTTGGGGAGAGACAGGGAGAGCCCCGGGCCCTCGCCTCCGCCGCCCCTTCCCCAGCGAGGGGCACGGGGGGCGATAGGCAGCGCCTTCCTTCCCCTACGCCAGGTCTCAGCGCTTTCCTGGCAGTGCCAGACCTCGGCGTGGCACAGAGAGTGAATCCAAGCCCCACGCAGCAGGCAGGGCACGGCACGTGGGTCTGGGGAATTGCACAGTTCTTTCCAGAGCGGGCAAAAAATGCGATCTGTGCTAGGGAACGTGGCTCTCAGAAAGGTAGGTGTCCTGGTTTATGCAGGAATGCAGGGCTGGGAGACTCCGCGTGGAAAGGGGGTGGGTGTGGAATAGCGAAAGCGAATTTGTTTCCAGCGTGGACAGGCGCTTTTCTAACCGAACACTCGAGCTCCAATCACACACTCTGAGGTTAGCGTAGCATTAAATTAACAGACAGGGTCGGGGTTATCCAGGGCATTATACCGCGTGCCCGGGATGTAACCTCTGCTCATTTATACACAAAGAAGAGGGAGAGACGGAGTTACATCTGGAAAGCCAAAGAGCACGGTGAGTATCGGTATTCGCTGCTCTCCCTCCCATGCCGGGGACAAAGTTCAAAAGCGGCCGGTGCGGGACTGGGGCTGGCTCCGCCGAAGCCCCCGCTCCCTTTGGAGGCGGCAGAGCAGCCGCCTTTGGAGCCAGGACCCTCAGCGCAGCCCCTCTGGGGCGAGCCCTCGCTGAGCAGCAAGGAGAACCTGCGGTATCTTGGTTAGAACTTTGTTACTTTAGGTAGAGAGAAAAAAAAATTAAGAAAAAAAAAAAAAGATTGACTTGGAAGCAGCGCTATTTATAGGTGGCGGTAAAGGCTCCTTTTCAATAAGCAGCCGTGGAAAAGAAACGTCAGAAAACTGGTTGCTTTATTGATCCGAGGTGCTGGACGGTCACAGCCACGCCAGCCAGGCTGCACCTACAAAGTCGCGTCTCCTCTCGGATTAGACAGCGAGAAGGGGAATTGGATGCGGGTTTTGCTGACCACTAGCCTGGACGCGATTCAATTCCCAAGCACAGGTACAGGGCAAAAGAGTGTGGGATGGAAGACTTTTCCCTTTTCTTTCAGACACGCACACAATGCAGGGCACCCGCAGGGCTGAAAGTGGGCCAGGGCTACACGGTAGGTATCAGATCACACAAAGCAGAGGAAAGAAATCCAGTTAAAAATACATTAGTTGAAATCAGAGGACGAGCTTGATTATTTTTTTTTTCTTTTAAACAAAGGTGCACGTTAGAACAAGCTGGAAGCACTCTTTGTGCCTGACGGTATCCCCCACGCCCATTGGAAATAAAGCAAGAGGCTTGCTGTTTCTTTGCATCTTTTAAACCTTGTTTTAATTAGAATTGCCAAAGTAGGACACCCTGGTGGAAGATGTTTTCAAGTATCCACCTACCTCTCTGTTGTAAGCAGAATTGCTGTCTGCTTAATTGCTTGAAACGCAAAATTCTGCCCCACCCCCCCAGCTTGGTTTGGCACCTACTCACTTTTCCCCCCCAAATTGCAATTGTTTCTGAAAGGTTACTCCATTGGGAGGAAAAGAGAAACCCCAAACACCCAGTAGTAATGAGATGAGTGGATTCCAAGATCCTCGCTTTGCTCTGTATGACAGGAAAGGCTTTGGACAGAGAGCGTCCCAAAAAACTCATGCCTTTTCTTTTTTCTTTCTTTTTTTTTTTTTTTTTTTGAAGTCCCAGATTGGGCGTATCCTTACCCTTCTCCTTTAATTTATTTGATTAAATCATAACCAAAACAGACTCATCAGCTTCTCGTATTTCCTCAGCTGTAACCATACGCGAAACCTTTTATATGGAGACAAGTAATTTGCTTTAGTTAACTCAGGGCACAGGCTGCGCTCAAGTTTTCCTCCCGTTCCCAGGGCAGCGTTTCACGCAAACGCATGTTCCAGCTCTGCCTCACGCTCCTCGCTCACCAGCCTCAGGTTTTTAAACTGTTTGTGCCATTCCCCACCATTCTCTGATTTCTCTCGTGAGGGATGCTCATGGCAGAGGCTTGTGGGACGGAGGGGGCTCTTCCTTCTCGGGATTTGGGAATGGTGGGACTGGTTCAGGGGGAGTCCAGCTCGGTATGAGCTCGGAACAGCTCCTGGACCGCCTCCACCCGCGGCCACCCGCATCCCACTTCGCGGCTTGTTCCCGCTCCCGATGAAGGACTAGATTAATTTCACCTTCAGGAAAGCGAGGTTCTGTTAGCTCACTTCTATCTCAAACAAAAAGAAAGAAAGGGGGAGGGGGGGAAAGCAAAACCTCTTAAAGTTTCTAAGGTAAAGCTCGGCGTTCCTTTGGTCATTACTCAAATGAGGAACCGCGTCAATTAACTCCAAATTGGAAATGCCTGCCCGAGAACAATAATGATAATTCCCTGCCGTTCTCTAAGAGGTAGTTGCAGGATGGCACTCAGTGCGTGTGGTCCCTAATGACAGGGTTGCTGCCCTGCCCGGGGTTTGGCTCTCCTGCCCCGCTGGCTTCGCTCTGAGCTCGGGCAGCGACGCCGGGCACGGCTGTCCTGCCCAAACCTTCCCCCTCTTCCCCTTCCTGCCCGCAGCCGCACGGGGTTTACACCTCCCACAGCCAGCACAGTATGACCACACCGTGAAAACAGATTTAATTACCCCCATCTCTCGATAAGGGGGCAGGGGCCTCACAGCAACAGGTAACGAGGGCACCTGCAGCTCTCCAAGGTTGTTTAACTGATAACAGAGGAAGCAGGACGCTTGCCAGAGAGTCTGTTTCGGTAAGCCGGGGTCTGAGGGAAGCCGACCATCAAAAAAGGGGCGCATAGCGATACTTTGGCAAAAGTTTAAAGTTGCTGCGAGGGGAGAGGGACTCCCGCAGCGAAACGGGACTTCTGCTTCGCCTCGGTTTCTTGCTCGCTGTTTTCAAGCTGTCCCCAAAAGCCCCTCAAACCGTCCCGCGGAGCGGCCCCGGCTCTGGGACCGCGGCTCTGGGGTCGACACGTGTTGCTCTCCTGGGGTCGCCTCCGGCCCCTGGAGGGGATGCTGCCGAGGATGCTCGGTGCGGGCCCTCGCTGGGATAGGGCTGCGCGGGCAGGAAGGCACGGCCGTGTGCGGGGGTAGCGGGGCAGCCTCCTCCCGCCTATCTCATCGCTGAGGGCACGGCAGGAGCGGGCGCTGCGCGGTCGGGCACCGAGCAGACCCCGAGCAAGCCCTGGCAGGATCTGTGTGGGGGCTCAGAGCCCGGGAGGGGCGCTCACCGCCACCCCGGGGCGCCCCGCTCTGCAGCCGCCGGGACCGGGGCTCCCTGGCGGGCGGGCGGGCAGGGCTGACCCTGGGCGGCCGGAGGGGAGGGTCTCTGGCCTGACCCGAAAGGGGGGAGCTCCCCCTCCACTCCCTCCCTTTCCTACCCCTCCTCAGCTCTTTGTTCTTTGCCCCTTTGTTCTTCTTCTCGAAGTTTCCAGGGGGGTTGCTGGTGCGGAGCAAGTTGCCGAAAGCTGAGGAATTACAATAAGTGGATGTCTGAGCAAGGAAAGAGGGTGGGGGTCCCTCCCCAGGGCTGAGAGCTTTTCCCCAAATCCCGCCGCGTTGTCTGCTTGCGCACGGGCTCGGAGTGGGGCGCTGGAGCCGGGCCGTGCTCGCAGTGATGCTGAGGCAGAAGAGGCTCCTGCGGCCACAGCACCAGGGGACCGGGCACACCTTTCGCCATTTAAACGCGTTCTGGGGAACAAGCGCCCTTTCTGGTGGGAAAGGCAAGAAAATAACAGTAATTGGTGGACATGTAATGAGATGAAGTGATAGGTGACAGAGATGAGTTTTCTGAATGCTGGATTTTAGGGCACATGTATTGGTTTGGGATGCACAATCTCATAATGGCTTTGTCTCCTGATATCACTTTCTTTTTGCTGTTTTTCGTGTTTGCTTGATAGGGCTATAGTAAAGTCTTGTCAGGAGTTAAACAAGTTGAGGCTTAATTTCAAAGTAGATGGACTGTCTTCATAGAGCAGCATCACAGCTTAAAAGACAGGTTTAGTGTGGTTAATTGGGAGAGCGAGGTTCAGTAGTTACAATAATAACTTCCTTGGAAAGGAAAACATCTTGATGTGGTACAGTGTGCGGTTGTCTTATCCTCTCTTTACTAATACTTATTAAATATTAGAGAACTGCAAGCGTATTCTGCCTTACACTAAGAAATGCCAAATAACTTCACAAATACCTGTTATCACAGGACTCTCGCCTCTCCTCCCGACACACGAAAGTAGGAAAACACTTAATTTGGGTGAGTTAGGTATTAGGAAAGCTGATGTGAAAAAGGAAGTTTTGATATGGTGCATTGGAGTAAAGCACAGTAGGTTACAGACGGAGGCAGGTCAGAGTCCTGAACTCCAGCATGCTTCCCTAACAGCGCTGCTATGCTCCCACCTTTACAGCCGAGGATATCATGGATGATTTTAGCACCTCAGAATTTGCTGAAAAGCTGCATGAATCTAATTCTTGTAATAATGAGAATGTCTACAAATATTTGCTGGTTTTACATAGGTAGGGATCCTGTAAAATTATTTAAGAAAAAAAAATACATAAAAGTGCCCCAAATGTTTATTATGATGTGCTAAATTTCCAGAATTTGTATAATTTTTTTTTCTAGTATTCAGCAAAATTGAGAAATAAGGTGAGATCAGATTGGGGTTGAGTAAACAAACCTTCTAGACCAGGATTTTTTTAATATGAATACACTTATAGAGATCAGCCCATTCTTCTGGCAGAGGTTAAAGCTATTTTTCCAATGAAATGGAGTTTGATTTGGGGCCTGTTCTGGCTTTGTTTTTTCTGAAGTTGAGGGCATACAATCCCAGTGAGAAATCTGCGAGCCTTGCAACTGCAAAGCACAGCTTCAGCTATTTCAAACACAACTCAAACACAGAAGGTGTCCATGAAAACTTTGGCCTTTATTATTTAGGACTGTGATTCAGAGTGGAATGTAATAAATGGTCAGTAGCAAGTTAGAGAAAGATACAGACATTGCATCAGATACTTTGGTGATAGCTCGATTTTCTAGCTGTGTCTCCACGCACACGTCTGCTGGCTGATTGTTTAAATCCAGAGGCCAGCAGCACTGCTTACTGTTCTGTTTCTGTCCCAGTGTTCATAATGTGGTGTTGCAATATCCAGGTAAAAATGTTCAATGCCATTTAGAACAAGGAATCTGCCTTAAGCAACACTGTAATCAGTAATAGCCAATGTTACTGAGAGCAGCAGCTTCTGCAAATGCCTTACTGCCACAAGTTAACCCAAGTACAGCTGTAACTGTGCTCAAAACTAAATAAAAGCAGATGGACGAGGAGGAGAATAAAAGCATAATTGGAAAAACGGATTTTAGAGAATGCTGTGTGCGAGCAACAAAGACTGCTTCTGTAACACTGTAATGATGAAATTAGAGGGACAAGTGCTGTTAGTGGGTGCTCATTTAAAAAGAGGGTTTCTGCAGCATGAGAAAAATAATTTTCTGATTCAAAAGCATTCATTAAAGAAAGGGTGCTTGCATTTCTTCATGTTAGTTTTTTTTTTTACCTGTGCTTTTTGCTGATGTAGGTAGATTTCCTTTCAGCAGATGAGAAATGCATATATATTTTAAAAAATCAAAACAGAACAGACAACCCTCTGCTAATTTCCCTTGGAAATTCTGCCATTGAATACAAGTTACTAAATATTGCACAGGATTTTAGAAGGCAAATCTAAACATATAGTTTGGGATTTGGTCATCTTAGTTTTTGGAGTAGAGGACAAAACTTCTGTTTTGTTGTAGTTTGTTAAACTACCCAGTTTAAAGGAGATGTTAGGCAAAACCTTTTAGGTCTGCATTTTTATCACCTTTGTCTGTCAATAAATACTTGCAGAAAATTAAGAGAAAATCCCCATTGTTTTTTGTTTAACTTTCTTCACATTTTTAAATGTATCTAGAGCAATTTCAAACAGCATCAGTGCAGAGGAATATGGCATAAAATCAGAATAAGGAGGAGATTAAAAATGAGCACTCTGCTTTGTAATGGATACTTATAGGCATAGGTGTGAAGGAATACTGATTCATTTATACAGTTTTGAAATGGAAAAACCTCAAGTTTGCAACAAAGGTAAACAGCATGTCGTGCTGCATTTAGCAGAGGTTGGCTTGCTAACTTTAGGAAAATGGAGAGAATGGTCCCTTTGACATCCCTGCAGAGAATTACATGTTACTAGAAAGGAGAGGAGAGCACCTAGCCATAAGAATTTTGTTGAGAATTTTGTTAGCAACTTTAATATTGTTTATTTTCTTTTATTCGCTTATCTCAGACTTAACAATTTTTTTTTCTGTAAATGCCTGCATTGAATTCTGTTGGTATATACCTGACAAAATTAAAAGAGCCTACAAGATAATGTAAATCTCAGGCTTTCAAATGTTACAAGTGCCTTATGTGCTTACTATATGTAAAATTACCACTAAATAAATAGCATTTAGATTTTTTCTTTTTTCTTGCTGCTATGTCATATATGGAGAGAGCTGAAGCTCATTTCATCATAAAGGATAGGAGTACAATTAGGATATTGACCCAACATATGCATAAAATACTGGACATAATGGCATGTTTCCATCTAAGTATTTCAACAGTTTCAAAATTTTTCATTCTTAGTAAATAGAGTAATAATAATAAATGTAGAAACTACTTCCCCATGTTTATATTCTGTCACAAAAACCACTTCTTATTCAAAGCACAAAAATAAATATTTCTCCATATTTTCTTAGTGACTCATGGCCCTGAAGTACAGCACTGGCAAAATACAGGCAAGCTCTTACCTCAAAATATTTGCAAGAACTGCATGTTATTGCCCATGTGTGGGATTTTGAAAACACATCAGTAATGTGTAAGTGGCTCTGGCTCTGAACACGGAGGGAGAAAAGATGATAAGTCAATATCAGTTCATTCCAGGTAACTGGTTAAGATAAAGGCTCTGGTCTGTTTTCATTGCAGTTAACACTGAAACTCTTCTGACTTTGAATAGCTTCCTCTTACTGCTTGGGTTGTGGAAATGCTCAGAAATCCCAGCCAGCATTTTGGTTTTCGTGTGCAGAAATACACAGAACTAACATCATCTTCTTTGATGAAAGCTGTAGTTCCAGACCTTAATTTTTTCAAATATTTCTACTTAATACTTTTATATTTTTCATCATGCAGTAGGAAGTTTGCCCTCCACCCTCTCCCCTGGAATAGTTATCATGTTTGTGAGTGGCATCTTTGGTGTTTTTTGTTTAACTATTTCAAACCTTCATTCAAATACAGCATTAACAATGATTTTTTTCCCCATTCATATAAAATACAAATTCTTACACTGATGCCAGTCTTGGGAAGTTGCCAATGAACTGTTGCTGCTAAATTTAACATCCATTTATGACGGCTGTTAAAGTGGGTGAGGAACTTGCACATTTTCTTCCAGTTAGGAAAATTTTCAAGTAGAGTTGAGCTACGTGAATCTGTGCAGATGCTGATCACTTAATGTTTTCTGAACAAATTAAGTCACTATTTAATATATTTTTTTACCTTATTCTTTCATATTTTTGTACTCGTATGAGAAGAGAGACATCTGAAATAGGCCTGCAATTTATAATTTAAAATAGTTCTTTAAATGATGAATTAAAATAGCACAGATCTCTGAACTATAAATAAGAAATATATTTTTTTCTCTTTTTAACTTGAATTTTCTCTGAAAAATTTTCTTCCTTCTGCCCTCCATATTCATCGTGTCTACTTGAAAAATGTTGGAAGTAATATGCCTTTTAGTAGGATACAGGGTAGTGATTCCTCCATATTCAAAAGACACTTGGAGTTCTTCATAACATGTCTCTGTAGAAAGTGTTAAATACTTTTAGGCTGACTGAATCTTTTACATATGTCAAAAAAAAATATACTGTAACCCAGTGATGGTTTCCAGAGACACCTGGATATCAAAAGATTTTTCAGCTGCACACATACATGAACTGCTACTGACATCGGGTGCTGCTGGGGTGAGTGTATTGAGGTGCAAAAAAAAAATGGAATTTATGCTTCTAAATTTGGTGATACCAAACTTCTCTTGACACTGAGTAGAGAAATTTGTCCTTTTTGTTTTTCTTTTTCCAATCTGTAATAACACCTTGCAGTGGAATAAGTGTGATAGATAAATATAGATATCTATGGCAGATACAGATGTGTGTGTATATGTATATATATATATGTCACATTACAGCCAAGGAAAAATTGACTCAAGGTGACAAAATTGCTTTAAAGGAAATGCCACAAAAAAGTGGAAATGACTGAAAATGTAGCATCTAAGCTTCCTTAAGCATCCCTGCATTTATGTTGGAAAGGATCACCTGCAGTAGCCCCATGTAAGTGAGAGTGACTATAATGACTGGATTATATCTCATTTCTTTTACTGATTACCTGGTAAATTAATTTTCATCGATATATCAAAATAAAAATGTTTTAATAGGGAAAACATACAATAAATTTGACCACAGAATGCTGAGGTCTGAAGTTTTTTCAATTGTTTGTTAGGTAGCAAGCAGCATTCATAGGAAAATATTCAAAGTGGGGGGAACAATGTCTGAGGGAGTGTGATGGGACTGGCATAGATCTTTCCTGAACTAACAGAAAATGCAGAACAAATCATTTGTCATTGGAGTGCCAGGATCTTTCAAATCACATTGAAGCTAATCTTATCTCTGAGGCTGGCATCACATCCATTGAAATCACTGAGATTCATGTTCCACAGTCTGAGACTTCTGCAATCTTTACTAATTTTTGAGTGGCTTATTTTGATATTAATGGTTTTAAATGGTTGAGTAGAAAAGACATGGTAAACCTGTGATTGATCGTAACACTTGACATTTAACAGGTGAACTTGTTCTGCTCATCCAAGGGGCACCAAAGACATAATCCTGACTTTCATATGAGGGAACTGAGGCACAGAGAGAAATGACTCTCAGAAGCCCAAGTTCCCAATGATATGTTGGTGATCGTTTCAGGAATAGAGAGCAGGTTGCATACAGCTTTCACACACACGCTGTGGCCTCATAAAGTGCGTTCATTTCACGGTGCCTTCACAAACTCCTAAAACCTTGTTTCAACGATTTCCTCTAGAGCTTTGTGACACTCTTTCATTTAGTGTCAACCCACCATTCATCAAATGTCTATAAAGCTCGTACCTTGTGGTCACCTGTATGAGGACTGGAAGACCTGTTAAACTGTCTGGTACCCAAAGAACCTCTTGACTGTTAATTCCTGTACTTCTAGGTGCAAGAGCAGAATTATGTGAAACCAGATGGAATTATTCTTGCATTGCATTTGATGGGCTGAGGGCAGGAGGATGAAAACTAGCATCCCATTTTGTACATGCTCACAGCAGCATAAAGACTGAAGCAGGAAACCTGAACTGTAGTGGAAAATAGTGAAGGGCCATTTCTATTGGATTTGTACCTAAAGAATTGTCCTGAGAAGTGGCAACTACTGCTGGAATAGAGGAAACTGTTTCTGGAATGGTCTTGGTAGTTTAGACAGAAACGTGATATCCCATCCGCACAGGTAGAAATACAAAGAAACAGTCTCATAACAACTGAACATTACAACACCAATCTCTCAAAAATCATTGGTCATACAAAAGAAGAAAGGAATTGATTCATACAAAACCATGTCTCTACTGTATATCTGGCTGTAGTAAGGTTAGGGATATGTTTTTACATTAACAGCCATTAAAATGATTGACTGTTGATCATGACCATGCTTTTCCTTTTTCTGTAGCCTTAACTGAGCACCCATGTCCCAAAGGTTCAGAGCAGGGGCACAGAGACTTAGTTGTGTGTGCAAGCCTGACAGGCATAACACAGGTTCTTGGGAAGGCCCCATAAGGACTTAGAAGGGATATTTGTGAGCTAGTGCATCTATTTCTCAGCAGAAATCTAGTGGCAAAAAATTAAGGTGGAGTTTCTGAACTAGTGAAATTGTTGTAGAGCAATGAACTGTACCATAGTATCCAGTAAAACAGTGCAAAAATTTGCTCCAAGTAAAATCACTCTTTGTGATTTTAAGTGGGTAGAAGGAAATAATGGACACAGTTAAACTCTGGGTACTGTGTATAAAAAACAGTGTTAAGAAAAAATAGTTTGGTATCAGTCAGTAATGTGAGTCTCCCTAATGTTTCTTTTAATTCTCCTGTAACTGGAATGAGAATTGGCTGCAATGTGAGAGAACTTCAGGAACACGTTGGGGATGATGTTTTATGTACACCTTGTAGCGGGCTGGTGGACACAGTTACACACTCAATAAAAGGCTGAAAACTTTCTGCCAAATAAGAGGCACATTTGGCCATCTCATGGGAGAGGGTAAATGGGGACGCAGAGATCTTTGCAAGGGAAGCAGTTCCCCAATGTTACCTTCTCTGTGCCCTCCCCTGCAGAATCCCATTCAGAGGGTGAGCTCCAGCTTGGCAGCCTGGCTTGTAAGTCCTGCCACACCTGGCTGGGTACCAGGTCCTTCCTCCCCTGCCTGCTTTTTGCTGTGCAAAAAGACAGTGCCAGGTGGCTACGGCTGTCCTCTTTTCTTTTTTCCTTTTGGCTGGAGCTGCCATCTGACCAGAGGGGTAACATGGGGAAGGCTGATCCCTTCCATGACCTCTTTGGGGCTATAATTGCATAGCCCAGAATTGAAAAGACAGTCCTCTGTAGTGGGTCTTGTGCTTTTGGTGAAAATGCTTGACATTCTGTCATCCAACTACAGAGCACATTAAACGACTGGCACTATTTTGAAGCATCTTTTATTTTCTACTTCACTATCTACAAGTAGATACATACAGATTTTGGAACTGTTCTTTATATTCCTTTCTGAATCTTCAAAGAAGACAAAAACAAGACCAAAATTATCCCTTCTTTATTAAAGGCTTTAAAAAACCCCACCCTGACAGCCATAACCTGAAAACCTATTGGATTATGTATTTTTATAGAAATTGATACATATTGTCTTAGGTATGACAAAGTTCCTAAAGCTTTTTAAACTTGATGTTTGTAAGCTATTAACAAACCATGATTCAGTAATGCAGTGGAAATAGCGTAGCTAAAAAGGAAATAACTTGCCTCCTTGGCAGAATTATCATTACCCTGCGTGTAGGAAAAGCCTTCATAGCTGGCTGCCTTTGCTGCAATCACTGGTTTACCTTTTTCCCCAGGATATCCCATTGTTTGCCACTCTCCTTCCGCAATCATTTTTGGAGTGCTTTTGGATGCAGGAGCTCTTTCCGCTTAAATGTTTTGTGCAGCACCTAACAAATTTACCATTCCACCCCGGATAATGCTGTAAATACCTAATGAGAACACATCTCTGGGAGTGTAAATCTGGTGCAGTTATCCTGCTTGTTGTAGCCATTGCTCTGCACTGATGCTTGGTTGGGTCTGACAGCAGCAGGTCCCTTGCTCTCCCTTTTGAGAGAAAGCAAGAGAGAAGGACCTACTATTTTGGGAGTTATTTCTGCCAAAAGCAGAGACCTGTAATCCTGCTAACATCAGAAGGAGAAGAGAACATGCAGCTCTTGGCAGGAGCAAGACCCACTAATTTCTGCACTGCCCAGAAATTAACTTCAAGACTCTCAAAATTGTCATTAAAATTCAATTGTTTCCCTTCACATTTAGACATCCGCCCATGGAAAAACACCCATTGTGTAACTTCTCTCCCTCTCCCTGGAGGATGGGAAGGTTGCAGCTCTAATGGTGGCTGAAAAGGCAGAGGCAAGAAAATGAGCTTACCTTGCTGCCTTAAAGTTAACCAGTAATCCGCATGGCACCAACACTGAAATACCTAATAATTTGGATGTAGAATTTCATTGCTAAAGATTTCACATAGGTTCTGCTTCTGTCTTTGTTATATAAATAGCTACATTTTTTTAAAATTTGATTTTATTTTATTGCTTTTTTTTTTCTTTCCTGGATAATATGACCAAAATGCCATGGAAAAAATGCAAAGTCTCAATTTTTTAATTCAAAATTGAAGACTGGATTCTCAGCTAGTATAAACTGGTATGATTCCACTGGGCTTTCACTGGCTGCATATCTTGTTTCTAGTCTGTGGCTCTGACCAGGTAATTACCAAATAAGACTTCACCATACCATAATATTCACACAGAGTAATGGAATTCAGGGTTCTGAGTGAGGCTAGGCAGTTAAATATAAGTAAATGCCTTGGTCTGTGGACTAAGATCTTTTCACTTTTCTCACAATTTTCCATCATGAACAACTGGATTAAAACTGGTATTCTTTCCTTCCCATTGGTCTCTTGGCCATCTGCTGAGGCCTGCTGGTGTAAGAGGGAGAATGAGTTCAGTATCACATTTCACTCAGGGGTCTAGAAATGAGCATCTTTAATGCACACCAAATGAGCTAAATTACAGGGGAGTGTTTCCAGCAGGCATTCCAGGGCTGTGAATACAGCCTGGGAACCCATGGGCCAGCATGCTTTGTCACCCTGGCTGATGCTTAGAGAGGCCTCCCTACATGCTTCTGTACACCATTTTCTACCTGTATCTATCCCATCTTTGCAAGCACAGCTCTTTGTGTGTGCCTGGGGATGTACTGACGCATTCTGAACAGTCAGAAGACTCCCTGAACTTTTAAAGCTGATAATATCAATGTGCTCCAAGCAGGGTCTGGATGGAGTTGAGGTCCTTCTATGCAAAATTATTTAAGACCCAATATTGACCTACCCATCTTGTAACTTAACATGCCAGGTGCAGTTGTGCAACCTCAGGGAAGATAATTATTACAAACAGTGTTGGGGCTCCACAATGGAGTGTCTTGGCTGCTTTCTTCTCTACTATTGTAGACTGTTCCTCTGTCATTATATAAAACAGAGGACTTGGAGAATTCAAGTTCAGGGATGAAGGGTTTAGTGTTTGCTCTTCTTCCAGTCTATAAACTATTCTATACATAGGCTGCTTCCACTCTCCTTTTGAAGCTCTACCATCAGCATTTAAGGTTATTCAGGCAAGAGAAGGGAAGCAGCAGAGAGCATGACTGTAGCCTGTGAAAACATTAAATTATGTGGGGTAATCCTGGATTTCTGGTTTCCAGGACTCCTCTAGCACTTACACATTAAGAATGTAACACATTAACGGGCTTTTGAGAAGTCCTGAGATATGACCTTAATCATAGATAGGCTCTATCTGCCATTAAACACAATACCTTTTTGACAGCCACCTCCTGCAACCTTTGGCATTGAGGTCTGTTTGGAAAGGCAAGGGGCATTCTGGAGATGTTGTAGTGAGTACCTGCACCCCCACGGACGAGGCTCATCACTGTTTTGCACCTGTACTTTCCCCAGTGAGCTGCCTGTCCCTTGCACACACAGCACGGCTGCTGAAGTGCAGACTGTTAATCACTTGTTGGTTTAATGTTTGTGCAGCGTGTCAAAGGGGAAAGGGCTTAAATTCTGTTTGCATTTTAAATAACTGTCTTGGCAGTTGCACAATCCAGTGTTTATGTTTTTATGGAATGCACCATTTGTGACTGTTGTTTTAAGAAGTGCAGATATTAAACATGGCCAAGCAGGTTCTACAGTGGGTCTGGCCCGCACTGGCTGTCAAGGGCATTTGGAGAGGTGCCACTTAGCACTGCACAGTTTGCCTGCCATGGATTGGCATATTATAACTTGGTGATGGCAGTTTGGCAACTTTTATCTCTATCAAGCAAGCCAAATTCTGATCCCTTTACTTAGAGCTAGTTCAAATTCCTCTGATACTAGACTTGACTCTTGTAAGAAGCCAGATGGTAGAAACTAAGATGTGAGTTTATTCTGAGCAGACTTGGATCTCACATTAGTTGAGGGTCCCACTCTGAATCCAGAACTCTGATAAATAAACTTTTTAATGTTTCATTACTGCTAGGGCACAAGCCAAATGTCTATGCAGATATTTATGTTCCAACAGACAAATGCAAGCCCATTTTTTTCTTGTAAGTATGTTATGTTTTACAGACATGAGTAACTCATGTGGGATCTTTCCCACAGAGTAAAACCAATGTAAATTCACATGACTCAGGGATTTGTTTCAATGTTCATGTATAAGCTCTCATTAGAAATGATTATACTTGAAGATCAAAAGAAAGTACACTCACTTGTATTAATGTTTAATGCATAATTCACATTGTTAGAACAAAAAACAAAACAGTCGGTGGTTGTTACGACAAATATCAAACATTGGCTCTACTAACCAACTCCCACAGAGGATCCCTCATTGCCTGGCATTGGCTGCGCGCTGAGATTTCCTCTTGAAGTGCTGTGCCAATCGTCTTGGGGATTTACAGACACCTTCCTCTCTGGATGAGTAATGCCCCTGTAATGACAGGAGTGGGGGACAGCCAGGATACCCCAGCACTGCAGATGGATCCAACGCTCAGAGACCTCTCAGCAGAAGCAGAGTGTACAGTAATCCAATCAATTCTTTTTTTAATTCAAGTAGGATTTCAGATCAGGCATGCTCCTATAAAACTTTCATTGCCTTCAATCTGAGTTTAATACCAGGCTTAATATTTGAGCCTTAATATCAAGACCCATGGTCAAAGTCATTCAGCACCACAGAATTTAAGTACTTGATTTCTTGTTTACGTTTCTCCACATTTACGTTCTTCAGTCAATGCTTATTTTGTTACCAGAATTATTCTTACTCAAATAAGCGGGTTTGGCATGAGGGAGTTGTTAGTGAAATTCTTTCCCTATATCCTTAACCAGGACAAGCACAGGAGGGCAAAGCCATGCTCATAATCACAAAATGAGGATCCTGTGGGCATCATTGCCTGCTACACAGAATAGCTGGGACCACTTCATCTCTCCAAAGGAAGACCCTGGGTTACCCTCTGTAATGTGTGACACACTGCAGTCTTTGACACAAGTTGGATTTTTTATCTTCATAGCTTTTAATGGCTCTTTTTCCCTATGTCACTGTTTAAAGGGTCAGCAATTTGTATAATTTGGCTTTTATATTTATACTTCTTTCAAAGAATTGGCTGGTTTACTACCTGAGCTTACAAAATTTCTACTTCATCTAANCCCCCCCCCCCCCCCTCCTTCCCCTGGACAAAAGCAAACCAACAAGCAGTCTTAAGTTTAAAGTTTAGGGAGGCTTCATTCACATTACAGTCACCTCTCTTCCATGGATGTCTGTGGCATGGAATAACACTAAATGACATTTGACAAACTTTGTGCTTGGCACAAGGTCACAAAACATCTTGTATGTTTTCATTATCCATTCAGTCACTTTCCCGTATGCCAGTGATGCAATACACCTGATTCAGAGCAGAGGCAAAGAGGCTGCCTGGTTTCAGGTAGGTTCTTCCTGATTCAGATCTCTGTGAGCAAACTATAAATTAGCTTTCTATTCTAAAGGTCCTGTTCTCTATGCTGAAGGCCCTGTTGTTCTGCAAACCCTTCTGTGAGAGTCTGTGAAGTTCCTCACTCAGGAATTAATATTGCTGAGTCAGACTGGGTGCTATTGCTATGAATGGAATGCAGTAAAATGGATCATGGGTGTCTCAGAGGGCAGAGCAAAGCTTTGGGGTTTGTTTTCCTTTTGTTTGGAACTCCCTGCTCAAAATATTTATGATTGAGAAGCTGGTAGTTCTTTCAGTAAAAAGCCTTTTCTCCTCTTCAGGGCAGTTGAGAAGATATTTAGAGTATATACTGGTTAAATTGCTTATTTTTAGTGGAGTGAACATGACATTGCTATCTTGAAACTGATCATGAATACATTTCTGTTGTGGGGTTTTTGTTGAGGAAGAAAAACCTATAATGAATTAAATATATTTCATGAAGAAAGAAGTAGGTCAAATGTTGGGCTACATTAACCTCATGTTACACAAAATTACTAAATTCTGTTGTTGTCACTTGTGGGACCCTGGACTTGTCTACACACTGAATTATTTCAAGACACTTATTAGGTACACTGCAGTAATTATGTTCAACTAAACCCATGTGTAGACAATTCTTACACCAGTGTAAGAATTCGGTTTCTTGAATTACCTTAATCCACTTTCAAAGTGGATTAGGGTAATTCAAGAAACTGAGTGAAACCAGGAAACAACTTGGTCATTCCAGAATGAATAAACTATCTGAACACAGTTCTGCTTTACATTCACATCCGACCTTATTCCACCATAATTTTCCTGGGCTGAGAGGTTCTTAGGATATATCTACATAGCAAATTAATGCGTGATTACAGACACACCAACCCTTCCTTTACTCTCACTGGCATGAGTAACAGCAGTAATGAAAGATGGTAGCACAGACTCCAGTACAGCCTATTAACTGGAGCTTATATACACAGCTGGTTGTGAACAGCCTCTGCTGAAATCCACCTCATCACACCCTCACAGACACAACTCACGTCCCTTAGACCGACACAGGGGCTGGGAATGCCTCTCTGCATCCCAGGTGTGTATACACACCAGAAACTGCATGTGTGACAGGACTGCACAGCAGAGCTAAGTAGGAACCAGGTGAATTTAACTTCAGTGGTTAATCGCTGGAGAAGAAGCACGGCTCGCATATTTTTAATATACACACCTCTGAAAACCAAATAAAGCGTCAGCTGTGTGACTGCAGAAGCCAAATTAAATGTGCTGGAGACAAGCACAACTCAGATGATTTCACTAGGGCTGGATTTGGCTCCATAGTTGAGACCTTGCTTATTTGGCTGATACTTGTTTTGTTACCTATCTGCTCATTTATTTTAATGAAATTAATGCATTTTAATGTTCCTTTAAGTGTATTCCAGAAATAGCAATTTGATGAACTCATTTGCTTTTAAAAGCGTAACAATCATAATGAAAAATCTCTGTTAGCTGAGGTATGGTGTAATTGTAAGTAGCATCTTGGGTAGCTGTGCCATACCCTTCATCCTTTCAAACAAATTCCTCACATCAATCAAAAGAGCCTCACTTAAAAATGAATGGCGAAATACAGACAACAATCAAGCTGTACACACTGCTTTTCAAGTGTACCAACAATATGTATCAGTAATGTATTCTATACTCTGCTGAGACAGTAAAGACAGGTAAGAATTTAGCCTAAAAGCAGTTCAAAATTATTCCAGAACAGAAACATTTGACAAACTTGTCTTTCTAGCCAAGCCAGAAAGCATCCTGAGTAGCTTGGGTTAAAGAAGAAAAAAAGCCAAACAACTAACCCAGTGCTTTCGATTTCAGGTTCCTTAAAACCATGCTTGGACTCTTACGATATTCCAAGAATGATTTCTTTCTTCCCCAACTCTTTTCCCAGTTGCTATAGGGGATCCCATCATTTAAAATAAGCGGCTGCTGAGGGCACTGAGCCTAGCAACAGAAAAGGTGTGCACTAACTTCTCCCTGACTTTATCGCCTTATAAAAACTGGAATTGCAAAACCTGACTAGTAACAATATTAAGCAAAGGCAATTTTCCCTTTTATTGTATTTAAATGAGGAATATGAAAGTATTAATGCTAATATTAAGGCTGAACAGAGGCAGTTGCAAAAAAATAATTTAGTTTCAGCCCTGCAACATGCATCCCTTCACGAACTCCGCTGCGCTAGTTACCTGTGCATTGGCGATGTTGTAACTTGTTGTTATTAGAATAGGTGGTGTGAAAAGCAACACAGAAGAGGGAAGCTTGTCTCAGGGCTCTGCTGGGACGCTCTGCGGTCACAGAGTAGCTGGTGTGGTGCTGCAGCAGTTTGGGATGCAATATGTGGGTTACAACTGGTTTTTAGATGAAGAGGCGTTTACACTCAGGCTGCCATGGATAGTATAAGCGAGGCCTAGTTCAGGAAATACTTTTGCAGGCGAGTTAAGTCTCACACGTGAAAATGTCCTCGGAATTTAGTGGGAGCGTTCATGGAGATTTGCAGGATCGGGCTTTGCGAAGCACCCGCACCTAGGGCAGCGGATGCTGCTGCCCTGGCCGGGCACCGCTGCCAGCCTGCTCGGCGGTCACAGCGGCCCCGGGGCTGCCGCAGGCCCCGGCTCGCTCTGCTTTAACGCGAACCCTCCCGCCTTCGGGAGCAGCTGCTCGGCTGCCCCAGCAGCAGAGGCGGGGAGCGATGGCTCAGGCTCCCCTCACCGAGCCGGGGTCTGCGCCAGCCCTGGCCGCTCCTGGGCGGCGACGCCATTGCGCGGCCGGGGCCGGGTGCCCCGGTGCGGCCCGGGCTGCCCGGCCCGCAGCCCCCCCGGGCTCCCCTGCTCCCGGCGGGGCCGCGGGGCGCTGTGCGCCGGGGCTCCCCCGCCTTCCCTGCAGAGCCTTGCAGGGGATTGGGGGGGCGCAGCGCCGGGCCTGCACGGCAGCAGCGGTGCGGCATCTTCGCTCCTCGCCCGGCCTCCTCTAGCAGTCCGGGTGCTTTTCTTTTTTGTCCTTTTTTTATTTTACCTTTAATTTACTGGGTTTTGTGTGTGTGTGCGGTGCCCGTTCCCCCGCACCCGCCACCCGCTCGGCACA
>VZTB01005220.1:1819748-1875171 GCA_013397245.1 Thryothorus ludovicianus | reverse complement strand
GGCGGCGTGGGCGCCCCACGCGGGACGCGCTCCGCGCCGCCCGTGCCGGGTGTCGGGACCCGCGGGCGGACGCGCGCACACAAAGGCGGCGGGGCCGCGCGCTCCCGGGATCAGGAGGGGCGAAGGAAAGTGTGCAAAGTCCACGCACTGCCCGCTCCTCCTGGCACTCGGCCCTCCCAGCGCCGGCCGTGGGAAGGAGGCGTTTGGGGAAGCGGCTTCCTGTGGGGTCTGAGTGTGACCTGGCGGTGAGGAGATTTATTCCCTTTTGTAATTTTTTTTTTAAATTCATTTAATTTTTTATTTTGCCCTGGTCATTAGTGCCGTGAAGGCATGACTGGTCTGGAGGTACATTTTGAAGTGCTGCAGGGGATGCACTCCGTGTACTGGTTCTAGTTAATATGTTTTTCGTGATCCCGGAGAAGAGAGGACTGCGTTTAAGAGATGACTAAATAATGGGGGAGGCAAGTAAAAATGAGTAGAATATAAAGGAGACGAGAATGAAGGTGAATGGTAGTGTGGGAAGACAGGCACTGAGCAGCTTGGGTTTCTCTCCTGTAATTCTCCCTCTCCCCTATAGTACCCCTGTCCCACTGCACCTCAACCCCCTGGAATCCTGTCTTTTCATACTACTAAGGATATTCTAACAGCAAACATAACACAACAGAACAACAGAGGACATATCCCCCCCACCCCCTTCAACCTATCACTCTGTGACTGGGAGGGAAATCCAAGTGCCCTTCGTATAAACCCACCAAAGTTTTAGGCATTTATTAGCTGCCCCGTTTAAAATACAACGTATAAAACTTGCTTGATACATTTCATTGTTACTTCTCTGGTTTATTTCAGAGGACAAAATGTTCTGGTGTAGCATGCCTATCCTCACTTTCAGAATGGGAGTAGTTTACAATATAACCTACATTAGATTATACATGGTGCGTGCATTGCATTTCCACTGAAAATAGTCAAAGACTTAGAATGATGAAGCGACTGATGTGGTTATGAGCTTCCTTGTCTTGGGAGCATCAAGGTAGCTGGGGTTCAGCATACTGGGCAGGGGGGCTCCGTGGTGTGAGGTGTTTCATGTCTGTACAGGAATCAGGCAGGTCTCCTTTTAGAGGACTTTAAAAATGTGATGGGGGCAGGAGAAGGCAAACAGGACATTCGGCGTGCTCATTATCAAAATAAGGAAAACAAATCGATTGCATTAACTGTCTGTGCAGTATCACAGTTATTCCACAGTATTTTGTCAGAAATTAAAAGGTTACCACTAGAGTACTATATCCATATCTCCAGGCTGGCACCACTTATTACTGCAATGGTATTTCAATATTAAGTGATCTTAGAGATATTTCGTCTTTCATTTTGAATCCCGAATTTGAATCAGCATTAGGATGTCAGTGCTGTGAGATAAGGTATAACAAACTAAGTAGACAGCTGAAGGGCTCCTGGTGAAGGTGTTGCTGAGAAGGATATCTTGGGCCGTTCGCAGTAACCTTGTTTACAGGGACATTTCAATTGCAACCTGAATTTCAGCGAGAGGCTGCCTGGACTAATGCCTGTGTGTCTGAAACCCGTCACGAGTGTCTTTTGCACTCTAAATCTTCTCTCTGCCTTTCTTGCATAATTGTAAGAACTTTTCTGGAAGGTTAGGATGATTTTCTGATATGAAAATTCAGATGTTTTCCTAAGAGGAACACTGCTCTTTGAACTCATGTGCATTAGCAACAAAGTATTCATGAGGTTTGATTTTTTTTTTTTTTTTTTTGGTTCTCTGATGTGTCAGGATCAGTAGTTGGCACCAGTCTTTTTAACTTCACGATTATGCCTTTGATTTATTATATTTTAGCCTCGCTGGTTTCAAATGTATTTTGCAGCACACGAAGCCGGTTCAAGTCAGAATGTGAAAAAGAGACATATAGTAACAGGGAACTATTTTGTAGTGATGTGCTGATTTTTTGTTTTCTTTTCCTAAAGCTGTTCCAGGAAAATCACGTGAATTTAGCGAGTGGGTGCTAAATGCCAGCAGCCACATTGATGAAGAAAAATGCTGTTGAAATACTTTGGAATAATAAATAGGATATGTAATGGTCAACCACAAGATAAACATTTTACACGGTATTTTTATGGCTCTAAATTGGCTGCATTGTAAACCAAGCTCACTACTCTATTAAGTCATCAGAGTTTTCAATTATTTAAGATTTTCAGTCAGGCCATCTAATACAGTCTTCATCATCCCCATCAGAAAATTATGCATAAGGTTGTAATTCCTTGTTGTTGCTATGTGAGGGCTTTGTTATGGATGGGGGAATAATTTTGACTTATCAGGGCAAATATTACAAAGCCCGCATACGGGGAAAAAAATAATATGGAAATAGCCCCAGTCCTACAGAATGGGGATAGTTACAGCGCTGAAATGTACCTAATACAATTTGAGATCCACTCACTAAGAAACCTTGACAGTATCTGCCTTGCAGGTACCGTGCATTTGGAAATACTATATCTCCATTTAAATGCAGATCTCCAGTTTTCTCCAGGGGGCAGTTGGCAAATCTTTCGATTGAACCACCGGTACTAGAAAAACTAACTGAAGATTTACCCATGAATAAGAGACCCTTTCAAGTCTGCTTTTTTGAAATAATGATTATAAAATTTCCTAATATTGCAATTTTATATTGATTTTGAATGCCTTTTCAGAAGTCACAGAGAAGGAATAGTGCCTTTTACTCAAGGTAGGCCAATGTCTGCAAGCTTGTTTAGCAATACTAACAGAAATAACTGGTACGAATAACTTCTTTGTTTTTACCTGGGTACTGTGTTTGCATGTGAGTTTTGTCAAATGGACAGAGCAGTCTTGCTTTGATTTTTGACCTAGATTCCTCCTGATTATTCCAATTCAGCCAGTACCTGCTTATTTCCCACTGTGAAAATAGGAGAACAACTGTTGATGCTCTGCTGGGGCTGCATGGGCAGTAACCACGCATGTCCATTCCTCTCCCCTCCTCCTGCTAGGCTTCCTTACTAATGGATAAAATAGCACTGGGGGCCAATGAGTGTGCAAGCCTGTATTTCCCCTCCTGTAAATTTTCATTCTTTGAGGGTTTGATTCAAAGAAAATGTGGGGGGAGGGTAGGGGTAGAATGATTATTTCCATCTCCCTATTTGGCACGCAAATTTTGCACACTTACAAGGATGAACAGGGCCATGAGACAAGTTGCACATCCACCTTATTCCATATTTGCTGGAAACTCAGTGTCAGCGGGTGTCAATCCTCCTTTGAGGGGCTTGTACCATCTAGTTTCTAGTCCAGTTTTCTATATTGTTTGTCAGCTCTTTAGTTTGCAGTGTAACCCAAGGATTGAATTAAATGCCCAGGACACAGGGAATGACAGTTCTCTGTTTGGGATGCAGGCAGCACAAACTACCTGAAGCAGGGCAGGCAGTAGTTCCTGATCATTTCTGTGCTGGGGTGGTCCATGCACTCAGTCTATGCGTTCCTGGCTGCTCCTGTCTTCCCATGATGGGCAAGGCTGCTGCCTGGGGATACTGCCCTTTTCCCTATGCCAGAGCCATGACTGTGGGAATACCATGCATATTGTGCTTACCTGTTAATGGCGTATAACCCACTGGCCTCAATGCCCTGGAGAAAATGTGCACTTCAGCCTCTGCGTGGAGTTCAGGCAGATCTGCAAAGTCCAATCTTACGTGCACCAGCGTTAATGGCAGAGCTCCCATTCAGCTTAATTGATATTCCTGTAAACATCTGCAGGTTTCTGTTTCTAGTGGAAGCTACAGCTGGGTGGACTTCTTAAAGGGATGTTTTGCATATTGAGGTTGAAAGGGAAGTCGAGCCTGATACATTAACTTATCATCTGTGTCATTCTCTTGACATCATTTGGATTACTACAAGCATAAATGACAAGGAGATTAGGTGCAAGATCTTCACACACACATCCTTTTTTAGCATGTTGATCAGTGTAGATGTGACTTCTCTGGAAACATTGTTCTAAGTCAAGTCCAGGCAAGCACAAACCTGTGCGTGCATATACAAGTGGAGCAAGGCCTATCCTTTATAATACATTTTTTTTCCTTTAATATCTAGGCAAGATCTCTTATTATAACTTGACCATTAGGGGAAAGAAAATGGAACTTTTCTCAAACAGCTTTTCTGTTGGGGAATCTAGTGGCAGTTGCTTTGAAGCATGTGTAATTGATTATCATACATTTATTTTAAAAAGGAGACATAACAAGGAATCTAACATGATGTTTTGGAATATATCTTCTCCCCACAATGTTCTTGAGGGAAATGTAAGGTTGCAGGCATCATTTCATGCCCTGTATGTTTTTGAACATAAATCAAAGAAATTGTTGGAGAGTTATAGATGTTCATAGCAACTGTAGCTATAATAAACACATGCAGTATATATTTTCCAAGCTATTTTGTATGGGTGAAAAGCTGAAGCTGGCGTTTTGTACGAACAATTCAACTTAATCACTGAAAATTTATTTCCTAGTTAGGGTGGTTTACCAGCGTAGCATGAAGTTGTACACCTTCGTTTAAGTTCATCTGGTTATGAGGGCTCAGTTAAAATTGGAAAAGAATTTAAATTGGATTTAGATACCTTGAATGAATTATTCCCAACATCAAATTTATTGTGGTGCCTCCATGGTGATATTTACATCTACATTATCACCTATATTGGTTTCAACGTGTACTGGATATTTTAGAGAGCAAATAAAGGATAAGGACAGTGTGAAACAATTTTAATTGTACCTATAGCACAAAATATGAGGATATTTAATACAATGGGACGGAGAATCTTGAATGATTGAGTAGTGCAGAGCTTTTAATGTGAACAGCAAGTAGCTTAGGCATACACAGTTCCCAATGATTGTATTAGTTTTGGTTTCAAGTGTTGATAGATGAAAAGGAAAAAGCAACTATTATGGAGAAGTTTCAACAAGCAGAATATAGCCACTCATTTTGTAATGATACAGAAGGTGTTCCGTATGTTGATTAGGATGCATGGGCATTTAAAAGTTAAAAAGAAAATCCAGTAGTCACAGTTTTTATGTATATGGATAAACAGAGGAAAGGACACATTGGGGACCTGTGCAGGAATCAGACAGATCTAGATGAACAGTTTCAGACATAATATTTAAGCAAAGTCCTAAGTGTCTGAATATAACAGGTAGGATATGTTTCTTGGAGTCTCTGTGTACTATTGGATTCTGAGACTGATAATTAAAGCTGATACTGTTTATTGAAAAATTTGAGACTAGCTGAAAGTGGGACTTTTTAAAAAGTGTCACTGAGCTTCTGCTGGACTCCTGTTTCATTGTGGTTACCTTCAATCGCTCCTCTTTAATTACAAGTGCCAGAAATCTCTTTTTAAACAAGAAAGCGTATCTCTTATTATTTGACTGCTGGAAACAACATTTTAAAATCTAAAACAAATATTCATGTAAAAACTGAGAATTTGCTCTGGTTTATTTGTTTGTAGTATTAGCTATAAGTGTCTTCTTGATGCTATGTTTGAATTTTAAGGCCGTCATGAATTAAACAAGCTTTCTAAATTGTTACAAGTGACAGACATCAGGAAGACAGGGCAAGACCCATCTTGGACACCTGTACTGTTAGAAGAGCAGGCAGTGGAGTTGGCTTCCAAGGGCCACCCTTTGCACTGGGGATAGGAGAGATGGAGACCTAGAGCTTCTGACATCTTGTACCTCAGGGTCAGCCTCATTTCTCTCCTAGCTCTTGCTCCCCATCCTCTCTGAACCTATTTTTGCAGTCCTGCATTAATGGCCAGACTACTTTACCCTGCCCTCTGAAAGTTGGAACATAGGCTTTGAATTGTTACTGTTCTCCTTGCTGGATACAATGCTGTGAAACAAAATTCAATGCGAAAATCAGAAAGGAGAGAAAAGGGAAGTCAGGGTGCTGCAGGTTGAGATGTATCTGGAAGACTGGGAAGGGAAAGATTTTACAATTCCAGTTTGTCCCTTGATCAGGACCTGTGTATGCTTTTACAGAAGAAGGTAGCTGAAAGAGCTGTGTCCCTGGGTCTGTGGCAAGGGGGCATGGCTATGTAGGAGAGGCAAGGAGGAGTAGAGTCAAACCTGGAGTGGATATCCTCCAGCCTCGACAGGTGCCAGTGGGTCTTTGTGGGGTAGGACTGCTGGATACGGTCATATTACTGCTCATGCAGCATTCAGAAATCTCAACTTTTCTGTGCTGACAGTTGGTTACTTAGAAGATGTTGAGAAGGAGATTTCATTCACTGAAATTCCTGCTTCCACTGGGATTTTTTTTTTTTTTGACTTGTCTTGAATTAATGCCTTGAGTTTCACCTGGCAAAAAGAACTTGTTTTACTGCGTGCTGAATTTCCAGCAGAAAAAAAACCTTTTCTGCTATACTAGAGTCAAAAGGGACCAGGTGGACAAGTGCTGTGAGTGAGTTATGTGCAGTGTGGGCACCAGGCTGAGCACTGGAGCACAGAGAGCAGGCAGTTCAAGGTCACTCATGGCCCTACCTATGGCACATCTGGGAGCAAGATGCACAGCTGTGAGCTTTAGTCCTTTACTTTTCTCTGGCTTGCAATCTCTTTCTCACAGCTTGAGCAACAGAGGGACAGAAGCTGTGCTTTTGCAACATGCATTAAATGTGGTGGTGTCAGTTTGGGCACGGAAAGGTGAGGTGACGTGTCGGAGGTGATGCAGGTGGACAGCGAGCCCTGCCTCATAGCCAGGGTTTTGAGGTGCTGCCTTGCAGTGTTCCTTGAGGAAGAAGAGCAAGATTAAACCTGCTGATGCCACCACACACTCTCATTTCTCTGGTGTGACACAGTCTAGGGGTGGACAGGATCCTTCTCCCAAAGGAGAGAGACAAATCTGGGAGAAACGCATATTGAATCAATATGGTTACTCTCCTGTAAATGGTGCCTACTTCTAATAAAAATTATTTTGGGTGTTCCACTGGTCAGATTTTGCTTGTTCTTACTTTTTTTTTATTTGAAATGAGGTGAGGACATGAACTATGACTGTCTCAGGAAACTGGGCCACAAGCCCTTACACTTGTTTGTGCTTGTGAATGAGTGTGTGCACACGTGTGCAACGTGCGTACAGACTTGGACGTTGTGTATACACAGGGTCTCAATTATTTTGCTGTTTGAATCACAGAGCATGTTGTCTTGATGTACTGTCAGTTTTGGTTTCTGCCCTTTGGAATAAAGTTCAAAATATTAAAGAAATAACACGCAATATACTAGTAGCTAGAATAGTCATAGTGCCTGAGGGGGAAAAAGGGTGGTGATTAATCTGTTTTACAAATGCCCAGGATAAAACCCTCAACTCCTCCTAACCAAACCCTGCAATGGTTCGCTTTTAAAAGGGATTCTTCTAAATTTTGTTTCTGAGATTTTCTGGCTGTCCTGGTGAGAGAAGTAGGTCCTGTTTGGGAAGCAGCATGCAAGCTCTATGGTCATACTCTGACTGAGTGCCAGGGGAATGTGTGGTCCCAGTTGCTCTTTAGAGAATCACCCTGGGCTAAATGGTGAAATAACTACATCTAAATTAATTATTGATAATTCTTTAGCATCACATGTGAGGATGTGTTTGAAGTATTGCTTCCCAGTTAAGAGTTGAAGTAGTTCTAGCAGATATATTCTTATTAAATGTTGTTTTTCTGGTCTTACTAGTTTGTTTGGACAGCAGTAAGAGTTGCAGAAGCTGGTGCAGGTTCTGCCCATCCCTGGCTTGGTTCTGTATTGGGGTTCGGTCTAGATGCACCGCAACAGTTCTGGAGGGTCAAGGCAGGAGCTAAGGAGGCACTAACAGATATTTAGGGCCACACTGAAACTTTGGTCAGAATACCAAGCTTTGTACAATTTGGGATGTTGTGCTCCATGGCTTTAGTCCATCAGGAGCCAGGCTAGGTCAGACTCTAGGTAAAATGCTAAATGAAAAGAATGAGCCACCTCCCAGTCCCAAAATCTCTCAATTTGTACTCTGTATCAGAAAAAAAAAGCACTGAGCAGTGCGTGACTGATGCAGGGCAGGCTTAGGATTAATTTAGGATAAACAGGATGCCTGTTGCACTTAATTTAGAAATTCTAAGGCAGAAAATGCTTTTGAGTGCAGCTAACAGCTTCTCATCTGCAAATACCACAGTCAAGACAAAGCAAAAGATATTGTGGCGAATTCTGCAGTTCACAGTCCTGACACAGTCAGAACCTCCTATTACAGTGAGGGAGACTTCTGCTTGAATCACGGCTGCCTGGGATGCAGGATTTCAGAGTGGCATTAATAAAAATAATACAGCAAATATATAATTTCAGGAGTCCTGCAGGACATGCAGCAAACGCCAGTGGTTTGAACTGGGTGAAGTTGTCAAAGGTTGCTTTGCTCTCCAGAGCCTGGCAGTAGCTCCACTGAAATGTGATGCCATTGGTTTTCAGCAAAGGTTTCTTTCTGCAGGGCTGCAAACAGAGATCAGCTGCTACTGTGTATACACAACTAGGGAGCAAATCAAGCAGCACATTTAAGCAGCCTTTTTAACCCTGAGACTTTCCAAGATTTCTTCTTCACGCAGGAAGTTTCCTTTATATTGTCAGCTGTAGCACTTTGCTCATGTAATGAGATCAGAGCTAGGATCACTGCTGCACAGTAGAAAGACTTCCTTAAGACATTTGTCCTTGAAACTGCACCAAACTCTTGGAAGAACCCAGAACCTGTAAGTATGTATGATATAGGCAACAATAGCACGGTGCAAAGCTGCAATCAACCATTATACGATATCCGATCAGCAGGGCAGGAGGGATTTCTTTTTTCGGATGTTATGTTACATTCATTTTCAGTTTGTTCTAAGGAAACAAATCAATTCGGGCTTCTGATACAGTGACTTTGCAGTAGATGAGCTAGTAGTAATATGTTTGATTTAACTATTTGTTGCTGTCATGTAGCTTGTGGGACAAATATTGTAGCCATCAAACTGTAAAGAAGTTTTCTTATGTTTTTAGGCATTTTTAGAGGATTTGGGGGTCCATCTTGCAAATAAGTTTCTGCTTTGCTCTTTGATTTTGGCAACCCCACCCTACGCCAAACTATAAATAACAAGGCAAACGGAATTAGTCCGTATTGTTCTTAGGTGGCAATAAAATATATTTGTTTGCAGGCTTAATTTAGTCGTTAACAATGTTGCTCTGTTTGGGGTGTTTTTTGTCTTAATTGGATTCTACTCAAGGCTGTCTATTTTGTGTTTTACTATCTTGTCTGTGTCTGTTTAAGTTACTTTGCCGGGACTGCAGTCTGGTTAAACCTGTATTTAAGCGCTATTTATATTCTGAGCACATTTCTGGTGAAATAAGTGTTTGAGATTTTTATTTTTTTTTTAAAGCCTTGAACAGCATAGTTGTATTAGCAGTGAGCGCCAGAGGAGGCACAACATGGATGAATGTCAGACATAGACCTCATAACCCAAGTCTTCCCTGTACTAAGTCTGACCCGAACGTGTCCACTTTGGCAACTGCAACTAATAAATGCTTTGAGCTCCCTTTCAATAAATTTTTCATACACAGTGATACTTCTGTTGATCAGATTAATTTCTCCCAGGTTAGCCTGATTGATAGCTGGATTGTGGTTTCTTAAGAGCTTTCTCCATGAAACCCCACTGAAGAGCTGCATTCCATTTAACCAGTGAATGTAAAAACTGGTAACCATGGATTCAGCCACCACTAACTGTCGAGAGCAATGACTTGTTGTAAACAATACAAATGAGCCAGGATAGCAGAAGCAACCAGACATGAAATTATTTTAATAGAAATTACGGTAAAGGTCATGTGATACTGTATTGGCTTGAATTCAGTGTTAAAGGGAAAGTATTTCGGTTTTTCAGGTTTGATTTAAATGCACATCTCCACTGGCTTCACGTCCGTGTAAGACCTCCAGAAGGGCAAATGGAACAGTTCTTTTGAAAAGCCTCTGCTTAATTGTACATTGTGACTTGGGCCCTGATCATGAAAGTGTAGGAATAGCTACAGTATTATCCACAAATAATCAGTGGGATTATTCCATGCTAAAAATTAAGTATTTTTGTGGGATTCAGACTTTTTAAGATGAATTAATAAAAAAAGAGTATATTCTTAGGAAATAATAACCTTTCTCTTAAGGTAAATAATGGAAATGCAGGTTTTACTGGTGGTGTGTGATTTGACTGGAGATTTTTGTTTGTTTGTTTCAATAACACTAAAAGAAGTTATATTTATCCTTTTGTTTTTAAACATTATGACTTTAATTTCTCATCCAGTGTGCCTCAAATCCTTTTCCTAATTTACGGTCTCTCTTTTAGAAAACTGGTAAACCATGGTGTCAGCTATTATAATATAGCATGGTGATAGGCACATGCAGATCGCATGAGCAGTCGTGTGTCTTGTCTCAGGAATTTCCATCCCTACAAAATCTTTGCTGACTCCCAGCTGTCACATGGCTGTCACTCACAAATTCTAACCATAACCAAATCCTCCTTGCCTGGGCATGCGCTCACCAAACCTCTCTACGTACCCATAGACACAGGCACCAATGTCCCTGCTTAAGCACTTTCTCTGCAAAATGGGTTTCTCCCCCAAGCCTGCTGCATTCCACTAATGTTTTTCCCTTAATTTTTTTCCTCGGTGCTACTTCCTTGATGTGCTTGTCCTTTGTAAGGAGGAACCTGGAATAGGAATAATAGTAAGAAATGCAAGCAAAATTAACTTTGTGCGTTATTTGATATGACATTTCAAATTAGTGTGAATTTAAATTCACAACTTCCATGGTCCCTTAAACTTCTTGAAGAAAATTAACCCTTACTGTTCTGTAGACAGAATACTGTCACCTTGCAGTCTACTGACTTACTGTTTTGTGTATTTATATTTTGTGACATTTATATAATTTGGAAAACTTAGATTGTGAGAGTCCTAGGCTGGAATTTAGGTTATTTTTATTTTTCTAGGTTTTTTCTGTATTTCATACTTGTAACATACATCTGTGTTGCTTTATTAGTAATTTTGATTCATCTATTTTTCAACCAGAAGTATTTCAAACAATTCTCATCAGTCCCTTACAGCTGACCAGTCTCAGCCAAGCATGGGGTATCACTAAAATGCGTGGATAGATACAGGACAAATCCTGCTTTCCCTATTCTTCTGAGCTGCCTTGCCAGACCAAGGGGGCAATTGTTTGTATGAGTCAGGAAGGTGAGATATAATTTATACATAGATTAACATCAGGCAAAAAAAAATTGATTTCTATTGAAAAGAAATATTTATGAAAATTAAAGGGAAAGTGCTTTCACAGGAATATTTGAGGGGCAGAAATGCCAAATTGCAAAATATTTTCTGTTGTTTGACTTTGTCCATGTTAAGAGCGTATTGGCATCCTCCTGTGTATCAGACCTCTCAGTATATTAACATTTTACCAAAAGGAAGGAGGTGGCTGGACAGGAAAGATACCACCTTGACTTTGCGTCTTTATCCTGGAAAGAATCCAGAACCCAAAGTAAAATGCAGGTGAAAGCACAGTGAGACTCCAGACCAATATCCAAGTAAATCAGGGAAACCACACTGGCCTCCTTACCATGAGCTGATTACAAAGCATCAGTAATTCCTTCACCCCTTGAAAACCAGGTGGGGGCTTTATCAATCATTGAGCCTGCCAGAGGAAACCACATTTCAGTCTGGAGGGGATAATGCAGTGTGCAGGAAGGAAGGAGTGCACCAGGACTCCATGGACTTCAGTGGCATGGGAGAATGGGCAATTTTCCTCTACTTAAAGTGTCTTTGGCACCTTCATGATCTGTGACATACGTGCTTACTCCGCTCTCCTGTATTTTGCATTGAATGCTGATTTTGTAATGCAAAATTTTCAGGAGTTAGTGAGTGAGATTCCAGAACCCTTTGCCCATCTGCAGATGATAGGAAGAACTGTGAAGCAGGTCCCTTTGTTTCTCCCATGTTTATAAAGGCCAGATGCTGGTTGATGGGCAGCTGCAGGAGAATTTTCATTTGAAGCAGAGCTCTGGGAAGATGTATTTGAATCCCCAAAATGGAGACCTCAGTGTTTTAACCATAGAGGAATCTCAGTGACTGCAGTCTGTTAAGTGTTGCAGTGCATACCTGAGATCTGGCAAAAATATTTGCCATTAAAATAGTTTGCAATAATTAATGATATCTGTTTTGTAATAACAGTGATATAGAATAGTAACATTAAGTTGTATTTTATTGTTGTAATTCTATTCTACTTTTATGCCAAGATCACTTTTATCAATAAGATAGTTTGTATATGAAAATATCATATTCTCAGTCCTTTCAGCTAAATTCAAGGGGGATAAGTACAGGCACCTTTCAAAAGTTAAAAATGGATTTGTGATTTAGAGATACAAGGTGTAGGGAATGTAGGGTAAACTGTTATCCCCATCCACTCACACTTTACTTCATGGTTGAGACAGCCAGCAGCATTGCAGGTAAGTGAGAAATAAATCGGTAACTTTTGCCGGATGGATTCCTGGCTATTAGAAACTGGACTGAAACTACTTAATTCCATGGAGCATGGCAAACTAGTTGGTCACTGAATAACAGAATATTGTTCTTTGAATTATTAACTCTTTGTAAACATCACAATGTTTTAGAAATTTCTGCTCCTTTGTAGTTGTACCTCTTAGCTGGTGTCAGTAAGTGAGGTGTTTTTTTGAGGACTTCTGTAGTCGTTTTGTATTTTAAACATTTCCAAGTGTGCTTCTTCCCATGAGCTATTGCTCACAGGATTTTTGGTTTATACTGTTCTCCAGGTCAGCATAACTGTCATAGGGTCTAAAGACAGGACTGTGATCTGTATCAGTAGCATTAACTTTCCATGACTAGAACGCTTCTTTGATTATTCTGCATTATTCCTTTGTACAAAATAAGGTCGTTCTCTGCGTAATTTAGTTTTAACAGAACCAGACTGTCACTGACCATCAGCTTTTGCATGCACAGACTCTCTCCTTCCTGGCAAGGCTTTAGGCCCATATCCACAAAAGGATTAGATGCCTTAAGTGGGATTTAAGCATTGAAAGCCCAAACTGAGATCCTCAATATCCCCACTGAACTGCCCACCTAACCTTAGAAGTTGCCTAACCTGTTTGAATGCCTATGTTTTCAATATCCAGCTTTCCCAGGTGGCCAAAGATCTGCTTTGGATGTTCTCAAGCACTTCCACCCTGACAAGGTTGAGCCTCTCTGCTCCCATTTTTCCCCTCACATCCCAGCGGACTCCAGAAAGTGCAAACTCTTGTTGCAGCGTGGTGGATTTCTGTGTGTGATATCTTTCACTTTCTCCAGCTGTGTCCTTGAAGGAAAGGACCCTTCAGTAGATTTCTTTCAGGAGCGGCCTGGGAACCTGGAAAAAGATTTAGAAACTAAAATATTTGGGTATCACTGATTAAAAATGGAGGTCCTAGAGATGAAGTGGGGCTACAGTGTGGCCTTGACCTTCTGCTGCTGGCAGCATTGGATTGTTCTTGCTCAGCGCTGGCTGCTCCTGAGTTGGGTGGTACAGGAGGCACAGGGCTGACCAGTAGGGCTGAGGGCTCCATGGCACAGGCACAGCACTTGAAAGCTGGGTATTGGGATGTGAAATTAGCGTTGCTCCCAGAGAATCCAGGGCCTGGTGTTTCATAACAGCAGTATTTGGAGGAAGAGCTCTTTTCTGCAAGAAGTCACTTAGGGTTGCAGCTGACTCTGATACATGGCGAATATTTTGGTTTTTGAAAGCTAGACTTACTGGGGTGTTCCATGTGAACACCCAGAAATAATAATAATAACCCAGAAATAATTTAGGGCTTCAGTCTGAAGCATTTCTGGAGCTGTGGCAGGATTGATAGCTGTCTCACTCTGCAGAGGCCAAAGCAAATGTCTTGTTAGTAGCAGAGTAAGTGGTCCTGTGCCATCACTTATTTCTCAGCTGTACTCATGACATTTCGTGTGTTCTCAGCCATGTCTGTTGTTTGTTTAAATCCTGCTCAGTTCCTTGATTTATCAGTTTTCTGTAGACTTTTGTTCGAGTAGTCCCAAATGCTATCCTATTTCAAATAGATGTATCCTTATCAGCAAACAGTCTTTCATCAATAGCTTTAACTATTTCATGTAACTCTGCATATGTCCACCTTGACCTTCTCTTATTTAAAATACTGATTTTTAATTTTTTTTTTAATGGGGACAGTATTTAAGAAATCTCTTAGAATTTCTCCTGAATAATTCTTTTTTTGTGTGACAAAGTACCTTATATCTACATTATAAAATAGGAATATTTTTCTTTCTCTCTTCTGTTTTGTTTTTTTTTTCCCTGAGAGAGAGAATTCTTCTCAGGGAATCTTTAGTTTTTTAGTTTGTCAAAGATAGCCAGACTGTATGCAATCTTAATATTATTTCTTGCTGCTTTTGATTTATGGACCTGTGTACAATTCTGAAGACAGAAATACAGAATGTAGAACATATTTATATAGAAGTATAGCCTAGAAGTTATAAAAGCACAAAAAAGATATATTTTTAAATTTAGAAACTGCAATCATGAAAGTCTGAATAAACTTAACATATAATAACAAGTGCAGTGTGTGTTCCTTAAAAAGCCTAGAAGTGTTTATATACAGGTAGGTAAAATTTGTAAAATCTGTCTATAATAATGGCATCTTAATAGCTAAGGATATTATTCATGTATTTTTAAAACTGATACAGGAAGATCTGTTATTTTAATGGAGAGTATATGCTGTAAATTAACCTGTAACTTTCGATCCTCTCACTTTGTGTTTTCAGAATAGCATAGTTGAATTATTATACATTTATTTTGGCATTTTAGTGCACCCAAACATTGTGAGCATTAGTTCATCATACATCACGAACATATGACTATTGTATGGAACCAATTTTAGGTATAGGAAGTTCAGCATGTATTGTGCCTTGGTGGTTGCCAGATCACTGGCATGCTTGCTAAATCCTATGCACAGTGCTTCCGTTTGCTGGGTTACTCATTGAGCTTTTAATAGTCAACTTAATTTTAGTTAAGGTTCAGTTTAGTAACTCTTGCAATTAGTGGAAAATATTGCCAGCATTCGTCTGGTAAACCATATTACTTATGAGAGGCACACAGGGGGTATGTGTGGAGGTAAAAGATGACAGATCGATTCTGGTGGATCCCATCCTGACTGGCCTTTAAGGATAAATTACAGAACATTTTAATCACTGGGGGTAATCTTGCAGAAAATGTTTGCATGTAGGAGGACATTCGGTCTCCCTTGCTCACCATTGCTTCCCAACACCGACAGCGGCTCCGTGCGTGGGGTCCCTGTCAGGCCATGGGCTTCACATCAGTGTCAGTGAGGTGCTGCTCCTGAGATGGGCTCAGAGCCCTCAGAAGAGCAAGGGTTCCTATTTTCAGGGCAAGCTTTTGAGCCCCGTCTTGCTTGTTTGCTTTTCCTTTCTGAAAACAGCTGAGGTATCAGAGGCGAGTCTGCTGCTTGACTCTTCTATGGCAGTTTTATGGGTTGTTTAATGGGTACAGGTAGAGGAACTCCAAGTGAGAATTTTTTGCCCTCATACAAAATGGAGATATGATTTCAACCAGCCTGAGAAATGAAATGCTGGGGAGAATAACTGTAAGTAAGGAATAACTTAGGAATAAAGGCAAAGGTACAACAACCAAATGCAGTCAGAGAGCGTTTTTTCTTTTTTGCCAAATGAATAGGTTGAAGAGATGCATCTGTCTGATGTTACTAGAAAACAAAAGCCATGTGTTCCCACAGGATGGACACTACAAGCACAGTTACAGCAGTGTCTTGCCCTGTCAATGGTGCTCATGTCTGATCTGAGATCTCTCAGATCCATAAATACCCAAAATGCATGAGTCTGACAAAATAAGTAGAAATTGCATAACAGAGGAGGCACAAGGGCATATGTTGTCTTTATCATAATTGTGTCTCTTGCTCAGAAGTAAATGCCAGTTACTTCTGACTGGAGAGAAATTCAGGAATGCATATCCTGACCCAGTCTATTGGGCTACAAGACACTGTCTTGAACCTGTTTTGTGGGTGCAGGGTTCTATCCCAGTTAGAAATACACTGGTTTATATAAAAGTAATAACATTTTTTTGCCTTAGAAGCCTGGTGTAGAAAAGTGGAGACTGTTGATAGGCCCCCTATTGAGTTGGGTGAAGAACAGATAATGGAGAACACTGATTTGTAGAAGGATATTGGTAAGTGAAGATCTTTGCCCATGAAATCACTCCCCAGCTGTATGGAAAAACATACAAATTGATGTCTTGGCTTCACTGAGATCAGTGGGAATCAGTCTGGATATCACTGTAGGTTCTCCACACTTGGGTGCTGCTCTTGCCAGTGACAGAAACACCAGCAGAATCCTCATCATCGTGTTAAGTTTGTACTTTACAGGAAAGGAATCACTGCTGGTAATGTTGTGGAATAAAAAATTACTGCCAAAGACAGGGGGTTTAAAGCTTCCCGTTTTATATTTTCACCCTGTTATTCTGAGTGATACCAGTATAGAAATTGAAGCATCATTGGGGCTTTTTGCAAAAGAGGGCAAGAATGTTGTCTGTTTCTCCATTTCTTTCCAGTTACAGGAAACTAGGGATCAAGGTTTTGGGTGCTAATCACAAGAGGCCTTGAAAAAGGAAAAAATAGCAGTACCTGCCTTAGAATATTTATTTGTTTGTAAAATTTCGTGAACTCCTTGGCAGAAAAGAGCCATAAGAAATTCCAGGCAGTTATTCCTCAGTGACAGAAGTCTGTATTTAGGCTTCTGTTAGTCTCCTTTATTTATAACAAAACCTTTGAATATCATTTCCAAGATGTTCAGCTAGCAGAAACGAAGTGATAATGAGGACAGAGGGTAGGTCATGAGTCTGCAAATAAGTGTGAGCTGGTGAGCTTAACCTACCAGGTGAAAGAAAAGTCAGTATAGCAACTGCATGAACACTTCAAAGCATGCACCTAGTTTGCTGCACTAACTTAATTATCCCTGCTATAGATATGTTTGACAAACATATCTATAGCCCAGATCCTGTTACTTCTCAGTGGGAAATATCAGAAGGATTCTGTTTGGTTGCCAGTTGACTGAATCCTTCCTTCTACTTTCTTGCATTAGTCTTTTCAAGGACTTTGCCTACCTCTTTGCTAATCTGATGAACAGAAACTTACTTCTTTCTGTTTAATGGTGGAAAATATTGTAAAATAGAGTATGATGCAGACTGATGGGATGAGTGTAAAATGATTTTTTAGCGAGTCTGATGAGGATTTAATCCTATTTTAATCAAATACTGCCTGAACCAACCAAAAATAAGCTTTTATCACTCGTGCTGAATCAACCGTATTCTGGTGTCAGCACTATTTCTCAGCAAGCATCTTGCTTCCTCTGTGTAATAGTACAGGGTGTTTTTGAGCATCCCAGTGTTGTCAACTTTCTCCACAAACAGTGTGAAATGTAAAGAGACAGGAGTACCCCAGCTCTTCCATCACACAGAAACGCAAGCCACTGCCCTGTTCTTTGACACTAAAACATGGCCTGCTGTTGGCAAGCTGTGGGATTTAATAGGCAAAGACCATGGGGAACTTCTCAGCTTTTTAGTCTTTCTGCTTCTGTAAAGTCTGTTACACAAGGAGGTACAGTTTTTAAACGTGGTCATTTTTAATTCCGGTCCCTGGAGTCTGGCTGACAGATTGGGAGTGCGGAGGACGGGAGTGGGCTGAAAAGACAAGCTGAAAACACAGGATGTATACATACATTAAAATGGAGCAAAACAAAAATAAGCTAACTTAGGTGAACACAGATGGGATCTGTTTCAGGGCCACTCTTAACACCTGTTTTAGATGGCCTGTGGTGAAAATCATTAGCTTAAAAAGATGCTATTTATGTCTTCCCTGAACTGAGTTTACACAAACACCAACAGTTCTATCTGGAGAGAATGGAGATCAAATTTTGGTAGTTTTTTTTCTTTTCTTCGGCTTGTTTTTTTTTTTTTTTTTGGTCTGAACAATAGCATTTTCACTGCAAACCTTAAAAAACCTCAACCAAGTAAAAAAACTTTGACAAGGGTTTGTTTTGATATGCCATTTATGTTAGCTACTTGATCAGAAGCCAATAGGCATTGATGTATGCAAAATATAAATTGTTAAACAAATATTTAAAAATCATCAGTCTGATTTCATAGGTATAAATCTGAAATAGATCCTCAGCCTTTTGAGGTGTTACTGTGGATTCCCACTTTTGTAGCAAAGACCAGAACTTGTTGACAGAAGCTTTCTGATTTGAGAGTGCAGGTTAACATAGGAATTTTTTATCTACTGACTTTGCTCTCCATGCTGATTTTGACAGATCATGCTGAAGGTAGGACTTTGAGCTTTCCAAATATTTCTGCTCCATGTTGGCATTTGAATTTTCTTATGAAACACTCCTTCTGTGACAATTTCTGTAAACTTTTCTTTTTTGGATGAAGGCATTTGCTTTTCTCTGTTTCTACAAAACTCTCCATGGTTTTATTGTTTCCTCTATCATCATATTTTTTATTTTTTTCTTGGTGATTGCTAAACCTACTTTTTCTTGGTATTGAGGTTTTGAGAAGAGGCATTTATAGCTTGATTATTGACTACATTCCTACTGTAACTGAAAGGGGGACTACATCTTGCATGAAGTACTACTTGCAGGTGTAGTAGTAGTCAGAGTAACATAGGTGCTTGGTAAGCTGTTACTTTTACACACAGAATGTCTGAAACAATGTGTTAAAAGCAATCAGTGCATAGGAAATTAAGGAAAAACTATTCCCTTAATGCACATATGCATTTCTCCATGCCAACTGAAAGAGAATTGTGCTCATACTTGGAAGGTAGTGAGGCATTCTAATGGAAAGAGCAAATGCCTAGGAATAGCTTGCATTCTGGCTCTTCCCAGTCTGCACACCTTTGTAAAGTATTTTGAGATTTCTGGATGATAGAATGAGCTAAATATTATTTAAGCCTGCTTAGTTAGATAGTAGGCTTTAGTCTGTATTATTTTTGGTTTGTGTATTACATTATATAGAGTATGAAACTGCTAGAAAAATCTTTTGTCCTTGCATACTACACTTCCCTTTGGCCTCTCTTTTTCTGGCTTAATTTTTATTGGGTGGTAAAGAATGCAGTAGTTACTTGAGCAATGAAGAGGTGCATAATTAGCAAACATATTGAACTGTGAACAAAACTGGTTTTTTGGATGCCTCTGGAGGAGCGATGTCCCTCTCGGTGTGTTACTGTGGGGAAGTGACAGGTACAGGCTGTCCTGTGCTTGTCCATGTGGCTGGTACTTCTTCAGTGTCCAGCAATGTGCTCCCTACCCTGTTTGGCCAAAAGGCCACATATCTAAAGAGTGATAGGAGATCAAAGGGTAGCTTCAGAGCCCCATAGATGACAGATCTATATTTATGGCTTTAATAGTTTATGTGCAGCTCAAAATCATAACCTGCAGGACAAGACTTCCAAACTTCCACCATCATAGAGGGAGTTTTCCTGCTGTGCAATGTCATGGCTGCAGCAGACCTCATTTCTACCTGGCCTGTGCACAGAAACCCTGTACAGCAGCTCAGGCAGCATAGGCTGCCCAAATACTCAGTTTGCCCTTCCCTCTGGGATGAGGGCAGCAGGCTGGATTTTTCCATATCAACATGTAATAGCTCACTTAGTACAAGAAACGTTGCAATGTAGCTGGAGAACCTTGCTCTGAGTAATCATCTGTAACTGCAAGCGAAGATTTCTAAAAGCAGATCAGTAATCTGGAAAAATTGTATGTATTTTGTTAAAGGAAGTCTCTGAGCCACAAATAGATGGACGTTGGGAAGAGTAGTCCGGGGAATTGTCACTATACGCCTGCTCCATGACCTTCACTAAGCATCAGCTGTTTGCCATGGGCCTGGACAAGCCACTCAGCCTAAGTGGCTTTGGTTTCACCTGCTGGGGCCATTCCAGGTGCAGCAGGGCACAGATAACTGTGAATAAATATATCTATGTGTGTGTGTGTGTGCAGGGATGGCTGAGTGGACATCCCACTGGGGAGTGTACAGCAGTGGGCACATAACTGCAGCACATCATAATCCCTTTTCTGGTACTCCATTTTGTTATCATGCTTGTTTTTCAAAGCTCTTGACTACTTAAAGGCCAGCATATTCAGCAAGTTTATTTACCTTTTGTTCTTTGCGTATCTCCTGTAGTGAGAACCTAAACTCCTGCAATTCTAGCCCGGTGTTTGCAATTCAGTGTGTGTGGTTACCAGAATGCCATGGAACTTTTTTATTATTTTTTTTATTATTGTTATTATTTTGTTTAATTTACATTTTGGTTAAGAAGCTGTAAATATAAGGTCAGGCTGTGACAAAAAGAGATGGTCTAAAACTGATACTAAATAAATAGTCTCTTACCACATCAGAAGTGGAGATGGGATGCTTGCATCAGTTTTTAACATCTTACAAAGGGGAGGATGACACTTCCCTTCAGTGTGGAATGTGAGCGTTGCCTTTGTGAATGGCAGAATATGATGTTATCCTGTGGCACAGTGATTTCACCAGCTCATTTTTAAGGGACTATCCCAATTCTCCAGCCTAGGGGCTTCTGTAAAATATTATTTAGTTAATTCAGACTTATACTTGTCTCCAAAATATCCTTGTCTAGAGTTTCTACAAAGTCTACAGAGGCTTCATGCATGATGAATTTTTTTTTTATCAAGCACCTGCTTTCTTTGCCTAGCTCAGTTATGCAGCAAGGTTGTTTTTACAGTATTAAGAAGTGAGCAATATATTCCATATGCCACCAAGCTTTGTAAAGAATCCTGCTGATGACAATTTCACAGCTGCTGAGAAATAGGCCAAGCCTTCTCTATAAAGTGACAGTAAGAATAAGAATATCTATTCCATTCGTATTGGCCATGCATCCTCCCCAACTTTTTCCCTCTTGAAGGAAAATGTTAGCCCTTCCGAACTATGGAACAACAGATGGTGACAGAAACCAATTTCTACTGCAAAGCCATTTGGTCAGGAAGTATCAAAAAATGTTTTGGAATTGTGAAAATGAATTCTTGGCTGCAGGGCTACCAGCAGCCTACTAGAAATGAGACATGAAGCAACTGCTTAACAAACCCAAGAGCCTGCTTGGCCCTGAGAGAAATGGCTTTGGTCAAACATTTTGGAAATTATGAACTTTATAGACGTAGGGTTTGGACTTTGGAAGTGTTCTGAGTATTATGGACGTTATATGGATTAGGTTCTTAACTTCTGGTCACTGGTTGCTTGACCAGCTACCAAGAAAGTAGCCTTCAAAATATGCAGAATGACCTCCAGCTGAGACAGGCTTAATATAGCTCCTCCTGGCCTAGTCAGGTGGAACCTTCCCTTTTGGCTCAGCCGATTTGCTGCCCACAGACCATGAAAGTTCCAGGGATCTGGTAACATACAGGGACACAAAATAAATGCAGAAACGGCACAGGCCTCTCTACTCACGGGTTGTGTTTGGTAGGTTGTGCGTATGTGCAAGTTGCTGGATGCAGCAGGTTCCTTTGGCAATTCCTGTACCTGACCAAATGCATCTCTTTGCAGAGAGTTTGAGAAAGACAATTTGTTTGTTTTTTGGAAATGCACCGTAGTTGTCTCTCTGTGCCATTAGCTCTCTGAAATAAAGAGCAACATGTTTTTTCCCTCAGAGCTTGGTAGTGAGTCTTAGCCACTCCTGTAGAAAATGGCTTGGGAGAGCTCCCCATACACATGGAACATAAATGATAGTGGCTGAGCCATCTTGTTTTATCTATTCAGTTATAAACGTATACCAAATTGTACGGTAATGTCATGTCACCAGAAACACAGAGCAGATGGAAGTATCTTTCCACATATTGACTCATGTTAGTCTGATAAAAGGAATTTGTTTCTCTCCTTCTGTCAAGCCTGCTAGCCTCTGGCAAGGGATGCAAGCCTCAGCAAGGAGAACTTTACCAATAACATACAAGTGACCGTCTGATTAAAATATACTGTGATTGGCTAGCATAGTTAGCCTGCACCCACAGCAGTTTGGAGTAGCCAGTTCTATTTCTTATGTCTATGTAAGGTGAATTAAACCAGGTAGTGTTCCAGGTTGAGGAGACCTTGGGAAGTTAACCCTTGAGGAAGTAGATATTTGGATTTTATAAGGATCCTTTCAAGCCCCCAATATTGGGCGCTTTGGAGACTAATCCCAATAAAGCAAGTTCTAGGTTTCTGAACTGTGCATTATTCTAGAAAAGTGACACTCCCTGAACATGGGCTGCAAATGCTGTGTATTAGGTACCAAAAGTATCATTTGCAAAGCTCTAGAAAAATCCTGACAAATAAAATAACTACAGTTGTGCCGTGAGCATCTGAAGAGCAGATGCCCTCTGTATTTCTGTTTGTGTTGAGTGGTATTTGATTTGATGAGAGCACAGTTCTCAGATTGAAAACATGTGAAGCTGAAGTCAAAAGGGAGTCAATGTAATCATTAACTGACTCACCTTCTAGATGTGACAAGTAATGAACCATTCTAAACTTGCCTGGAGCTTTCTTTGGGACAATACCCACAGGGGAAACCCTCTTACGCTCAAGTGAAGCATTATCAAATGGGCCCTCTATTTTCCCCAAATGCCAGCTCTTTTCTGTCTTGTCTCTAACCACCTGAGGACATATAACTGCTGATCTCAGCATCCCAGCCAACATTTGCATCTCGGGGCTTGAGTACAGGATAGTAAAATCCCCAACGCAGCCGTTTTTGTAAAAATTGCATATGCTTTTTGCTTGTTTCTTTTTTTTCCTATTAGCCTGCTCCCACAATGGGTTAGTGTTTTAACTGCCCGTGCTGGGATTTTCATGTTAGCAAACCTCTTTAACCGGCATTTGGCTCTTTCCACTTTCTTACTTTGATTTGGATGACTGCCTGAAGCACCTGCTAATGGCCTGAAGCGTTGGAGCCGATATTTGCAGTTTGTGTCCCACGCTCTCTCTGTTTTGTTACCTGCCTTCTGGAGCACCTGCTCCCTGGTCTGGACTCAAGAGTCTGCTTTCTACCTGCTGACAGCAGCACTCCTCAAAACTCTGCCTCTTCTCAGCTTTGTCCTGCTCTCTGTAGCCCCTGCTTCAACTTTGCCCTGGTCTTCGAGGTAACATCAACGCGTCCTGCATGGTCTAGTGCTTGAGGGAAGAATGGTGTTCCCCCTAAAAATTAGGAACAAAGGTGATATTTACACCAAGTAAGCTGATGATTGTGGTCATCCTAAAATCTTTGCCATGGCGTTTGCCAGCAGAGTTTTTTAGTTTTTAAAAACAGGCTTTTTAGGGAAATTGTGAACTAGGCCAGCTGGCTGAAATCAACTTGTAGGTCAGCAGAGGTCAGAAGCCATATGGCAATTCAGTGTTCAGGAAACACAGGAAAAAAATGTGCCCACTTGACAGAGAGGGACCAAAAGAATCTCAAAAGACCTGAGGAACACTCCTCCCTTTCTCCTGCTCCCGCTGTCTTTTGAGGATCTGCATGCTTTCCCATGAGGTTGCTCCTTATGCCTACATGTAGGGAAGGCTGTTAGAAGTAGCTCTTTAGGCTGTATGAGGAAATCCTTCTCCCTGTCAAGGGGCAAAGCTAATGGAGGATTTCAGGGATAACAACTTCCAACAGGAAATTTTCTTTCCATTCTGCCTTAAGAAGCATTTGCTTTTTCCTTGAGTCTTGGTCGGTGCCAAGGGTACTGTTTACATGGACCTTCCCTTTCTAAAAAGGTGGGTTTTTTTCTATGTTAGAAGGATGCTGTTAACAACAGCAGAAGAACTCAAGTATTGGTTTCCTGCTGGTCCCCTTGCTGACAGGGTCATCCTCTTCCCCAGTGAGCTGTATTCCTTAATACAGCCACACTGTGCCCCCCACCCACCTTCCACATTGGTGCTGTGTGGGGTTTTCCCCAGGAACCATCTCCCGGAGTGCCTGGGCTGCACACTGAGGCTTGTTCATACCAGAGACATCTGCTCTTGCAGAACTGGGCAGGGCAAGGATTGATTTTTTTTTTTTTTCCTTCTTGCTTTCCTTTGGTTGCCTCAAAATAACCCTAATTAATTTTGTGGAGAGTTTAGTGTGCTCCCATCATGGGATTGCTCTTTGTGCAGATCTCTTGCATGCTATATTTAGGTATGGTTTTTGGAACACCATGTGACCCGAATCAGATAACTTCTGAACTACTAATCATGTCTTTGACACTGACTCCCTCCATGGCTTTGGGGCATTTTACAGTTGTTTTCTTACATACAGAATGAAAACAGATCTGCTTTGTAAGAGCTTCTGTCAGGGTTAACAAATATTTAAGACATTGGTTTAAACTAAATTTGATTTTATTGTTTTTACTTTAATCTTAGTTTTATTGTTTCTTAGATGTTTACCTTTCTAAAATGATTTATCACCATCTTAATTTTCCTTAACGGATGCCCCTATTTCACCATTTTAAAAGAAATGAGTTTCTTCTGTGTTGTAGATGAAAATAGGACAGAAAGAAAAAAGTTAAATGCCCTCATTTCCTGCCCCACACAAATTGTCTTCCTGTGTTTACTAGTTGATCGATCCATGAAGATGAAAAGCCTAAAACATTGACCTGAACTGTTTCCCCTACTGCTAGCTATATCCCTTTTTTAACATGGGAAGTCAAAACATGCTTGATTTTTTCCTGATTTTTCGAGTTGGGCAGCCTGATTTGTACCCTGTCCTCCTGCCTGGCTCGAGGCCACTCCAGCCCTGGAGGAAGCTGAGCTCTCTGGTTCCACATGCAGCATGGCTGGGGTTTGGAGCCTGTGGTCCATTTCAAGGCATCATCTCTTTGTTGTTCATGTCCATAATTGCTGCTTTCTGTGTCTGGGGTACTTCTGCAGGGAGCTGGAGTACTGGGATTCCTTCTGGCTTCACCTTTCTTTGCCCTAACCCTTTGAGACCTTTTCATAGGCGAATGGATCAAAAGACCTGTTTGGCCTTTCAGTGGTAGGAAAGGAGCTCAGTTTGACCAGATAGCTAGTCAGATAAAGAAGAGGAGAAATTATGGCAATACAATGCTTTAGAAAGTAATGAACAAAGAGGAAGAGGATTCTTCCTTATTTAAGTCAAATTTATTTTCTAATTATAAATAGTAGCTCCCCCCACCTTTTTTCAATTCCTTCAGTATTAAACCCTTTGTGCAAGTGCTTATTCTTTCCCTGCTACAATGGCAATAAAAAGCAAATTAATACGTAAACTAAAAATTTGGCTTTTGTCATAAAATATCTGCCAAAGACTCTGCAATATGTGTCTGTCAGAGAAAAGAAGCAAACATTCTTATATCTGAATCTCTGAAATGTAACTGCATCAGACTAGTTGGGGAAAATTTGTTTGAAGATGTATTACGTTCCACGATCAAATGGAAAAAATGGCACCTGTCATCATATTTAGAAAACAGCTGGGTAACATGGCCAAGTGCCATGGTCTCTTTTCACATGGCCTTTATGCTGAAACCATCCAAGCTCCATTCTCAGCAACTGGAGAAACCCTGTGCCTTTAAATGGTTACAGAAACATCTACTTAGGGGCCAGCTCTTATTGCAGCAAAGCCTGCTTCTGATGCTTCTAATTAGCAGTTAATGGATTATACTTTACTTTTATAACCAACTCAGCAGGCACACTTCTATAGTATTTTTCAGCTATTTTTGGTAGAAGATATATGCAATTGCACTGCTCTTCATGCTTTCATTTTGAGCATGCAGAAAATATTAGAAATAAAGCACTATCTGAGTTTATTTTACCACTCAAATGCTTAATTTAAGTTTGATTATGCATTTCCTAAATGTATTTTCTTTCATCTAATATCTTAGAAAACTGTAATGGGTTAATTGCCCTATCTGATCTAGACTTTGATGCAGAATCTCCTAAATACATACTTATTGTTAATTAATCTATTATTATTTATCTACCCAGTGAAAAGCCTGTTTTTTGTAGACTTACAAACAGAGCTCCAATATGTATTCATTTAGGAAAAAAAATGTTTTTCTAGGTGAATCTAGTACAGGTATACTCAGTTTAGATGGGCTTGTAGAAACTAATGATTTTTATCCTTGCTTGGAATTAAAATAGCGATGATGTTAATTGCATTACAGATTTGCAATGCTATGTGTGTGTGTGCCCATACACATGAGGGTATATATGTCTATATATTGTATATACTCATTATCCATAGTATTTATACCAACCTGGGCATGTGAATATAAATCGTTGTTTAATAAAGAAGTAAATTTTCATAGGTTTTGGTTGGAAGTTTATACTGTTTCCCCCTTAGGGAATTAATTTGATGTCAGTTTGTAGCAGGAAACCTAGTTTGCTGAGACTCTCTTAGAACCTGCTCTATTTGCTCAGGCCATGCTTCCAGTAGGACGAGGTCTAATGTTGGTTAAACTGGAACAGGAGAGGGAGCTCTCACAGCACCGGCCAGGAAAGGGGAGGATGAGGTGCCCAAGCCTTGGACAGGAGGGGTAGAAGCCACCAGCTGCAGATGAGATGCACCATCACTCTGTTCCTAATTACTGTGGTCCTTTCACCAAAGGGGCTTCTCCATCCCTTACTTATGTTACAAAGAAAAAAAAAAGGAATGGGCTTAGAAAGGCAGGGGATGGCTTAAGAGAGAAGCAGTTCCAGCTTAGTTGATAAGATGCTAAATAAAACCCATCAATGTGCTCTTGCATCCCAGAAAGCCAAAGATATCCTGGACTACAACAGAAGCAGCATGGCGAGCAGGTTGAGGGATGGGATTCTCCCCCTCTCCTCTGCTCTGGTGAGATCCCACCTGGAGTGCTGTGTCCAGCTCTGGAGTTCCCAGCAGAGAAAGAATATGCATCCATTGGAGTGAGTCCAGAAGAGACCACAAAGGTGCTCAGAGGGCTGGAGCACTTCTATGCAGAGAGAAGTTGGGGTTGTTCAGCCTAGAGAAGAGAATGCCCTGAAAAGACTTTATAGTCTCTAATACCTAAAGGTGACCTGTAAGAAAAATGGGGACACACTTTTTATCAGGGTATAATGATAGGACAAGGGAAAATGGCTTTGAACTGACAGAGAACAGATTTAGATGAGATATTAGGGAGAAATTTTTTGTTGTGAGGGTAGTGAGACACTTGAACATGTTGTCAAGAGAAACTGGATGCTTCAGCTCTGGCAGTTTTCAAGGCCAGGTTGGATGGTGCTTAGAGCAACCTGGTCTAGTGGAAGTTGTCCTTGCCCATTGGAGTGAGGCTGGAACTAGATGACCATTAAGGTCCCTTTCAACCCAAACCATTCCATTATTTTATGGTATCATGATTTGCAGCAAAGTAAATGCCACCTGCAAGACTCCTGCTTTGAAAATGCTGCACTTGCTGGGTACAAGACTGTAGAGTGCTACTCTGGTATGGTCATGTTTGTTGAATGCAGTGAATTTCAAAAGTCTCTCCAGAAGAAGAAATATTTTTACACTAGTATTTTTACAGAGCAAAGGCTAAAAAGAAAAGGAAGGGAAGGAAAGGTTCGATAGTGATTATTATGTGAAACAGCTCCCTGACTGTGATGAGACATGGGCAACTTACTTTCTATCCTGGTTCTTGAGGAGGATGGGTTTGGGCTTTTCCTCTGTCATGTAACATCCCAGTGGAGTAGGAGGAGGAGGCTGGCTGTGCAGGGGATGAAGAGCTGTTGTTTCCCTGCCCCTCGCAGCACCTGTATGTGCTGTAGGTGGGGAGCAGAGGGATATCTGCTGGGCAGGGCCAGTCCCACCTTGTTCCTGGAGCAGGTCCTCTCTGTTTAATCCACGTTCTTTTCCATTTTCTTCAGGGCCGTGCAGCAGGAGGCTATCCCGTTCTTGACTCAAGGCCATAGTTGAGCCTCTCTGCAACTGTTTCATGTTTGCTCACTTGAAATCGGCAGGAGCTATTCTGGCATGCTTTAATGTGCTATTATGTTTCCTTTAAGAAATAACTAGATTAATTAATCTTTTTTCTTTTCCCTTTAAAAGAGCTCACTCTCCCTTAGCTCTGCTTTCTCCCTAAAATTCTGCAAAGGTAAAGTCCATCTGTGTGCCTGCACTGTCTTGTCCTAGTGCACTGTAAATGGTGTATGTGAGGGCTGCAGGATTTGTTTTTTCTCAGCGTCTCTCTGGAGCGTTGGTTGACGCACGTGGCCCCTTAGAGCTGCATTTCTGACCTCCTCGTCAGAGTAGTGAAGACAAGTCTGAGACATCTTAAGTTCAGTGGCAGCATCCTGAGCTCTCCATCAGCCAGAGCTCTGGGATTGCCCTTCCCAGTTTTGTCTCTCAGCAGTTTTGTGCCAGGCGAGCCAAGCTTTGCAGTAGTTGAGGTTATTGAGGAGAACTTCATCCAGAAGAGTAAGGCTCCCTCAAGCTGAGTTTGGTTTGAGTTCTCAGAAGGTCAGCGTGGGAAGCTCCCCATAAGAGCTGAACTTTGATGTTGTCAGCCAAGACAGATTCAGAAGATTTGGGAACAATTTTTTTCCCTCTTTATAATTATATGGAACGCGGGAGACCTGTGAATAGGGTATTTTTAGATTGTACTTTCAAATATACAGTATCATAGTATGACAGCAAATTAAAATTCTTATCAAATCTTTTTCTTTTTTTTTTTAAGAAATTTAATGCAACTCATAGTGGAAAGTTTGATAAAGAGCAGTGTGCTGCTTGGCACTGGAGTTCTGCTCTTGTTACTAAATGAAACATCACTGGTTGCTCTCATTTAGATGAACACTTTTGGAAGTTCTTTTTTTTAAAGCTAGAGGATTGAACTTCTAATTTTAACTTCTATGGTTTATATTTAGAAACATTTCCAAACTTGTTTACAAACACCTGCACTTGACAGTATGTGTCTGCAATTTTAGAAGGATTCACTTGTCACTTCCAGTGAGGGTTGAGAGGGCATCTGAGTTCTTTGTGTTTGTACAGTTTTATGTGTATATTTTAAAAGTGCATATTTTAAAATAAGGGTATGAGAATGTGATGTTTTTTGAGGGGGTTGCATGCACCTAATCAGCAAACAGGTCTTACTGAGTAGTTGTGGATTATTTCAAAGTCAGTAGGATTGATTGTTAGTGGTCATTTGGGCAAGATCTGAACTGGCATGCAAAGGAAAAATTCTGAGAACTAATTTTAGCAGTTGAGCCTCTCAATTGGAAAAGATGCTGTACAGGTTTTCTGATTTTATCTGTACTTTAGACGTATTACTTTCTTGCCAACTGTCCTTAAGAAGTTATTCAGAAAGAGTTTTAAATGACTTTTGAAAGAAGGATTGCGTTGTTATTTCATATGAATTTGGAAGTGAGTTGCTTGTGTACAGTGTCTGCAGTGAATGGTGGAGCATGATTCCCCTTGCTCCTGAGTGGGATGTGTGTGTTAAACAAGTCTGTATGCAACTTGTTTGCAGTCCAGTGAATATCATACTATGTTACTCACTGGTCAAGTGTATTATCACATTAGAAGTGATCAAAATACTTCACCAAAATGAAAAAAAAAAATCCGTTTGGCGCTTTACATCTAACTTTTAGCTGCATCACATAGGTTAACAATGTTGCTTATCAATTTCTAGTGTAATGAGAAAGATTATTGTTGCTAAAAATTGATGCTGTGTGGGAGGGTGTCAGGAAGAACCCTCCAAATATGCTTCAAGGGTGCAGTTGAACCAAAAGTAGTCAAAGCAGACTTAAGCAATAGTGGCATAAGGTGTCCTATTGATTGCTTAATGCTCGTGTTGTTCCTAATTAGTATGAAAAACTCTAGTTAATTAGACCAGCCTGTTTGGCTGTTATGTCCTCTACCAGGAACCATGATCTTAGACAAATTCCCATATAGAAAAAGATAAGGAAACCACAAAGCAGAATGTTTTTATTTTCTGCTGTTTTGGTGTCCATAAAAGCATGGACCTGGATCCATTTGAGGAATCCACATTGATGTCAAAAGATCATGTCCTCAGAGGCACTTACTCTCTATCAGTTTCACTGAGAGTGGATATAAGTGGAATTAAGCACCTAAATACCTTTGTGTATACTTGTTCTTTGAAGGCAAACCTTCAGCATGCAGCCTGTATGTTGTGCTTGACCCCTCTACAGAGCACACACCAAACACTCACTGGGGGGCTCTTCCAAAGCAATTGCTCAAAAGTAAACAGATAATTACATAAAGCTTTTGGAGTATGATGCACAGGTCTGAAGAATTAGGTTTTGCCTTCTGTAAACCAGCTGTACCTCATATCTGTATTTCTGAATTCCTTTAAGGAAGTACAGTTTTAACAAGAATTCACTTTCTGTAGCAAGCAGGCTTTAAACAAATTTTAACTTTTGAAACAAGTAGGCTAGCTAAAATTATGATGTTACTTAGATACTGCACAGCATAATTTCTTAACAAGTATAGCTGCAATTAATAAATTGTGTTGTAACCATATTAGGCTGTTACCATGTTTGAAAATAGCTTCAAACACAGCTTACAAGCTCCGGTGTTGTCAGGGTCCCAGTTCATCAGAGTTAGAAATGCACGACATTTTAGAAATGGCTCATTATTCAAATATGACCATAGAAATTAGACTTAAGTGGAATTTAATACCACTTCTTGCTTAACTAGAAATTTCTCTTTTTATGATGAATTCTGTCTGGAAATAGCACTTTCACAACTGATGTACTGAGAGAAATGCCAGTGTTTTCAGTTTTCCTCTATTTCAGTTTGGTCGTGTCTGCTCTGTGCCCACTTTCTTAAGTGTTAATATGTAGAAATGTTTCTGAAAAGTTAAAAGAGGCTTGAAAGCAAGATCTATGCAAGTGCATAGAGATTCAATGATCCAGCAATGCCTTGAAAATGGGTAAAACCCTCTTCTCTATCAGAAGTCTTGACTGACCATGAAGTTAGTGAGAAGATTTGTCAGATGTACCTGATAAGAAAGAAAGACCTTTATGGAATATTTGTAGAGTTATCTAACCTGCATGGGCCTGACCAGTTCTTCAGTGGCAGTGTTTGGTGTAGGTGTGAAGTGATCTGTTCTCAGGATGATCTGCCTGGTTTCTATAGGGAAACTGCATGGGAAAATCTTTTTTGGTGTCCTTTTAAAATGATACTCTCTTCCTCAGGAAGTGGTAATTAAAGTACAGGAGAAATGAAAAGAAGGAAAACAGGCTTCAGAGTTCTCATTTGGTTCTTCTTGTAAAAAATAAATCTTACTTCAGGTAATGAAATGTTTGCCCTTCACAAAGAATCCCATTGAATATTTTGAGCCACAGCATGCAGTGTACCAGAATGATCTGAGAATTGAATTAATATCCAGGTAACTGGGCATATGAAGGTTTATCTTATGCCATCACATACCACAAGAGAGGACTCTCAAGGAGGCAATTTCTGGTTATGGTTAGAAACCAGCTGTGGATATAAGGGGACAACTTGTATATTGCCAGAGGGAGTTAATGTAGGTTCCTAGCCCATGAAGTCCCAGTGTCAGAATTATGGTTGCATTCCCCCAGGCTGGAACACATGGCAAATCCTTGAGATGCAAATTCTTTGCCTGTGTTTCCCATGGTACATAGGTGTAAACCAGTCTTTGAAAGTCCATAAATAGCTGTAAAACATGCATTTTCCATAGAAGTAATGACATTTAAGAGGGCCTGTGACTATTACAATAGGCTATTGCAAATTATCTGCAACTTAAATTTTTGTTTCTTTTTTTTATTCCTGGTACATATGTTTTATGTGAGAAGCTTTTTCATATTTCTGCAGTAATTCCATGCCATAAAAATATGCAAAAAGTAACTGTTATATGCCAGTTGTACCTGAGCTGAAGGGTTACCCAGAGCAAATGTGTATGAAGTGAAATGACTCCAGGATAACCTGCCTTGGTTTAGGGGACAGTTAGTGATAAATTTATTTTTGTGACCTGTCTGCCAAATATTTGTACACTAATTAGGTCCTATTTTGAGGGCAGAGCGTGTGAGCTTGTAAGGAGCCCCTTGTACAGGTTGGGAAGGGCAAGAGGATTTTTGTCCCTACTGAGTGCAAACCCCATCTTTTTTATGAAGCATTACCTAAATATGTGCATTATTTCTAAGTAGCATGTGAATCCCTGGGCTCACATGGAGGCATTTCTTAAACTGGCTCATGGGAATAGCTGTAGTCAGCTCAGGTGTTCAAGTGTAGAGCATTGGGGAAGAAACTGAATTGAGGCAAGGCATAATCATGGTTTTAACTTTATATAATGTCTTTTGCAATATAGTAGAAAATTACTCTTATGACTAGAGGCAGGACATGTTGTATAAGTAATCCAGCCATGGTGCTGGTTGGTATCTTGCTTTTCACTTGAACCTCTCTGCGATGCAGGTCTTGGAGGAGTGAGTGCCTGGTGCAGCCTCTGCCCGACTCCTTGGTAAGTCATTCAAGTCTATCTTTCTGTACAGTCACTTTCCAAACTGCTCAGCAAAAATAAGGAATTTTTTTCATAGAGTGCTTTAAAAGAGAACTGCTAATCAATTTTTCTTATTATTTTATGCCCTGTGATTTTTACACCACCCCCACCAGCTGGTTAATCATGCAAAAGCTGAACACTTCATTAGCCAGAACATGTTTGCCCATGGGCATTTCTGTAGTAAATTAGTTCTTTCTATTTATACAGGTAAGTCATGGCCAAAAGTCTTTAAGGTGCCAAAGGTAAGGGTTCAAATTAATGCTTTTTCTGAGTTTTCAAAAGAGCTAGATTTAACTTTGTGTGCTGTTGATTTGAAATTACTTTTGAATTAAAGATAGTGTGGGTAAAAGAGCATTGTCAAGCTGTTCAGAGATGCATTGTGCCTCTCTGGATCTCAAATTCGGCCTTTGTAGTACAAGCTGCCTTAAAAAAAAACCAACCAAAAAAGTCCAAAACACATGCATGCACTCACATACATATATGTGTATATGTATATATATATATATATATACACAAACGTATGTGTATATATATATGTATACATGTACGTGTATGTGTATATGTATATGCACAGTATCTTCATGCAGAGACCCTGCTTCTTTGAGTGGCATGTGGCATATTGACCTGTGTTTTTCCTTTCTTACTCTGTGCCTTTTACACTATTAATTGAAAATATGTGGTTTGCAGATGCTTTTTTGCCTCAAATCAAATGGTGCCCTCTGAAAGCCTAGTTTAGCTTGACAATGAATTTAGCTTTCAGGCTTTGGCCATTGCAATATTGTTTGAATGCCACCATTTCCTGCAATCAATGTAATTTTATATCTACTTGGAATAGAAAGTCAAGATGGTGATTGCCTTAATTTAACTCAGTGTTGTATTCATTAAGGAGCTGGTCCCGAATTCCTTTCAGATCAAAGTCTGTCTTGATTTCAGTGGAACCTTTCTGTGCACAAGGTGTGCGGTAGCCTTCTAAAATGTTGTCATTGTGACTAGTGAATAAAAACTAAATGTGTTGCTAAATTTAGGCTGTTGCTCATGTCAGCTTCCTTTTCTAAATGACGGTAAGTGCATTCCATAAATAGTATGCCTCTTATGTTGTCATATCTCTTTGGCTTGCTTTGCAGTATTTTACAGGATATTTGCAAATGAATTTTGTGTTCAGTAGGCAGGGGATGAAAATAACACTACTCATTGGGACTCCATTAACCCACAGCTAATGAGGAACCATTTCGAGGGCTGGATGAGTGTAATTCAGATTAGCCTGCGTGCCAGGCTGCTCTGCTCCCGCTGAGGCTCGCCCCGTGCCATGCTCCCTGTGCCGTGCTCCGGACGGACGGAGCCCGGGGCGGCACAGCTCTGACACTGCCTTGGACCAGCGCAGTTTTCTGTGCCTCGGGTCCCCTTTTGGAAGGTAGGAGAGGAGAGGGAGTGTGTGTGTGTGTGTGTGTGTGTGTGTGTGTGTGTGTGTGCATGGATAGGTGACAGTGATCTTGACCTCCACGGTCAGGTGTTTTGGGATCTAATGAGATACTCCTCAAACACTCTGCTCATGCTTGCTGGTTGGTAGCATTGTTACTTGTAGGAAAGGGTACTATGTAGTGACAGTAAAGGTGGTCCAGACTGGCCCTTAATTAATTTTATTTTCAAAATCTATATTAGTGACTGTCGTGGGGGCACCTGGGCACTTTACATCAATAAAATAATCAATTTAAGAAATGTGTAGAGTAGAACTCTGTGTTCACTAACAAAAGTCCTGTTCCCCATTACGACTAAAGGTCAGTGCAAGGCTGGCCAAGCAGGCAGGGCTCGCATTCCTGCGCCTTGGCACTGGCCAGACGCGGCTCTGGCGGAACATCACCGGCAGCAGCTTCCAGATGCCCACGGCCCCTGTGGGGACCAGTGCTGATGACCAGGGCCTTGTTAACCCCCTGTGTGTCTCAAGTTGGTTTCAGGACTGAAGGAGAAGGTGGGGAAAGGCCAATCCCAGTTAAAAATGTGACTTTGCCAGTGGCCGGCGCTCCGCTGAAGTGTGGGCAGCAGGGACTTGGTGGAGCTGTGCTGCTGGAATAGAGGGAGGAAAGAAGAGGCTTTCTTCTGGAGAACAGGCTAGAGATCTCTTAACTAAAGAAACTTTATTGACAACAAATGTTACATTATGCAAGCTTAGCAAATGCTCTAGGAATATAATGCTTCCCAGTTTTTTCGTAGCATATGTTAATATTTTATGATACCTGTGCATTAAGAGACAGTTCCTACAATGTTTAAGTGAGTTTGGGCTGCTAAATTGCCTTTGTGGATTTTTAAAAAAACACTACTGGCCGCTGCAAATTAGCTAAATTCCCAATCTCACTTAACATGCTGATAATATAAAATCAGAGTTTTTCAGTTCTTCATGTATTGAGCATGTATAATTAAATTAAATGTTGGTGCAGAGCTGCATTTTATTTATTTCTGTTTGTACATTTGGGGCAATAATCCGACTTTAGTACATATAAAATTGTGCAAGCAGCACTGAAACTAGGAGTTCCTGGATGCTGGTGTAATTTTTTGAATGTGAAATGATAATATATTTTCATGTCTTAAAATCCAATTGAACTCAAGCTGAGCTTAAAAATCCAAGATCTGATTCGGGAGAATTCAGTCCCATCTGGCTGGTGGGTAGCAGGTGTGCAGTGTGTGTTTGAGGGAGGGAGGTGATTGCAGGGAGCGAAACATTTCTCTTTTCCTGTAAAGCCTTAATTCCACTTTAATGCTGTGGTCTGAAGCCCTCTGCAGTTTAAGTTCTTGTGTAATTACCAACATCTATTGTCGGTCTCCATTTCTAGACAACATAATGGTGATGGTGAATGGCAGAAGCAAGTAAATGTCCAGCATTATGAAGAAATATGGTTTCTAATTCTCAAAGTTTGGATTTATTTTCTGTTACATCCAAGTCCCTTTTATGGGAGAGTGTGTTTTTACAACTTGATGCAGACATGATCCTTGAAGACCAAATGAGAAAGGTTTCATTGCAGCGTACAGGATCAAGATCTTTTGAGTATTTTTACGTGTTCCCATGCCAGCATAGAGAACATTTGTGTCGTGTAAATTTTTATAAAAGAAAAAAAAAACCTGTATTATGCAATTTCTGTTTTCATCTTATAATAGGTTCTACCAATTTTGTTACTGCAGTTATAATGAAGGAGAGTTTTTTAATCTTCAAAAGTATTTTAGCAATCTATCAAATACTTTTTACCTCATAACCTTAAGAAATGTCTTCCAGCCTTTCTCATTTTCCTCTTTACCTTTCTTCATCTTTTGATCAGATACTGCCAGTCAACCCCCGCCTCTGCCTGGGAGCTTTTTGCTTGGGAGGTTCAAGAATCTGTTCTTCCTTGACTTTGTCACTAGCTATCACACTCCTATCGACTCTCCCTCTTCCAACTTTTAAATATTTCCTCTTCTTTTTATTTGTCTTCACCGCTATATAACTTTGCTCTGAAGAATCTTCCAGCACATGCGGTTTTTATGGGAGTTGGCATGCAAAGCACTTCTAACTTAACGAAATAAGTAAGCAAACATTCTTCTTTTACAGTTTTTGATTTCACATTACTACAGTAGATGACACTTTTGCTGCTGTATTTCACAGGTTTTTTTCATGGTGAACTGACTTAATTTCTACCATAGAGTGGAGCTGGTGCTGTGTTGCCAAGGGAAGTCCATCTGGTTTGACAGATGAAATGATAAACATTTCTCTGGACATTCCTGTAAAGTTCTCCCTTTTGTTTGTTTGCTTTATTAAGTTAAATGGAAGAGGTCACCCCCTTTGACAGAGCAAATTCTTTTTTCTAGCAATCGGGCTTTGCAAGAAAACATTTTTTATTAAGCAAGTCATCCATACCACACCGTAGGCTGTTTGAGTGTAACAGTATGTTACAGTCTGCAAAGTTAATGCAGTTAATATTCAACTGAACTTTTGGGGGGTTGCTAATCCCTTAGGCGGGCTTAGCAGAAAGGGCAAACATATTTATAGCACTTTGAATCAGACTGCAGTGAACAAGTAAGAGTATGTGTTATACCATGCAAATGTTACACAATTTCAGGAAAGCTCAGTGTATAATCATCTTTTAATAGTATTTAAGTTGATGAAATATCTTGTCTGTAAGCAACAATGTTGTTGGTTCAGCGGACAACAGGTCTGTTAAAACGAAACTCAGTGAAATGTCTGTCTTGAGGTTCTTGTTCTGGTGGTAAGTTCTGAAAGTTCTGAACAGATTTATGGGCTGTCTAATTAGGAGCTAACTGTATTCTTTAAGCTTTGTCATTTGTATTATTCCCTAATAGGATTTAATTGGACTTTGTCACATATCTGGCTACGACTGAGTGTGTGCGGGGTTGTCACCAGCCTCTTCCATGTAGACCTCGGTCTCTTACTGTCTTTTCAAAATTAAAAAGATCATTCCTGAGGGATCTTTGCTCCAGAGTGGAAGTGTGACACTTGACAGAGTTTACTTTGGTTGGAGTTGTGGGCACCCCAGATAAAAAGAACAAGAGTTAAGTCACAAGTTGCAGGCAATTCATGAAGAAGTTGAAGTGCTCACGCTGAGAATATCCAGAAGTGAGGGTCGCCTCTCTGTAAGACAGAAAATCTCCACATTTATGCTGTGGACAAAACTTGCATTGAGTGCAAAGTTACATAGAAAAGCACATAAAGCTCCCGTTAATGCTGCCATCCCATCAGGAAAAAAAGAATTATGATCTTGGAGTTTACACACAATTGGATTGTGTAGAGTTTTTAGGCAAATAAAAAAGAGATCTGTCATCTGGCAGCCAACAAAAAATCTTTTTTGCTTTTAAAAATATTTTATCTTATTTTGAATGAGATTAATTCAGTTGCTAACAGCTGTAATCTGTATGATAAATTTTTAAGGTCAATTTCTGTTGCCCTATCAATGCACAATATAGACCAGACAAAGTGTCCATTCTATTCTAATTATGATTTTTAAGATTTCTTAGTTTTGGTTATTTTTTCCATTTTTTTCTAGATATTAAATATTGGAAAGAGTGACTACAACGTGGAGCCTGACTTTAAAGGGGGCTCAGGTGCCTGAATTTATACATGCACTCAAGTTACTTATTGATTTGCCACCTTACCCGTACCCACTCCTTTCCCTTTTCTTTTGCTCTTTGTGAAGCATACTGACCATTCATAGTCCTTCAGGAAAAGGTACAACAAAATAATTGATGTGTCAAAATTGCTGGAAAAATAGAAATACGTTGCTAAAGATTTTCAAATCTATTTGTTATATTTTCAGTTTAAAAATAGCATGACTGAGTACCAGAGCAAGTTAAAATTTTGTATTGGAGTTATTTATATCTGAAGTACCTGAAAATAACGAGTTTATTATGTACAAAATTTGAAATTCCAGAATATATTAAAATCTCAGCTCAAAGGTCAAAAGCCTCTCCCAAGGAAGGGAGGAAATCAGAAGGGAATTTGGGCTAATCAGGTTAGTTCTGTAATGGTTGCGCAGGGGCGATGTGGCTGACACTGTTTGTGGCTTCCTTCGGTTCCCCATCCTCAATGTCCCCAGCTCATCATTGCTTCAGCTTCCATGCAAATCCTAGCAGGATTCAACATTAAGCCTTGATCTCTATAACACAATCTCGTAGCATTTCTGTCGCTGTGCTGAGCAGTAAGTGCAGGGGTCCATTGCAAAGGCCTGACTTCACAGAGTATCCTGGTGGAGGTTTGCTGGATCTTAGCTACACAACCTGCAACCATCTGGGAGCTTAGGAATGGATTAAACTATCTGCAGTTTTATTGTGAAAACAGAGTTAACAGTCTAGTGATGTTAACTGTGTTAAAAGGTAGCGGAGTGTGTGTGTGTGTGTGTGTGTTACTGTGCTGAACTCTTATACATTTATGAGCTCTTTTTATAGTACTGTTCCCAGCAGCATTCCCAGGAGCAGTCCAGGTCCAATCAGGACTGGTATGCCATTGTGTGAGGTGTTGTTCTAATTCATGTGTAAATGTGGAGTGGTTGCTGCCCTGAGGATATTACAGTGAAATTACAAACAGGATGAAGAATAGGAGGAGGTATGGAGGAGAAGGAGCGTGGCTGCAGCAAGGTGCACTTGTCTGGTCAGGGTTGTGGTATGTACAGCCTGATACCAAGTGATGGGCATTTCATTTATTTATAAGCCTGCTGCCTTCAAAACAATTAGCCTCTTTGTCTTTTGTTTGTGTCTTAGTTATTTAAGACGAAATGTAGAGAGTACGAAATTAATCGTTCCCAAGATCCTCCTGCTCTGTCTCTAGCAATGACCAACCCCAGGCACCTCAAGTATGTTTGTAAGAGCCTCACAATGGGAAGACTTGGGATAATCTTCTCTCTACACATTCTCATCCTAATCTTTCATTATTAGGGATTAATTTAAGCTTTGAAGCATGAGGTTTAAAAAAATATTATATTTGTTGTTCCCCCTCCTCCACTGTCAACCTTGTTTAAAATTTGAAATATCCTCCGAAGCCCATTGTCTGAGCTGTTCTCAGGGTAATCTGACCTGCTTCTTGGTGTGTTGGCCAAACCTGCAGCTTGAGAGCTGCTGTGGTGGTTTTGCTTCCATTGGTGCCAGAAGGCACTGGTAGATCCTTTTCCCCAGGGAGGTGGGTGAAGGCAGAAGCATGTTGAGCAATTATGGCCTGGGTGTTCCCATGTCACCATATGTCAGCGCTGTGATGCTGCAGCTGGATCTCTCCCCTTTCTTTTAATATTTCAGTGGCTAATTTGCAGTAAAGCAGAATAGGAAATAACCATAAATAAATCTGGGAACCTTTGTATTAATTTCTTTTGCTAGCTGTGTACATATGAGCAGCTTGCCATTTGCATATGTGAATCTTGTCATAACAATTTTGGGAAGTGATTTGTTAATAATCAAGTTCTCAGAACAGCTCTAAATCAGTAATTGATGTAGGTCTGGATAAAGCAAGCCTTCCGCCTGCCTGTTTTGTGGAGCATTTTTGGCAAGTTTCAAGCTAGTGTGAAAACTAGCCATCAGAATAAAATTTAGGACAGCTGGGATGCTTTGCAGTGAAGACTTTTGGCTCCACAGTTCAAATAATCACAATAGCAGCTCAATTTAGCCTTTGGCTGGGTAGGTTTGGCAGGGCACAATGAAAAATAATTATTTCATGGCCTGCTTATTTGTCCCTTAACAAATAAACTCTCTGACCTATGCAGGCTTATGTAAATATGCTGCCGTATGTGGGGTTGTAGAACACTGTCATGTCCCCATTTGGAAATATGTTTTATTTGCCCTCATGTTATGAACTTTTTTTGGAGTTCTCTTTTGGAAGCAAAGAAAGGGATAGGATGTATCAGATACCGAAGCCCAGACAGCCAGGCACAGAGTCTAAAAAGCCATCTAACAGTCTTTTTTTCTGAAAACACATCCATTAGTATGCAGTGTTTTCACTGCTGTAATAATAAGAGCAATCATGATACGAGCAAGTCCGTCTCTTCACAGCCTTCCCACGCGGGATGGAGAATGACAGCTCCTAAAGCATTTGGATATTTGCCTGAATGTGTGCTGCTTAGCTAACAGCAGTTCAACTTGCTCTCCATCTTATGGCTTCCTGGATATCCTTCTCAATTTTTTCAGTGACAGCTTAAAATGTGCAATGTGGAGCTAAAAGCTTAGCGAAAAGCTTTTTGTGTGTGTATTTAAGGGGAAGTTTTATTACACTTGATGATGGAGGGATGTGCCGCACTATTTTCTGTTCCCACCATTTTAGTATTTGCACTTTCTGTTGTAGTGGCAGCAGCCAATCCATAACATTGTCGTTCCCCCTCTGGAGGGGGGAAAATGCACTGAAGAATACATATCAGTGGTTTTGTCTTCTGGCACCACCATTTTGGTGGTGCAGTGGTAAAAGAAAGCCTTTTTCCCAAAGAGCTGAAAGATCTCTCTAGAACATCTGCTGTTGCACACCCATGCACAGACACACACACACTTGCACAGGCTCTCGCTGAGGTGGCTATGATCTGTTTTTAATAGTGGCACTTCTCAAAGTGTCATTTAAAAAAACATCAGCAGTCATGTCATGCATCGGGATGAATTTCTAAATGTAAATGAGATTCTCTCAGTAATTTATTTACATTTGTTTTCAGCACAACAAATGAGACATCACGTAGCTTCATAATTTCCCATGACCGAGTCACCAGCATGAGGTGTGTAATTTACCCTGATTTAAGATGCTTATCTAGAGTTTCTTGCGACAATACCTGGTGGGCTTTTTTATACTACTTTTTGCTGGCTTTTAACTCATCTACTTCACCTCCTTCTCTGTATTTTCAGTTAAAAAGAAGTATAAATGTGTCTGCTTCTTGAGGTCTTTTTTCAGTAGAGCTGAGAGGGATGGCTTTGTTGTGTTTGTTTAGTGTGTTATTTTCCCTGCCATTCCCTTCTCATTTGGTAAAAATCGAGGGTTTCCAGAATGTATCTCCATTTACATTATGATGATGCAGGGAAGCAATGCTGATTGTGGACATTTCTGATGGAAGTGTTTGTCCAGAAATGAAGCAGTGCCATGGGAAGCATCCTGCAGTTGTTTGTTCTCCCCTCTTCTCAGCTGAAATACTAAAGCTTAGGCCTGTTCTTGTCTCTAGTACTGGCTTTATATTTCTGATCTGCCTGTAGCTGAAATGATACTTTGCTTGAGATGAGATGTCAACGCCAGTTTTCAAATTACGCGGACACAGTCATGTACTACAAAACTAATTTATTTTAAGCCTGTAGTTGGACCATTTAGATGTCTAACTACTTGCTTAAGTATTTCAGGTAGGTAGATGATTAAAGGTGCAATGTACCATGCATACAATTTTGTACCTCTTATCTTGCAGACCTGGTTATGGCTTGAGTAAAAATCAGGGCAATGGCTTTTGCTGTTTTACAGGTTATCAGCACAGGAAAACTGAGATACTTTGGTGAAAGTTACTGGTAAGTCCAAAAGGGGTACAAAATGCTGTAGTTTGGGATGTTACGGTGCAAAAATATTGTACATCTTCATGGAGATCTGCAGGATTAACGCTATGTGGGTGATCTTTTCCTCGCAGGGAGGAAGCATGACATTTCTTTGTGTTAATTCCCAGAGCAAAAATCAGTGTCTTCCTTTAAAATGAAGGAGCATATTCCAAAAAATAATAGATTTGGACTGGTTTTTAATGTGCATTGTACATACTAGGTCCCACTTGATTTAATTTTGGCCTGCTGGCCATTTCCTTAACATTGCATGGGTCTAGCACCAAATTATGCTGATGGCCTGTCTATCACCAAATTATTTACAGAACTGCAGTTAAATTATAGAAATCTTCCAGACAAGCAGTGCTCTGGGCAAATTATTTCATCAAAGTTATTTTCCATGGTATACTTAAGGAAAAGCTTACAGGAGCAACATTAATCTTTTTTTGGTATGTGATTAGACAGACGTGGTAACAGCCCCCTTTTTTAGAAATAGCTTCCTACCTGGGAAAACAGAAGGAAACCATGATATGAAAATTAGTTCTCTCTTTGCTATCCGTGGTTTGAAGCAAATGTTTTATGTCAGAGAAATACAGGACTGGGGCCAGCAGTGGGATGGCCATTTCTGCACACTATCAGCTCCTTCCAGGTCTTGGGACATTTTCTTTCTGTAGGCTTTTAACTGCAGGCTTCCCTGAATTTGTAAAATCAGGTGCTGCATAAGCAGGTCAGCTGGCTATACTAGTTCTCTGTCACATCCAGGCCCAGTGGTCACTGCCCACTTTTCCAGAGAAGAACATTTGGGTATCAGAAGGCAGTGTGGGCATTTTCTGTGTTACCTCCATCTAGTAAGATCCGAGCTGCTGTATGATTATGAAACATACAAAGAGGATATAAATCCTAAAAGCAGCCCTAGCTCCCTATTGTAATTGGCATCCTTTCAGACTCTGTTCCAGAGTTTAGAAATATAGTCGGGGTAGAACATCTATATTTGGGTTTATATGTAATGGTCATGCCTACTGGTTCACTTGGAAAAATGCTGGCATAGATCACTATTTAAGGACCTTGGGTGCAGCATTTATGTTTAGCTCAGTGTTTTTTATCACTGAACATTTTTTTTAGTGTTCCATGTTGCCATGTTTGCACCGTGAGACAAGAATGCCTTCCCAGCCTCTGTGCGGTTGTACGCTTTTTATTGAACGAATATAGAAATTCAGGTTTTAAACTGACTCCCATGAATAAATTCTTCTGGGAAAACAGGTGCTAAAAATCGGTGTTTTTCAGACCTCTCTCTGCCCACGTACTGAGGGTAAGACTCAGCTGCGTTTAGATGGCAGACTGGAATGGGGTTTCTGTGCTCAGGGCACAGATGTAGAAAACCTTATGTGTGTGAGGAAGGGTGGCAGACTCAGGAACTTTAGCACAAGAGCTAAAGGTTTATGCAAGCTGAACATCTGATTTAACTTGATTTCTCTCTGGTATTGGGTGGTGGTTGCTGTTATATGGGGCCACACCTGGGGAACCCCCCTTGGCAGCTCACCCAGGGGGACTCGGACGCAGCTGAGAGGTGACACTCTAATAACTGGGGTTTCATGGTGTTGTTCAAGGATTTTTAATTTATTTATTTTTCTTTTTGGACGAGCAGGATATGAATATATGTGAAAGCTGTATCTCCTTTACTTGTTACCCTCAGCAGATGCAAGTCTGATTAAGAGTCCCCTTAATTTAGAAATGCTCATAAAGACCGGAAGATACTTAAAGCTGGCTTTGTCAACAAAATGGAGGAGCTGTGCTCTCGGGGCCCATTAACAGCAGTGCCAAGATGGCCACTGCTGCACAAATACTGGGAATTAAGTTTCTACAAATCCCTAGAAGCTCCAAATTGTATATCTCACCAGTTCTTTGCTCCCCGAGTTATAATCCATATCTCACTTATTGCTAGAGTCAACAGTCTAATGCTAACAAAAAATACAACCTTTCATCATCTATTGATTTTCAGTCTTTAAAAACTGACAATAAGCTATTTTTTGTCCAATTTCTCAATAAATAGGAACATTTATTGGTTTTTCAGTTTTATTGTATTACATTAGAATATATTTTACTGCATATAGTGGGTAATGTAGCATCAGGAGAGATGTTTACGTTCAGCAAGTAACTTCTGAAACTGCATGGCTCAACTGAGATATGTAAACAAATTTGTAATACTAGTTTAATTTAGATTACAATGCAGAATACTACGCCTGGAGCTCATTTTTCTATTTATTCCATTATGATCCTCTAACTAATGGAAGAGAATTGCCATAAAAATAATTACAGTAAAGGTGAACATCTACTTTCTTCTCATAAAAAATAATTACAGTAAAGGTGAACATCTACTTTCTTCTCTATCTGAGGAAGAGTGAGGAATTTTGAGGGATAGAAAGCGCCATGATATTGGGATTTGTTTCCTAGAAATCCACCACTGACACTGTTGTACAGGTTGGGCAAATCATATATTCTGTCTGTGTGGTACTGTGTCAAGCGACATGGCACAAACATCACCTTTCTCAGTGACCTCAGTTACTTTCTCTCCTCTTGAAAAAGGAGACAAACTGGGATGTGATTTAGCTGTGGCAGAACCTGGGATCTAGATCTCAAGTTGCCTCCTCACGGCCAATTGCCTTCACAGCCAAGATCACCTGGTAGGTTTTTTTCCTTTCCAGAACCTCTCAGGAGACACTGAAGCTCAAGCTGCCTGTTGCTTACTCTTGTGGTGGTAAATGGCAATCTGATGGTATTTTTATCTTTGCTATAAAACCAGTTTAAGCTTTTTTCTTTCTTCTTCTTTTTCTTTTTTTTTTTTTTTTTAATGAAGAAGCAGTTAATTTCTCTTTTGGCCTCATTCAGTCCTACAGTAAGCTCTTAGATGTTTCCATTCTAGCACCAAAAATCCTGATGTGGAGGTGCCTCTGCCACCAGCGCTGGCCTTTGCTTACCCGAGTGGTTCTCTGGCTTCACGGTTATCAAAGTGGTCATCCTGGCAGGCTTCTCAGGTGAAAACATTCATTTAGATGATGAGACATTTTTCTGAACACTGAGCAGGGAGACAGTTCTGGCTTATGTTTCATAACCCTTTCACAGTAAGCAAAGAGGGAACCATTTGGGCAAAGTGCTTTCTTTTGGGTGTTTTGGGTGTGATCCTCTGAGGCACAGGCCCTTTGTCATAAGCTGCTGTGGATCTTGCTGTCATCTCTGTCTTACAGGATCTGATGGTACAAGGAGTTAATAGATATCCAGTGACCAAAGCCATTTATAGTTCTCTTTATATACAGAAGTGAAGTAGAGCATGTAAGATTGGAAAGCAGAACCAAACCTGAAATTCTCTAACTTTATGACTAGTGTGTGTGTTATTTTCCCATGATCTTTAATTACATTCTGTTCTGGAGGGGGGAGAGGGGGAATGCTAATCTGGTGCACCAACTGGGGGAAAAACAAACTGCTTTACAGCGGGAGTCTAGATGACAGCACACAGCAAATGCAAAATCTGACATTCATATGAAAGTGAGCTAAGCAAGACCATAGAAGAGAGGCAAAATGAATGCAGCAAGAGGAATGCATGTGGTTTAAGGAAACCATGGTTTCTCTATTTATTGAAATAGCACAGCCGACCTTTAAGGTGGTGCTGATACGATGTAGATTTTGTAGAGCAGCACCAAGAGAGATGGCTGTCATAAAGGGAATGTGTGATTGGATTCAGGTTCATGAGAAGCTGGGTTTAGAAGAGTATTGCCCTTCCCTCTTTGAACATATTATAGTGAGGCATGTCTCATTGCACTGAATGGAAAGATGCTATTTTCAGGACTGCTGTTTGCTGTGCTTGCTAATGAATTTCCAAGGGGTGTTTGAGCCTTGGATATTGACTGTAGAGATGCTTGCAGTCAGTTGGAAGAGATGTGACTGCACATGAAACTTAGTTCTGTGTGCATGCAATCCTACTCTCTGTGATTTTCCCTCAAGTTGTGTATTCGATATTATTCTGCAATCATAAATAATTTGTAGAAGTCCAGCTGTGACTTAAGGCTTCTCTACAAACAGTATCCCGGGTGCCAAGTCACATGATAGCCTTTTTCTTCTTTAACTGGCTAAAATAGCCTTTAGAAAACGATTCCCACTTCCAGTCCAAACATTAAAACCAACAAACTGGGTGGATGCTTTTGCTGGGGTATAGCACAAATGGTCTCTGCCCTGTTTCTTGGTCCTGATGTCTTTTTCATTCTCTTGGCTGGGAGCTGGGTCACAGCACGCTGATGTGCTCTCCTGCACCATGGGGGCTGAGTTTCTGTGCAGAAGTAAATGTCTTTGCTAAACAGATTGACTGAGCAGCGCTATACATTTCCCATTTATTTGGGTAAAGGATGAGCAGACTGTTTAAAAACAACATTCCCAGGCTTGTTCTAGTGTCATATTTGAAAGTCAATGGAGAGTCTGGCTTAAAAGCATCCTTTGTAAGTAAAGGTTTATGAAAAGGTCTTACCTTGAGTGTTTCCCCCTCACATTGATTAGCCTACTATTCAAATGTCTTGGTGGATAGCATGTTCATTATTCTCTGGGAGGAGAACCAGGGGAAGCTATGATGTGTGTCAGTTTAACACCTTTGAGTGGCATGGAAGGGCATCTCTCCTGCTCCCCAGCACTGGTAAACCATGAGTTATCATGGAGCCAACGGGGCAGTACGTCTTACACCTCTCAGCATCAGCTGTGACTGGCATGGATCCCTGGGGTGAGATCAAGGGTGAAATGAACTCTTGTGTGCTTGGATGTGTTGATTATGAGCAGATCATCACTCAACACCCATGTTGTTATCACATTCTGGGAAGTTTACCTCTACCCCCAGGAGCAGTTGTAGCAGTGAGCTTTAATCTGCGTTCTAATTTTAAATTTAACTTCTATTTGAACCCTTAGGAAAAAAAAGTTAAATTGAGCTTTGAAATAGAAAATAAATGAAAGGTGGAATGAGAGGGTGTAGAATAATCAAGATGCTTTTTTTTCTCTTTGGTAGATGCTAGGAAGGAACAGGAACATACGGTGACTCCTCTCCTCTTGCTCACTGTTTTTTAATCCAGCCCATTACATACACAGTGGTCCCACCATCTTCAACCATTTCCTGCCAGCTCTGTCACTCAGAAGCCAGACTTTACTCCCATACCTTTTAGCAGTGCTGTGGCTCAGGGCTTTCTCTTGGGACATCCTCTGCACTTGCTACTTCTTATCACTCTCAGCTGGGGAAAGCGCACTGCACTTGCCATCCAAGCCCAATGGCACACTTAAGCCGTATAAAGGCCACTTGACACCATTTACATTTTTCATTAGCCTTCTAAAGGAGTTTCTCAAAAGGCACAGTGGCTTTCCTAGCTTTTGAACTCCTTTGGAAGACTGTAATAATTTCGGGCCATTAGTCTACCAGTGGCCTATAATTGTTATGCAAAACATTTCCCAAACATAACATAACTAATTGCACAATTAAGATTGCTTTCTCCTCATCATCCCATTCATCATACTCCTCATTCACACCTATAAGTCAGCATCTGGCATTAACAAAGGCTGTATTTGTCACATTAATACATTCCTTTTGTACAGAAAATGCCTTTTGTATATCTCTTTGATGCTTAAGGGTTCTGCTAGCTTGTTCAAACCTGAAAACAGTGTCTAGAAAGCCTTGTAGGGTACATTCCTTTTTCAGATATTTAATAGGAATGTAATGCAGTGGTACTCTAGGATACAAGCAGCAACTCTCAGAGCTCAGAAAAGGAACCCGATACAAGTCAGCAAAAGACCCCCCCTTCCTTAACAACATTGAGGTAAGTAATACAGTGTTTTGCTATTTTAAAAAATCTGAGGCAAATAATGCAGAATAGCTTTTCTTTGCAGCGGACATTTCAAGGTCATCAGTCCTGTTAGTCTGACGTAAGGCGCATAATCAGTTCCTTCTGATAGTCCACACCAGAACTGAGCAAATCAGACCAACTTGGAAAGTGCAGGAGGTAGCAGGGGAAAGCCCAAGAATATCTGTGAATCAAAATGCAAGAAATGGCCTGGTACCTTTACCAGTCAGACCTACACAGAAGCTTTTGTGCTTGAAGGGGTTGAGGATGTGTTTGCCACTCACATAAGGACAGGGTGGGAATGTCTTTGATTGGAAGCTTAGGAGGTCTGCAGCACCATAATTCTTCTTGGGAAAAGGAAATGATGTAAGTTTCTACTTCTGGAATCTTTTCCCCACTACTCTATAAATTTAAAGAAATAAAACACAAACAGAAAATTGATTTTTGAATGACGGTGAATTATTGTCATTAGAGGAACTGTAGTTTTGTGTCAAGGGAAAAAAAGCTCTGTGTACTATATGCTACAGTGTACTATATGCTACTTTCTGAAGCATTACTTAATGTACCAGTCATTGCTGGGAACATGGAGTCCTTTTAATGCTAGTCAGGTAATATGTCATTCTCTCTGTAGAAACTCTGCAGCAGAGACATGAGTTATATACTGATGTAGTTATCAGAAGATCATGTGGTAGCACTAATGTGAGTCACTACAGTGGAGTTTGCCCTGTTTGAAATTTTTACATAATTAAAGTGAGTCATTGTCCAAATTCTGCCAAAGTGCAGATGTCTTTAATTTAACATATGCAGCTCAGTTTGCATATGCCTTCGATAGGTGAACATCTTTTTCTTTGTGCACTACCTGGGTTAGCTCTGGTCTGGGAGACATTCCCCTTTGCCATTCAATGTGCAGTGCTCCCACTAAAACCCACAGCAGCTTCAGAAAAAATATCTGGAACACCCAGACCCCAAATAGTCCTGTCCACTTTGTTTTATGTTTGGCTGGTAATCCTTTAAATACACACAGATAGATCAAAACAATTGTCTCTTTGTTTCTGTTACAACAAAAGATATGGCCCACATTTCCTGGTGAAATACCTTCAGTTGCCTTCTGCAACTTTGTGTCTCTGGAACAAGGCAAAGACCAGGGAGAGGATCAAAAAGGTAAGGAAGGTTTCTTTAAGAGAGAGGAAGCTGGACATGCTTACATAGATATTGGACTTTTAAAGTTATACGCTTCAAGATAGTAGATGGCTTGGTACTCAGGGGGAGTTATACCAGGTTGTTTAAACAGAGAACAAGACCACTCTGTGCTGCTGGTTGAATCACCAGTGTTTCTGAAGATTTCACAAATCATTTGGTTTCTATGCTGTGAAGATGACTACTCTGAGTCATTTGGCTGAAAGGGCAGTACCTTTTCTTTCTTTCCCCCTTCACTCTTCTCTTTCTTTCTTTCTGTGTTATTTTTTTCTCTCCTTCACACATTTTCTGAGCTGCAAATCTAGTTGTTCTCCATCTAATGCTGGAACATAACAAAAATGTGGTTAACCATCACATCCAGATGTAGCTTCTAGCTTTGCTGAGCAGAGAAGGAAAGAACAGGCTTATTTAGAAATGTTGGGAAATTTTCTGATTAATTAATGAGAGATAGAGAAAATGATTAAGATTGGTCTGCTGATTTCTGAGTTACTGGGAAAATAATATTTTTTCTTATTTGCCAATCCCTCAATAGGGGCATTAAATAATGTTTACTTCTTTAAATTCTTTCCCAGGAAGGGAAGGAGGTTGTGATAGAGGAGAAACTTGTATATTCGACTTAAAAAATCAGCTCTCCTGCAGAAGGACTGCAGCCTTATGCAAGAGGGCATCACACATACTGGTCCATCCAGAGAGTAGCCAGCTGAAAGGCCAGAGGTTTCAAGCACCTTCTGAGAGTCCTGAAAGCTGCCTTAGTAATTTATTGATGATGAAGGTGAGAAAAAAAGTCTTCCTGTAGTCTCCCTCCCCATGCTGTCAGTTAATATTGCCAGCAAAAAAAGAAGTTCCTACACTTTCATCTTCACTTGCTGCAGAGGAAGGATTACACAGGTGAGCAGTCCTGCATTCCAGGTAAATAGACAGTCAGACTCAGGAGCATGTGATTTTTGACACCCTCAGAGCCTTCTCCCTATTCTTGTTACATCCAAGTGTTCTGTATTTTGTGGTTTGTGATCTCTAAGCTTGTTCTTCTTAACTATTTTCCCCCCAGTAAAAATCTTTGCGGCAAAAAATAAAGCTGCATGGATGTGCCAGAATAGTGAAGCACAGTGTCCTAAATGATGTAACTCAGGTTTTGGGAGCAGGATAATTGCAGTAGTGTGATGCTTCTTTTAGAATAATTAGTCTTGCTGAGAACCAGGGTATAAAAGCCTGTGCAGAGAGCAGTAATGAGGCAGTTACACCATTTCCAGTATTTGTGTGCCCCTGCATCGCACTGCAGAGCAGGCGTGCCCACAGTGATGGTCAAGGAATGATTTCATCTTTGTAGCCCTGTGCCAGGACTGTGATACAAAATACGTGGGATTCATTCTGAAGGAAAGCAGCACTCATCTTCCATACTAAACCAGGGGGCCTTTGAGATCATTAAGAATAGTTTTTACAAAGGAGAGGTTTATGTTTCCGTTCATGGAGCCAAAGTCTGTTCTCATGCCCTCTTACTGCCTGGCACTTGCCCATCCAGGAATGAAATCTACTTCAGCTGCATGCACTTGCAGATGTTGGGATTTCAATTTCAAAGTACAAGCAATTCTAATATTAAAAAAAACTATTTCCTCTGTGGGAATATGGATTGCATGAGCTTTTTGATTTTTCTGTTTCATCTTTTGATTGTATGTGATATCACCTTTAGATCTCTCTGTCAGTTTGGGAGTTTTTTTTATTAGCACCACAGTGGACAAAATGTCAGTGGAAGTTAAAGTGGAAAGAGTCCTCAGAGAGATAAAGGTTGTCTTCCACTTTTCGCTATATGGTTGACTCTGCTGCCCTTTTCTGTTGGGATTTAGTCTGCTGGGGCTTTTCTTTGCTTAAGTTAAATTTACTTATCTGTTATATAAATAAGGAATAGCCTTGGCCATTAGGTAAATCTACTGATGGAGGGAAAAGGGATTTTCTAGAGTGCCTGTGTGCCTTTCTGAGACATGGAGTTTAAAAAACATCTGATAAGGTAACCTTCAGCTGCTGGTTTTCTGCAATGACTTTTGTCAATGAGCCTTAAAGCATTGATATTTTCAAGCATTACAGCTGAAGAGTACTGCAATGTCCTTGAACTACCCACCAGCCAAAGAATGACTTCTCCAAACTCAGCTGGTGAATTCCCATGTACTGTCATATTCATGACTTACTTTTTCCTTTGTCTCTCGGACATCCATCTCGAATTACCAGGACCTTGGCTCTACCCAGTATGCAACACTAGATTGGTACCACTCTCAGGTGCTGCCTGGATTTTCTGTTGCCCTCAGAATATTTGCTCCTATATTGTACAGTGAAGATAATCCTTTGTTTAATTTTTTTTTTAACATTTTGAAAGGAAAATAGGGGTCTCATTCAGGTCTTTCCATTTTTGCATGATAGTACAGTTGAACAACGTGTACATGTGTTAATTAAACATCCTGTCTTATCACTGTTTTGGTAAGTGTCCTGTAAATTTAATCACTATGACACCTCTGTACACATTACAATCCTTTTAAAGATCTAGAGAAAAATCCTGGTGGATTATTCAAAGCACTAAATCACACAGAATTACAGTAGTTATTAGAGGCATTAAAACCTCTGATAAGAAGCTTTATCATGCATTTTTGGGGAAGCTTAATCTTTATCAGAGATGACTGTAAATAGAAGGGAACAGTAAAAAAACTTGATAATAGTTTATTTTACAGTACATCAATAATCAGGTACTGTAATTACAGTATAGTTTATTGCATAGTAAGTAACTACAATTTATTAGTTTTCTTACTTTTCTATTGTTGCAATTACCTGCAAAACCTGAGCCACAAAGGGCCTTAATGTATTTCCACTTATCCTGGTTTTACACACACATACACACATATTTACATTACATATATGTTTGACTGCTTCAGAGGAGTTGAACCTGTTTACATGGAGGAAGAACAGGCAGTGGACATGCTAAAGAATCTCTTCCATGTGTACACTTATCTAGATTCAGAACTACAAATGAGGAGGATCAGATTTTAACTGTGGTTACATTTAGCTATCTAATTTTTTCTCCTTTTGGCACTGGAAAAGTTGTGGTATTCTTAATCACTTAGATAAACCTCTCAGTTACAGACCTACTCAGTGTGTGGGTGTTTATATTTTATCTGTACATTATTTACTTCTGTACATCCACATCTGAATATAGATTAGATTAAGTCTCTATTAATTGTACTTGGGCTGTGTATGCGTGCCTGTGTTTATGCATTTCCAGGAGTAACCCTGAAATGTTCTGTCATTTTGGGGTGTAGACTAAGTGAAGATAGCCAGTTAGGTGTGACTTCTTCCAATTTAGTGCTGTTTACAATGTTAAAGGTTCTAGTTAATTTAAGAGTTGCTGTGAAGCTGGCAGAAGAAATTTTCATGTTGGAATTCAGAATTTTTCTTGACAAGAAGTGATGAAGGTGTAATACAAAATTTAGCCCTTGACTGACTTCTGCTCCTCATGCCTCTGGTAGGAGCACAGCCATACTTCTAAGCACAGATTTGGGCAGCACAGCCCAAATAAGCTACAGAGAATTCAGTGAAAGGCCAAAGGAAAAGCAATGAGGGTGATAAGAGAGCGAGGAAATGTGACCTGTCAGGAAATACTGAAGATACTGGGAGTGCTCAGCCAGAAAAAGAGATCTCTGAGGGACAACATGGCAAAGGGTAGTAAGAATACAAAAGGCTGTGAGAAAAGAAAGGCAGTAATTTATTCTCCTTGGTGAGAAATGGGAGAGTATGGGATATAATTGGTTCAACAGGGCTAAAAATTCATGTTAGGTATTAGCAATGACCTTCTAAAGCAGATAAAATTTGGGATGTTGTGGAATTTTTTCTTTGGAAATTTTTTTGGAAACAGGCATAAATGGTCCTGCCTGGAGGCCTGGAGGGGGACAAAAGGCATCAAGACATCATAACAACATTCCTACCCTAGTTTTCTGTGCCTTGAACCATCTGTTTGTTTAAGAATCATGGTTGTGAGAACGTGGTGTGTTCCCACTTTACTTGCCAGTGGATCAAAAGAAAAACAGGTGAATTGCTCATCTTAAAACCTCTATCCAGGAAGAGGCCTTGATTCTTTCAATCAGCACCCACTTGTGTCTGGCAAACTACTGAAACTTCATTTCTATTAAGATTTGAGGGTAGATGCTGCACTGGCTGAAAGTGATGACTAAAACTTCCCCTGGCAGTAGTGGAACCAATGTTAATTTATACCATAAAATCCCTGTTTTGCTGTTTGTTTTCAACTAGTGATTGCACATGACAGGCATAGTTTATACTGATTAATAATAAACTAGATGGTAAGATGTTCTTTAAGTCTAGTAGCAAGTGTCCATATATACTTAACCTACTCTTATTTTCTTTTTCTCATCCTTTTGATAAAAATTTCAGATAATATATTTTAAAATTTCAGATAATATATTTAAAATCCTGTACCTGCTGATTTGGGGGACTCCATGTTTGATTTTCAGGTGAAATAACTCAGATTTTTAATTTTTTTTTCCCTAGTGTTGAACAACTCTGAGATAGCATTATAACTTTTATTATTTGTTCTGATTTTTTTCCAGAACAAATTCTGTTTATTTCTATAGTAGTAAATAGGGAGAGGTAGTGACCCAGTGTGAGAATGTTTTGCTTGCTGTACCAGAAATTCTTCCTGCAGAAGATGACAGTACTGGTATGTTAGACTGGGTTTGTACATTAAGCACAGAGGTACAGGTGAATGTGTGGGTTTTTTCTCCTTGTTTTTTGAACATATGACTGATGAATAAGTACTGAATTTCCAGGTTTCTGCCTGTACTGCAAGATTTCCGTGCTCTTGGCCAAGTATGCTGTGTTAAACAATACTGTTAAACTTCCAAATGCTTTCCCTGTGGGAAATGCATCAAACTGAGATTTTTGAAAAAAGTCATCATATCCTTTTAAGTACAGGTGGTTCTCATGGACCCTTTTCCGCTTAGCCCACCTTGCCTCCAATAGTGTGCAAAATGCCAGGCTGATGAGTAAAGTGGAAATGCTGCACTAGCAGGACAAAAAGGTTCAAGTCTTAATTGGGAGGACTGATTTGGAGGTTGTTGGTTCCTTTGCAGGTATTTAACAGGAAACACGAATAGAAAGATGCTGAGGTTGCTGTTTATGGCTGAGACCACTCACATACAGTCCACCGAGTGTGTTTACAGTGTTCATAATACTGCTGTGGGGTTTCATCTCCATTGCAGAGAGAAAGGGTTCTCCAGTGGTTTTCTGAACACTGAACGAAGGACTTTGTTAAATTTCTTTTTAGACTTATGCTATTTCTAATGCTAAGGATTTTAAAGATATGGCTTTTGAAAAAATAGTTTTATTTTAGTAAACATTCTTTCTACAGAGGCACATTAAAGAGGAAAGAACAGGGTTATTTAAGGGAGGGGAATTAATTGTGTCACTTCTATAGGCATTAGGCAAATTGCCTCACTTATGGTTAAGAGGTAGCATGGGAGTATTTGAGTATAGGGTACCTGCAATGCACTTTATGGTAGTCTTAGCTTATGACCTTATATCATTTTATTTCCCTATTAAAGCAAGACGTTCCTCACGGAGGCTGCAATTGTGCACAGTGCTGGAGTTAGCACCTCATGTCCTGCCAGGTGTGTGGGGCACCCTGATAAAACAGGGAAGGGATGTTGAGTGCTCCAGAAGTTTGTATGGGAATCCAAGAAGTAAAAGGTGATATCAGATATGTGGGAGGTATGTAAATGAGATGTGGAAATGTCTAACTCATAATTACATGCTCTGTGTTTTATACATAAACCCATTTTAAGTGGGTACAGCAAATGCCACAGTTAAGAGAGTGACTTAAGAAGCCATTATGGGCCACCCAGAAATACTAGACCATGTCCCTGATTCCATAGGTAGTAAAGACCTCACAGGTCAGTCCAGTGACAATGCTCAGCATTTATGTGTGAGTTTGACATTTCACAGAGGGGTGCTCAGATCTGGAGGAACAGACTGTGCTGACTTGGAGCATCCCCCTGCCTTGGGGAGAAGGGAGAGTGCCTGATGGAAGATACTGTTTCTGAGTTTTATTTTACCTGAAACAAGTTGTCACAGCAGGAACAAGAGAATACCTTTGGACAGGAGCAGCCCTGGGTTGTGTTCTTTATGAGAGCAAGTGCTGACCCTGGTGGTGAGTGCTCCCTGCAGCCTGGTGCTGTGGGTGTGGCTGCCCAGGGAGGTAGGCAGAGGTAGTGTATGGCTTCTGTAGGTTTTGGGGCACATTGCATGGGTACATTGTCCAGTCCTTTGCAGAGGAGGTTGTGAGGAGAGATGCAGCTCTAAGGTTATGTGGACTTTCAAGTCAGAATTGATAAACATACCACGTGTAGACATTTTGAGGGTTGGGGAACAGCCGGATTCTCAAGCTTACTGCACAGGGCTCTGATATAATAATTAAATTACTGCTGAAATCTTAGATACTGTAATGTTTACAATCCAAATGTCTCACTCTTAAATACAGAAATGGTAGTTGTGGGGGTTTTTTTCTTCTTCTTTTTTTTTTTTTTTTTTCTCCCGCAGTTACTTCAGTGGGAAATACTGTAAATTTGGCATAATTACCGTAGAAAGTAATAACTTTAGTTATGTCCCCTAGAACAACATAATCTGCAGAGAAGTGAGTGGTACTTTGTGCCCAATATCAAATCTTAAAACATCAGACAAACTTGTAAAATGTTTCCTACCACTCTCTGTATGCCAAACATATTTCAGTTACACTTGAGCTGAGTGTACAATGTAGCTGGAGGAACAACAGAGAGGATCTTAGAACGGCCTGTAATGTTCACAAA